>ML662452.1:2085415-2197266 GCA_007570785.1 Antilocapra americana
GAGCCAGTGGGAAGGGAATGGCTGAGGGGGAAGGCCCCGAGGGAGGGTGCTGGAGCCAGTGGGAAGGGAATGGCTGAAGGGGAAGGCCCTGAGGGAGGGCGCAGGAGCTGGTGGGAAGGGAATGGCTGAAGGGGAAGGCCCTGAGGGAGGGCGCAGGAGCTGGTGGGAAGGGAATGGCTGAAGGGGAAGGCCCTGAGGGAGGGCGCTAGAGCTGGTCAGAAGGGAGTGAGTGGGGGAAGGCCCCGAGGGAGGGCTCTGGCTTGTGTTTGATGGTTAGGGAGTTGCCCACTGTGGAGGAGTCATGGAGAGTGGTTAGGACTCCACCCTCCCACCCCGGGGGCACAATTTTGACCCCTGGTCAGGGGACTGAGATCCCACGTGCTGTGTGGTGTGACCAACATTTAAAAAAAAGAAAGTTGTCCACCACAGCAAGAGTGTGGTGGGTGAGCTTACGTCTCACCACCGAGCACAAAGTCACACGGGTTCAGGCTCCCAGTCGTGTCCGACACTGCGCCCCCGTGGGCTGCAGCACACCAGGCTTCCCTGTCCTTCCCTGTCTCTCAGAGCTTGCCCAAACTCATGTCCACTGCTGGGCCTTGTAGCTAATACTACTTTATGAAAAATTAAATGTGATATTCAAAGAAATCATTTCTTCCTGTCAGTAGAGGTACGTATCTAATCTTTTTCTAATTTTATTGAAGTGTAGTTGGTTTACCATGTTGTGTTAATGTCTGCTGTATAGTAAAGTGATGCAGTTATACAAACATGTATTCTTCTCCATTATGGTTTATCAAAGGGTGTGTGTGTGTGTGTGTGTGTGTGTGTGTGTGTGTTTGTGTGCGGGCGCGCGCGTGTGCTCAGTCATGTCCAACTCTGCGACCTCATGGACTGCCAGGCTCCTCTGTCCCTGAAATTTTCCAGGCAGGAATGCTGGAGCACATTGCCGTTTCCTACTCCAGAGGAGCTTCCTGACCCAGGGATTGAATCTGTGTATTTTTTGTGGCTGCTGCATTGGCAAGCGGTTTCTTTACCACTGGGCACAGAGTAGTACCTAGCTAATCTTTAACCTTGGATGTACAAATAGAATCTCAAGGGCTGATGAAACATGTACTTCTAAAGGATTTGGGTTTACTCATATTTACTAATTTACTATGCTTTTTTAAATTGCTGTACATTTTTATTACGTTGGTGAACTATGACTTCATGTTAGTATTGCTGACATCGTTAGTATATACAAGTGTTGTACCATGAGTCATTTTCAGTTTAGACAACACTCATGCATTCTTAGAGAAATATCAGTTTTAGAACTATGTACAGTAACTTCACTATCTGTTCATCAAAGTAGAGGTTTCTATCTAATTTGCTTTTCCAGATCTAAACTCAAATAGAGACTAACCTAATATACCATCTTTCTTCACCTTTTATGTGAAGGGAGTTTATAATATTTCCCAAGAGTAGCTTTTCAAGTGAAGTAATCATCTGTAATGTGAGGCTAAATCTTTCATAAAAGTTGGTTTTCCATCCAAAGCCTATTTTCTTTTAAAAATTTTCCACGCACCGGCGTGTGGTTGGTGGGGTGGCCAGCCGCTGAGATGGTGTCTCCTGTCCCCGTTCTTCTGAAAACCCCTCCCTGTTGTATCAGGGTTGGTCCATGCAACTGTAAAACACACAGAGTGACAGGCCGCCACTGTGCGTCCAGGTGATCAGAGACACTGCAGCAAGTCCCAGAGCTCGGGCACCTCCAAGGTTCCTGCCACCTCTTTGAATTGGGGATATTTCCACGGATTTCCTGAATGGCAAGCGATAGCAGAAAATAACTGATCCTAATCACAAATCTTAGGAAGGACCTTAAGATTCCTGGACTATCCCAAGGCCAGAGGTCCTGAGGTGGAGAGAGACAGAGCCTCTTTCTGCTGTGTTTAGGGAAGACTTCAGGATTCTGAATGGTAGCAGACAGCAGAGTCATTGAGAGAGCCAACTGCTAAGCTCTCCGCCTGCTGTCCCCCTCCTGGATGGTTACTCTGTAAATGGCAGGCTCCTGACCTATAAACTGGGAACGAAATAAATACCTGTTTCATCAGTTCATTGTTCAGCATATGAGCTGATTTGTGGATTAGCTGATTAGCTCTGTATTTGGCACATGGCGTATGCCATACATATTTTTGCAAATGTTAAGAGCCCACGACGAGTGAGTGTTTCGGGCACTGTGCCACGTGAGGTACTGTGGTCGCTCCCATTCACAGATGAACAGACTGAGGCTTGGGGTATTGAAGCAGCTTGGCCATGCTAGCGCATGGTTCATGAGGACTGGAGCTGAGATCCAGGCCCTGGGTTTCTCATCTAGGAGCCTTTGCTCTGAGCATCTGTGTGAGCACCAGGCCCACAGGTATTTTGATGTATAGATTCATGCATAGACACAGTGATTGTTGAGGACATTTTATCAAACTTCTGCAGTGCCCTGTAGGAGTGTGTTCGGATTTGTTTCGGTTTTGCTGTGGACACACTTCCTCACCCTGCTTCCTTCCCGCTCTCTCTCTCCCTTCTTTCCTTCCTTTTCACCCTTCCTCCAGTCTCTCTTCCTCCCTTTCCGCAGCAATGAGGGTATACGTCTGGCTTCAGTCATGTCCGACTCTTTGTGACCCTGTAGACTGTAGCCCTCCAGGCTCCTCTGTCCGTGGGAGTCTCCAGGCAAGAAGAATGCAGTGGGTCTCCATGCCCTCCTGCAGGAGCTCTTCCTGCCCCAGGGATGGAACCTGCCTCTCTTACCTCTCCTGCGCTGGCAGCTGGGTTCTTTTCCACTAGCACCCCCTGAGAAACCCAGTTGCTGCTGCTGCTGCTAAGCCGCATCAGTCGTGTCCGACTCTGCGACCCCAGACGCAAGCCCACCAGGCTCCCCCGTCTCTGGGATTCTCCAGGCAAGAACACTGGAGTGGGCTGCCATTTCCTTCTCCAGTGCATGAAAGTGAGAAGTGACAGTGAAGTGGCTCAGTCGGTTTTGACTCTTCACAACCCCATGGACTGCAGCCTACAGGCTCCTCCATCCACGGGAGTTTCCAGGCAAGAGTACTGGAGTGGGGGTGCCATTGCCTTCTCCGGAGAAACCCAGTAGGAGTATATAATTTAAAGACTTTTTTTAAAGCAGGTTTTATTTTTTATTTTAATGTATATTTCAACTGCTTTACAATGTTGTATTTGTGTTTGCTGCACAGTGAAGTGAATCCGCTGTATGCATTCATACATACACTCCCTCTTGAGCCTCCCTCCCACCCTCCTCATTTTTAATATTTTTTAATTTATTCATTTGGCTGCTCTGGGTCTTAGTTGCTGCACTTGGGGTCAAAGATCCCACTTTGTCCGGCACGTGGGATCTTAGTTCCCCACTCTGGGATGGAGCCTGTGGCCCCTGTACTGGGAGCACGGAGTCCCAGCAGGGAGGGCCCCTGAAAACAGTAACTGTGAAATGTTCCCGCACTTTGCCCTCCACAGTGTGTTTACAGTGTGCAGAGACGCTGGCGTGGCCTGGGGAGCACTGGCGTCTGGCGGCTGCAGACCGGGGTACAGCAGGGGTCCCCACCGGAGAGCACTCTCTCCCCAGTGCCCCTGGAAGCCCTCCCCTGAGGCGCGAGCCTCCTCTGAGAGCGCAGGTTCCCGGGAGAGGCACCCGGCCTGTGAGGGCTTCTCCCTCGGCTGCCCTGTGGACCCCCATGGGCGCCCCCACCCCCTTTGAACTGGGTCACACTGATGCACCAGGAGACAGCAGCGCCGGGGCCACGGGCTGCGGGCTGGAGAGGGACGGTGGAGGAGGCAGCGCAGAGAAAGGCGTGTCGAGGCCTCACTCACACAGGCTCTGAACTTTACATCGGTTTACTCTACTATCAACCAAGGCATCCTTATCCTCAGGATGGCCCTGTGAAGTGGATGCCATTGTTATACCCATTTTGCAGATAAGGAGATTGAGGCCAGGGAGGTGATGTCACACATCACAGAATCAAGAATTTGGGAATTCTAACTGAGGTTGGCTGACCCCCTTATTTCCTCCTGATGAACGTTCTGTGAATCTCCCAGCATTACCCTCTGAGGAGTAACACAGTGACCTTGTCTTGCCCTTCACGGTGATCTGTTTGTGCCAAGGTGCTTTAAGCAGCAGGGCTGCCAGCACGTTTAGATTGTTCTGCTCAGACTTCACACTATTCCAAGTGGGGCCAATGCAGACATTTTTGGCCGAAGTATCTGGTCACTGGCTAGGCCATTCATTTTCCCTTAACTCAGCCTTCTCTTTCCCCACCCAGCCGTAGGTCTGCGGAGTGCCCCGCGGAGGCACAGACAGACGGCAGAGAAGTCCTGATCGCGGGGACAGGTCGCAGAGGCACCTCCTTTCTTCTGCCTTCTGAGTCCTGGGCCCATTTTTAAACATCATGTAAATCATAGGGAAATAGCCTGATCTTCAGAATTTATTTTTAAACCACAATGAAGGAAACACTGCTTCGGGGAAGTCTTAAGGTGAGTGTGAGTGCCGTTCAAACAGTTACAGGCTCACTGGCGTTGACCACGGGTCACCAGGTCCTGAACTGCAACCCAGGTCAGACCACTGGTCATTTAAGCGACTCGATTATGCTCAGAGACTTACTATGGAAGGAAAGCTTCAAAAATGCTTAAAGGTGTTCAGCCCCGAGGGGTGCTGTGAAATAGGTTTTCTGCATACCCCTGAGCTCTGTAACAAATGCCAGTCACCACAGGCCCCCACAGAACCCTGAACAAGATGCCCATTAAGGAACTCCCTTTGTTGAAGAGCAGCCGAATTGAAAACCCACCAGGATCTGCCCCTCCTCCCGGTCTCCTTGTGCCCCCATGGCTCCCCGCTAACCAGCTTGCCCCGGGGCATACCCTGGGCACACGTGTGGCCTTTCAGCTCCTTGGGGCGCTGCCCGCCGACCCAGCAGTCACACTCCTCACCCCCCAGGTCACCAACGCCCCCGTGGCGCTTGTCGCTTCCTCCCGTCGTCCCATCTGCTTGTTAATGGGCTGTCTGTCTGAAAGATCAGACTGAGGGACTTCCCTGGTGGTCCAGTGGTTGAAGAATCCACCTGCCAATGCAGGGGACGTGTGTTAGATCCCTGACCTGGGAGGATGCCGAGTGCCTAGGGGCGGCCAAGCCCGCCTGTCACAACCATTGAGCCTGTGCTCCAGACCCAGGAGTCCCAGCTGCCGAGCCCGAGCCCACGTGTGCAGCTCCTGAAGCCCTCGCACCCTCAAGCCTGCACTCTGCGAGAGGGGCCCCCACAGTGGGAAGCCCACGCGCTGCAACACCAAGTAGCCCGCCTGCCGAAGTACCCAGATCAGCCAAAAATGCAATTACCTAATTCATTTTAAAAATAATGAGACTTAGGCCAGCCATATAGTTATAAGACAGACCCTAAATCTGTATGAGTGACCTTCAAATCCCACTGACCCTCCTGCTGGCTATGTGACTTTAGAAAAGATATTTAATCTTTCAGTTTCTTAGATTCCCCATTTGTGACATTTTGCTGTCATGTTCAACTCTTGCAACCCCATCAACTGCGGCCCACCAGGCCCTCTGTCCTCCACTGTCTGGGGTTTGCTCAAATTCATGACCACCCAGCATGTAATAGGTAGTCTGGTAAGATTCTTCATGTGTAAATACAGTTCTTTTACTCATTGTAGCTATTATAAATGTAACAGGCGATCTAGTCAACTCTATTGATTTATAAGTTCATTCGTCACTTCATGCTTTACTAGCTCCCCTGGCAGAAAAGAAGTGACCCGAGAGCAGGGACTCTTGAGCACAGTGCCAGGCATACAGTAGGTGCCCCATAATTATTGGTTGAATGGATGAATGAGTGAAATCAGCAAGGGATGGAGAAATTCAACCAGAAAGCTTTTACAGAATGCAGACAACCAGTCCTAGAGAGGATCTCAGTGGGCTATCTCGAAAGGGCAGAGCAAGCCGCTGGCCGCGCCGCGAGCCCTGGGCCGCCCGAGTCCTCTTCAGGGGCCTTGCTCGCCGGGAGTCCAGGGGAAGTCGGCGTCCTTGCCTGCTCCCTGGAGAATCAAAAAGTAATAACCCAAGTACTTTCAGTTCTGAGCCTGGGTTTGTTTGGGTTGGACGAGAACTCTGAAAACAAACCTAACAGGTGAACTGTAAGACTTCGAGGGGAAACTAAGAATAGCTGAGTGGGACCTCCTCTCACCCCGCCAGCAGCGTGTTTCTCCGGGGCAGCAGGAGGCCCGGCGGGGAGCCGCTGCCCTTCGGAGGCGCGGCCGTGGCGCCAGGTGGCCCGGGCCGTCTGTGCGCGCGGGATCCCCGTTTCTTCCTGGCCAGGGCGGACCGCAGTGTCTAGGCGCTTGTTTAGTTCTGCGTTCTTCACCACCCCCGACACGTCCAAGGCTCGTTTCCAAGCTCCCACCTGGGGAGGAGTGAAGACACCGCTCCTGGGTTCAGAGCGCTGCCTCCAGCATCGCCTCGTGGTCTCGGGCGCCTCTGGGCCCTGCGGTTGGCAGAAGCCCTGGCTCTGGGGGGCCTTCCACGCTAGGCGGAGGTGCGGCGGCGAGGGGCGCCGAGCCGGGGTTCAGCGGGGGTGGGGGCTCGGAGAAGACCGAGCAGGCGATGTGGGAGCAGAGACAGAGGAAAGCGATGGGTGAGTGGCTGTTCCCAGACTTGGGAGAAGAGCGTTCCCGCAGAGGGAGCCGCCGAAGTACGGTGGCCCTGAGGCAAGAGAGCCCTTGCCAGGTGGAAGAACAGCGGCGAATTCGGAGGAAGAAGGCCGAGAGCGGCTGCGGCTGCGTTGGTAGTCACCCCAGGGGCTTGCCTGGGGCTCAACAGTCAAGGATGCGCCTGCCAACGCAGGAGACGCAGGTCTGATCCCTGGGTCAGGCAGATCCCTGGAGAAGGGAGTGGCTACCCACTCCAGTATTCTTGCTGGGAAATCCTGTGGACAGAGGAGCCTGGTGGGCTACAGTCCACGGGGTCGCAGAGTCAGACACCACTGAGCGACTAACAACAGCAAGCATCACCGGGGCAAGGATGACAGCCGCAATGTCTCCACTGCCAGCCTTGAACAAGTTTTTAGCCTCGCTGTACCCTAGTTTTCTCAGGTCTGCAGTGGGAATAATAATAACATCCACCTTATAGAGTTGATGTGAGCATTAAATGAATTAATACTTGGAAAGCACCTAAAGCAGTGCCTGATACACAGCTGTAACTGAGCTGTTACTATTATTTATGATTAGCTTTATTGTTGTTGCTAATTCTACATCACTTTTGTACATGCTTGAAAACTATTACTTGCTCCTCACCACCGCTAAATTCCTGACTTCAATGTTTTGTACTTGGACAAGGTTAATTTTGGGCTTCCCAGGTGACTCAATGGTAAAGAATCTGCCTGCCAATGCAAGAGATTCCTCGGTTCAGTTCCTAGGTCAGAAAGATGCCCTGAAGGAGGAAATGGCAACCCACTCCAGTATTCCTGCCTGGGGAATCTCATGGACAGAGGAGCCTGGTAGGCTATAAAAGTCAGACAAGACTTAGTGGCTAAACAACAATCAGGTTAGTTTTATTTATTTTTCCTTAAGCAAAACCTAGATGATCACCCACTTAGACATCAGGGGTAAGTGGATCGAGACATTTGAGTTTCTGCTGCAATGAAAAAGGACTCAAGTTTTGGATCAAAATCTGCCTTCGAGACAATTTAGTCTAAAAGTGAAGCTGGGGAATAAGAGTCAGCCCATTCTTTTGTCTCCTGCTCTGCCATCGACCTGCTGTGTCATAGTTATTTTCCATCCGATGACTCAGTCTTCCTTTCTGTAAATGAAGGGGCACACCCCTAGAGTAAAAGGGAGCCTGGGATTGTCTCGAATTATTATCTACGTCCACAGAATCACGTTGCCGTCCACTCCCAGAGAGAGATCTGGTGTGGTCCTAGAAGACCAACAGCTGTACAGTCACTTCAGGGAATAAAGTAAAAACAGACAAGTTCCTGGCAGGGCTTGCAAATCCTTGTGGTGTGGATCTGATGACAAAGGTGAAATCAGTCCTTTCCGCAAAGTCTGAAGTAGGTATTCGGGGGTGGGGGGTGGGGGTGGGGGCGGTGAATCATCGTTAAATAAACCTCTTCTTTGAATTTTATTGTACTCTTGGAAATTTTTCCAGAACCTTTAGCACAAGATGAAGTCTGGAATTGACTGAACTGCACCTGAAGAAAATCTGATAGCGATTATACCTATCTCTGCTCAAAAGGTTAAGCGAAAAAGACTGGGAATCCTAAACGCTCTCTGGCCAGTGATTCACATGCATGAATTAACCTTTTATGCCTCTCTCTCCTCCGTAACATGCAAGTTACTTGCTGTGACAGGCTTCACATTGCCACGGGGATCAAAGAAGAAATGATAGGACAAGAGGTGCTCTGAAAGGAAGGATGGAAACAAAACCGAACATTGGGATCCAGCTTTCAAAGAGTTTTTTTCATCTCATTTGATCAACAAAAACAAAGTTTCTTACATGATCCTTATTTTAAAAAAAACAAAAACATTCTAAAATGTGGGTGCAGACAGACTTTTTCTGACATAGTTTCCTAAGTCTACAAACCTGAGGGACTTTGATAAACTTTTGCCAACCAGAGATGCATCCTGTAAAGTGAAAAGTCTCAGTCTTCAGATAACAGTTTGCTGGCTTCACAAATCTTTAAGTCCTCCCATGCTGGGAGTTCACTCTTTCAGCACATACGACTAAAGCTCCAGTAATTAAGCGTGTGCGTGCGTGCTCAGCCAGGTCTGACTCTCTGCGACCCCATGGACTATAGCCCACCAGGTTTCTCTGTCTGTGGGACTTTCCAGGCAAGAATACTGGACGGGGTTGCCATTTCCTTCTCCAGGGGATCTTCTCTGACCCAGAGATCGAACCAGTATCGCTTGCATCTCCTGCATTAACAGGCAGATTCTTTATCACTGAGCCATCTGGGAAACCCAGTAATTAAGCCTACTGTTCTCCTAAGAGAAGCCAGTTTCAGATTCAAAGCTGGAAAAGCGTCTCAATGGCCTGGCCAGTAGCCACCATTTTGCTGAATTCCTGTCTGTGTAGATGGAGGGGAATGCAGGAAGAGGGAGCCCCTTCCTCAGTTTCACCATCTCCATCTGCCTCACGGGCCTTCATCTTCTATTTTCTATTTAACTTGAGTTTTAAAAAACAAAGTGAAAAAAATAACAGTCCAGTGAAACGTCAACCGAAAAGTAACCTGAAAGTAAAAAGGCTAACAGATTGTTTTTCAGTAGTGGCTCTGATGATAAATAATCTGCCTGCAATGCAGGAGACCTGGGTTCGGGCCCTAGGTTGGGAACATCCCCTGGAGGAGGGCACGGCAACCCACTCCAGGATTCCTGCCTGGAGAATCCCTATGTACAGAGGAGCCTGGCGGGCTACAGTCCAGGGGGTTGCAGAGAGTTGAACACGACTGAAACAGCTTTGCACACAGCACACTCTTAAGTCTCTGAAAAAGGTTATTTTTTATTCTTTTATTTATTTTTAGTGAAGTATACTTGATATACAGTGTTGTATCCGTTTCAGGTGTAGAGCAAAGTGCTTCGGTTACACACACACACATATGTGTGTGTATATATATATTCTCTTTTTTAGATTCTTTTCCCTTATAGAGTATTAAAAAGGTTAGTTTTTTAGATGTGATTTTGCTCTTCAGCATTCAAAAGTACGATTTGATGCCTTAATCTAGTAGGAGGTGGTTTTAAAGGATAAATTACAAAGAACATAGGTCATTTGGATGATTTTTTTTTTTTTGTCTTCAAAACTTTAAGGAGAGTATTCAAGAGTGGAGGGGAATTAAACATTTCCTTTTTGGTCAGCAGGCAAGTTTCCATAACAATGTTAAGGAGGCCACCTTGTTCCAGGGGTGGGGCAGCATTTGAAGTCAGCTTCCAAAAATGAATGAACTAGGCATGCCCCAAACCAGGAAGACCTTTTGTATCTGGAGCCTCCTAATTCTTAGAAGTCAAGGGATTTCTGTTTATTAAGTGATGCCTTGAGGGACTTTTTTGTTTGTTCGTATGTTTTTGCAACTCAATTTTATTGGATTTTTTTTTGATTACACAAACAATGGAAGAATACTGGCGAGTACTTGATTGAAAATAGAACATTGCCCTCTCTCTCTCCGACACACATGCCTTCCTCCACCCCCGCCCGTTTCTTATTTACTTCCTGTGTTAATACTGAGGGTGTCTTCTTCTTATCCTTCTTCGGTATTGTCACACACGCCCGCGCGCACACACACACACACACACACACGTGGATATGTACCCTTATCATACCCAAAGAGGAAACCATGTAGTGTTCACAGCCTACAACTGTGTTTAATCAACAGTGTCTCCTCCTGGCCAAGCTACAGCCCGTCTCCCTCCTCGGAGCTTTTTCAGAGATAATCTTGCATGCTGAAACCGTGTTCACTTTCTACTGCCTTCTAGAGGCAACTTCTTAAGGAAGCTTTGAAGCACCCGAGGGGAGGCTCACTTCCCCTTCTGACTGAAGGAAGTCAGTGCCTTCAAGCTTCCGGAAGCAGCACTGCGACGCCCCCTCTCCCTGTTCTCATCTCCGTCCGCAACAGACAAATTACACTTCTCCTGTGAGCTGGGGCTTTGAGCCGGAGCAGCTCCCAAAGCCAGAGGGAGAACACAGTCATGATTTTTCTTTCTTTCTTTCTTTTTTTTTTTTTTTACAAGGGGCTGTGCCTTGAGAGAGGCAGAATTTAACCACAATGACAAACTGCTCAGCTCAATCCTACCCGGCGGGAAAAGCATCTGCTTTCTTTCCCCTGCCCGCCGACTAGTGGATTTTGTCACCTGATTCATACAGATGAGCTTACTGAAAACAGTGAGAGGACACAAAGCTCCAGGAAATAGAGTCATGTGCGGCTCCTTTCTGAGGTGTGTGTGTGTGTGTTCGCGTGTGTTGAGTGTTTTACAGGCACATTTGTAACTTCAACACTTGGCCTGGAAGGATGTTCTGAGAGAATAAAGGCAGGAGGCCCCAGGCAGCTTCGCTGACCCTTAGTTCAGCCAGCTCACCAGCTCCAGCCCCTCTCCTGAGTCTAGTGGCTCCAGCTACAACTCAAGGGTCAGAATCCTGGATTCAAATCTGGGCCCTGCCACCCACTGAATAAGCATCATTACTTAGTTTCGTCTCTCTATTCCTTGGGCTTCCCTGATAGCTCAGTGGTAAAGAATCCACCTGCCAATGCAGGAGATCCCTGGGTCAGGAAGATCCCCAGGAGAAGGAAATGGCAACCCACTGCACTATTCTTGCCTGGAAAAGCCCACAGACAGAGGAAACTGGCAGGCTACAGTCCACAGTGGTGCAAAGAGATGGCTGGACAGGACTTAGTGACTAAACAACAACAGTACCCACTGAATAAGCATTGTTATTTAGCGTAGTCTCTCTGTTCCTCAGCTTTGAAATAAGGAAGAACATACTCTATATCTCTTATGCAAACCCTTACAGCTGAATATGCTTTTGGAATTCAGGAATTAGGGACTTCAGAAGTGAAAAGTGATGCTGTGTCCTTACGTTACAGAGCTTCTCAGCAGGCCTGGGGTGGCACTCCTAATCCACCTCACTGTTAAACATAGAAAGGTTGAATTGGATAAATATAGGCCATCAAAAGCCTTGCATTAGTTCAGACCACATTTTGCAGCCAAATGAGTCAAGTCAGATCAAATCAGTTTTCAGTGGCAAATTCTTTTTTTTTTTTAAGTGTGACTTTGGAGCTTCAGTTCTGTGGACTCTTAATAGGATCTAGCTCACTGAGTGGTAAGGAGGATTAAATGAGAAAATGAATGCTATTCAGTGGCTCAGTCGTGTCCAGCTCTCTGTGGGTATATGCTGCAGCACCTCAGGCTTCCCTGTCCTTCACTGTCTCCCAGAGTGTGCTCAGACTTGAGTTGGTGATGCCATTCAACCATCTCATCCTTAACATATTAAAGATATTAATATATTCAAAAAGTATTTTCTGGGTGCCCACTGAGTGCCAGGCGCTGCCCTAGAGCAGTCAACCCATAACCCAGCCAGAGTTGGCACACATTTTCTGAAAAGGGTAAATATCTTTGCTTTATTTAGAGATAGGGCTCTCCATTCTCTATCAGCAACTGCTCCGCTTTGCTATTGTAGAGCAAAAGCTACCATGCACAACACACGATAGAATGGACATGGGTTCCAAGAACCCTTTATTCACAAAATAAGACAAAGCGCCAAATTTGGCCCATGAACTATAGTTCACAAACCACCAATCAAGATGGACATGACGCTAGCTCATCAAGGTGCCAAGATTTGAGCACAGGAGACTTATAAACTAGTCAGCTAAGAAAGTAATGTCTAACCTGGTGATGACAGATACAAGCAGGCTGCCTAGTTGAGCATAACCAGCAGGACAGGAACTGTAGCTCAGTTCGTCTTTGTTAAATGAAGAGGCGAGTGGGGGACTGGGGCTTCCCTGGTGGTTCAGCCGGGAAGAATTCACCTTGTGATGAAGAGTGTTGGCGTCTCACCCCTGGTGGGGGAACTCCGATCCCACACGCCCTGGAGCACCACAGCTGCTGAGCCCAGGCGCCACAGCTAGAGTCCCTGTACCCCAAGGAAGATCCCACATGCCACAGTGCAGATCATGCATGCCACAGCTGAGAGCCTGGTGCAGCCCAGGAAAAGAGAAAATTCGAGGAAAACAGTCAGAGTGAAAGGAACCCAGGCTAGGAAGTCATCACTCAAAATGCAACACAAGAAACAGAGAAGGGAAAGAAAGAATCTGGAATTTAAATCCATAACCACTGAAAATGGAAAAGGAGAGCTGGAGAGTTCTCAGAGGATATTCTTGAGATGAGGTTTCTCCAGTGTGGTTAGGGGGCCAGCAGCCTCGGCATGCCGGGAGCTTATAGGAAATACAGTCTCAGGCCCTCTCCAGACTTGCAGGGTCAGAGCACGCCTGCAGCGAGGTGCAGGCCATTCACATGCACCTTCCTACTGGATACTCGCTGAGAGGCGTCGCCCTGGTCCCCGCCTTTCTTCCAGAGAACAAGACTTTACATTGCCAAGAGGAACCAAACACTACTTACATCTTGATTAATCCTTTAACAGGTGAGTCATCTTATGCCCATTTCACAGATGAGGAAACTGAGGCTCTATGGTCCCATATCACTCACTTTGTAATTTCTACAGTAAAGTTTTAGAGTTAAGCCTTCAGAATTCCATTCCCACACTCTTAACCACAAATCTTTTTTTGCTTTGCAGGAAATAACAGGAAATAGTCTCCCTCCTATAAAAACTCCAGAAAAGGAGGTGTGACATTGCCCTAAGTCACCTGCAAGGGAGGCTGGGAATCAATTTTCAACATTTTCAGTTTCTATAGTGAAAAGTGGGCTCTGGTTCCCACCAGAAACCACTCAGATTAAGTGGGTTCACTATTTAATCAGTAAAAAAAAAAAAGAGGGGGGTTCAGATGGTAAGTGATTAAGAAAAAGGGATAAACACCAATTGTAGTTGATGAGGACACATAAACTCAGAACTTTCTCTGCTGGACACATCAAAGCAAGAACTCTAGCTTTTGGATCTAAATCAGTCTACTCTGGCCAAAGACTGTGTTTTTCCACCTTCCTCACTTAAATGCAAAGCTCAGCCTCTGTTAGGTGTCCTTAACTTTCCAAAAAGTGTTAGTCATTCAGTCATGTCTGACTTTGTGACTCCGGGGACTGTAGCCCACCAGGCTCCTTTGTTCATGGGATTCTCCGGGCAAGAATACTAGAGTGAGTAGCCATTCCCTTCACCTAGGGGATCTTCCTGACCCAGGGATTGAATCTGGGTCTCCTGCATTGCAAGCAGAGTCTTCATGATCTGAGCCACCAGGGAAAGCTATCCTTCCCAGGTGTTGCTAGTGCTAAAGAATCTGCCTAAAATTTCAGGAAACTGAAGAGAGGCAGTTTCAGTCCCTGGGC
Source organism: Antilocapra americana (assembly GCA_007570785.1). Lineage (NCBI taxonomy): Eukaryota > Metazoa > Chordata > Mammalia > Artiodactyla > Antilocapridae > Antilocapra > Antilocapra americana. Next base: position 2,099,414 of record ML662452.1, read on the forward strand.
CAGGAGGATGCCCTGGAGGAGGAAATGGTAATCCACTCCAGTATTCTTGCCTGGAGAATTCCATGGGCAGAGAAGCCTGGTGGTCTACACTCAATGGGGTCACAAAGAGTCGGACACAACTGAAGTGACTTAGCATGTACTCACTGGAATATATTCTTTTGGGGGGATGGTACTATTGTTTTGTTATTGTTTTCACAGGCTCTACCTCAGTCTTGGGGAAAACTACTTTAAATCTCTGAGCCTGAGTCTTATCTGAAAGTCAGGCTAATGATAACAGCAGACAAAACTTTCTGAGCACTCATCACGTGTAGATGCCGGGCTGTCTCACGGGCCCAGCTTCTTTAACCATCAAAAGTGTTACTGTCTCCATTTTGCCCATGAGACCACTTCCTGGCGACCGCAGGAAGCACAGCCAACAGCACTGTATCCAACCCAAGGGCCACTTGGAGCCTTCAAGAGTCGGTGAGCGCCTACCTGGTGCGAGTGGTCCACGCAGTCAGAGGCTCTGGCGCAGTCAGTACAGCAGAAGTAGGTGTTTTTCTGGAACTCTCTTGCTTTTTCAGTGATCCAAAGGATGTTGGCCACTTGATCTCTGATCCCTCTGCCTTCTCTAAATCCAGCTTGAACATATGGAAGGTCCCAGTTTACATATTGTTGAAGTCTGGCTTGGAGAGTTTTGAGCATTACTTTACTAGCGTGTGAGATGAGGGCAATTGTGTGGTAGTTTGAGCATTCTTTGGTATTGCCTTTCTTTGGGATTGGAATGAAAACTCACCTTTTCCAGTCCTGTGGCCAAGGCTGAGTTTTCCAAATTTGCTGGCATATTGAGTGCAGCACTTTCACAGCCTCATCTTTTAGGATTTAAAACAGCTCAGCTGGAATTCCATCACCTCCACTAGCTGTGTTCATAGTGATGCTTCCTAAGGCCCACTTGACTTCGCTGCATTCCAGGATGTCTGGCTCTAGGTGAGTGATCACACCATCATGATTATCTGAGTCATGAAGACCTTTTTCATAGTTCTTCTGTGTATTCTTGCCACCTCTTCTAAATATCTTCTGCTTCTGTTAGGTCCATACCATTTCTGTCCTTTTTTTTGTGCCCATCTTTACATGAAACATTCCCTTGGTATCTCTAATTTTCTTGAAGAGATCTCTAGTGTTTCCCATTCTAATGTTTTCCTCTATTTCTTTGCTTTGATCACTGAGGAAGGTTTTCTTATCTCTCCACGCGATTCTTTGGAATTCTGCATTCAGATGGGAATATCTTTCCTTTTCTCCTTTGCCTTTTGCTTCTCTTCTTTTCATAACTGTTATGCCTCCTGAGAAATCTGTATGCAGGTCAGGAAGCAGCAGTTAGAACTGGACGTGGAACAACAGACTGGTTCCAAATTGGAAAAGAAGTACGTCAAGGCTGTATATTGTCACCCTGCTTATATAACTTCTATGCAGAGTACATCATGAGAAATACTGGACTGGATGAAGCACAAGCTAGAATCAAGATTGCTGGGAGAAATATCATTAACCTCAGATATGCAAATGACACCACCCTTATGGCAGAAAACAAAGAAGAACTAAAGAGTCTCTGATGAAAGTGAAAGAGGAGAGTGAAAAATTTGCCTTAAAATTCAGCATTCAGAAAACTAAGATCATTGCATCTGGTCCCGTCACTTCATGGGAAATAGATGGGGAAACAGTGGAAACAGTGAGAGATTTTATTTTTCTGGGCTCCAAAATCACTGCAGGTGGTGACCGCAGCCATGAAATTAAAAGATGCTTACTCCTTGGAAGAAAAGTTATGACCAACCTAGACAGTATATTAAAAAGCAGACACACTACTTTGCCAACGAAAGTCAGTCTAGTCAACGCTATGGTTTTTCCAGTAGTCATGTATGGAGTTGGACTATAGAGAAAGCTGAGCACCGAAGAATTGATGCTCTGAACTGTGGTGTTGGAGAACTCTTGAGAGTCCCTTGGACTGCAAGGAGATCCAACCAGTCCATCCTAAAGGAGATCAGTCCTGAATATTCTTTGGAAGGGCTGATGCTAAATCTGAAACTCCAGTACTTTGGCCACCTGATGCAAAGAGCTGACTCATTTGAAAAGACCCTGATGCTAGGAAAGATTGAAGGCGGGAGGAGAAGGGGATGACAGAGGATGAGGTGGTTGGATGGTATCACCAACTCAGTGGACATGAGTTTGAGTAAACTCTGGGAGTTGGTTATGGACAGGGAGGCCTGGCGTGCTGCAGTCCATGGGGTCACAAAGACTCGGACATGACTGTACATCTGAACTGAACTAGTGAGGTAGTAAGCGAGAGACTAGATTTGAACCCAGCTTCACTGATAGCAGAGCCAAGGACAGGTGTTCACTCATCTGTGCTTTGTTTCCTTTATCTCTACCTCTCCTTGTAGAGTCAGAAAGTTGCATGAGGCACAGGAGGCCATAGGGCTGAGAGTAAGCTCATAAAACAAAATTATTTTCTTACCAGTTCTCTGAACAGTAACAATGTCACTTTTTTTTTTTTTTTTTTTTTGAGCATGTACTCTCAGCCAGAATTTGAAATAGACCATCTCTAGTCCTGGAACAAATCCTCTTAGACTCTGAGAGGTGGTTACTTCTCAGTTACAAAGTCTATACTTTAAAACACTCCAGTATAACTAGTGTGATAAAGAGTCCCTGCGTGTGCATGCCAAGGCGCTTCAGTCGTGTCCAACTCTTTGGGACCCCATGGACTGCAGGCTACTCAGCCAAGAGGATTCTCCAGGCAAGAATACTGGGATGGGTTGCCATGCCCTCCTCCAGGGGATCTTCATGAATAGTCCAGATTCAGCTGTAGAAGTATGATCAACTAACTGACACTGGAGAAGGAATTATTTAAAGAGAGTTAGCAGACGCCCTTGGAGAAGGCAATGGCAACCCACCCAGGTACTCTTGCCTGGAAAATCCCAGGAATGGCAGAGCCTGGTGGGCTGCCATCTATGGGGTTGCACAGAGTCGGACACAACTGAAGCGACTTAGCAGCAGCAGCAGCAAACACCCTTGGCAGAAAGGACCACCTCCAACAGTGGTTTTAAAGTGTTTATCTCAGATTGACTTGAACCATGTGCATGGGACTCAAACCCAGCCAAAACCCGCAGTACCTGGTTTCAGGACCTAATGAAGCTCAGGTTCTTGATGTATCATCACAGAAAGAATTCAGTGAGAGACAAAGTGATAGGTGAGAAGTGGATTTATTCAGATTCAGAGAAACACACTCCACAGAAAGAGTGTGTACCATTGCAGGAGGTGAGTGCAGCCAAGTAATGTGGCATGCTTAGTTTTTATAGACTGGGTGATTTCATATGCTAATGAGTGGGAGGATTATGCCAACTATTTTTGGGAAGGGGAAGAGATTTCCAGTAATTGGGTCACTGCCCATTCCTTGGTCTTTTGACAGTGCCTTGCAGCTGTCATGCCACCTCTATATGTGTCATTTAGCTTGCTGATTGAGGATCAAAGTCTAATCAAAGTCTGCTTGTCTGCAGTCTTGAACCCATTTGATTCTAATCATTTTATGTTGTGTCCTTGGCCTAAGTCATTTTTTAAAGAGTTGTGCCCTGCCCCTTTCCCTCCTGTTATATTTACAAGTTGTTGTTCAGTCGCTCAACTGTGTCTGACCCCATGACCGAAGCACACCAGGCTTCCCTGCCCTTCACTATCTCCCAGAGCTTGCTCAAACTCATGTCCATTGGGTCAGTGATGCTATCCAACCATCTCATTCTCCGTTGTCCCCTTCTCCTCCTGCCTTAAATCTTTCCCAGCATCAAGGTCTTTTCACACGAGTCAGTTCTTCGCATCAGGTGGCCAAAGTACTGGTGTTTCAGCTTCAAGATCAGTCCCTCCAATGAACACTCAGGACTGATCTCCTTTAGGATGGACTGGTTGGATCTCCTTGCAGTCTGAGGGACTCTGAAGAGTCTTCTCCAACACCACAGTTCAAAAGCATAAATTCTTCTGCGCTCAGCTTTCTTTATAGCCCAGCTCTCACACCCATACATGACTACTGGAAAAATCATAGCGTTGACTAGACTGACTTTTGTTGGCAAGGTAATGTCTCTGCTTTTTAATATTCTGTCTAGGTTGGTCACAACTTTTCTTCCAAGGAGCAAGCATCTTTTAACATGGCTGCAGTCATCACCTCCAATGATTTTGGAGCCCCACAAAATAGTCTACCACTGTTTCCACTGTTTCCCCATCTATTTCCTTTGGAGTGATGGGACCAGATGACATCATCTTAGTTTTCTGAATGTTGAATTTTACGGCAACTTTTTCACTCTCCTCTTTCATTTTCATCAAGAAGCTCTTTAGTTCCTCTTCACGTTCTGCCATAAGGATGGTGTCATCTGCATATCTGAGATTACTGATATTTCTCCCAGCAATCTTGATTCCAGCTTGTGCTTCACTGAGCCCAGCGTTTCTCATGATGTGCTCTGCATAGAAGTTAAATATGCAGAGTACCATTCAGCCCCAGGAGACAGGAGCGGTGACTCCACAGACTGACCCAGACTTGCCTGTGAGTGTCCAGGAGCCTCCAGCTTAGGCAGGGGTCGATGGTGGCCCGCTGCAGGGTTGGGGGCACTGAGTGTAGCAGTGCGTGCCTGGGATCTTTTGAAGTAGGTCGCCGTTGTCTTCATCACCTCCACCATAGTTGGGCCCAGGTAAATAGTACAGTTCTTTCTCTTGCAATTTAGAAATAGGTTTTTCATTGGTAAAGCTAGTTAATTAGCATGATGGTATTAGAAATGGATTTGCATTGGTGAAACTAAATGCAAATCCAGTCTGTGAGTTAACCAGAATGCATTACAGGTGTAACAATCAGCCCTTCACCTACACCCTTCCCCCCCCTAATTAATTCTGTGTCCAACCACTGGTTTAGGAGGAGTCATGATTATGTCATTGACCAGGGAGCACAGAATCCTGCTTTGGGAGTGTTGCTATGCCTGCCCTCGCATTCAGGGTGTAGCCAGAGCGCCTGGAAGAATCGACAGCTGGGAGCCTCCAGAACAGGTTGCATGAACTGTTGTGCGCCTGCTTTGCTGAGCAGCGTTTGGCTGTAGGAGAAGCAGAATTGGGACAGAGACTTAATTTTATGACAACATGTAGTTAGACCATGGGAGAACAGTGAACCGTCACCTCTGCCAAAACACAGCCCAAGAACCGTTTCGTGCATCTTGGCTTAGGTCACAGCCATTTACCTGGAATCTGACAGCCATCACCCCTGTCATCCTAAGAGAAGTGCTGCTGATCCAGCTTCTAGTCAGCAATTTAGTCAGAGAAGACAAGACATGACCTGTCTTATCATGATTAGTCTCAGCAAGGCGTCAGCAAACTGCGGCCTGCAGGCCGAGTCCAGCCCTCCACCTGTCTGTGTAAATAAAGTTTTATTGAAACATAGCCACACCCATTCATTTATATGTTGCTGTTGTAATAGCAGAGTTGAGTAGTTGTGACAAAGATTATGTGGCCCCCAAAAACTAAAATATTTACTATCTGGCCCTTTACAGAGAAAGTTTTCTGTGTCTAGTATAGGATCTGCATGAAGTCACTTCAGCCGTGTCTGACTCTGTGTGGCCCTACGGACCTTGGCCCGCCAGGCTCCTCTGTCCATGGGATTCTCCAGGCAAGGATACTGCAGTGGGGTTTCAATGCCCTCCTGCAGGGGAACTTCCCAAGCCAGGGATCGGACTTGGGTCTGCCTGCACTGGTAAGCGAGTTCTTTATCACTAGCGCCACCCGGGAGGCCCCGAGCATGGTCAAAGCGCTCTACAGAACAGAAGCCTCGGCCTCACCTGGGAGCTCGTGGGCAGTGCCGGCTGTCATGCCCCGCTGAGGCCCACGCTGGGATCAGAATATCTAGGGGGTAAAGCTTCCCACCTGGGGGAAAAGAATGTCATGACTGGCTTAGATCAAATCTTCATCTGGGTGTTTTGATGGCCAAACTAAACGCAGGTTCCGTTAGTAGGGGAGAAGAGGAAAAGTTTGTCGGGTAGTTCGATCCCTGGGTTGGGAAGATACCCTGGAGAAGGGAAAGGCCACCCACTTTAGTATTCTGGCCTGGAGAGTTCCATGGATTGTAGTCCCTGAGGTTGCAAAGAGTCAGACACGACTGAGCGACTTTCACTTTTATGGTCTTTTTTTACATATATAAACAAAGCCCCAGACACAGAGTTTTTATATGACTATCGTGGATTTGATCCATGGGTTGAGGAGACCCTTTGGAATAGGAAATGGCAACACACCGCAGTGTTCTTGCCGGGATAATCCCCTGGATAGAGCAGCCTGGTGGGCTACGGTGCGCTAGGTCACACGAGCTGGACAGGCCTGAGCACGCGCTCGCAGAATCGCTGATGGAGACGAGATGGCCGCGGTTGGTGACGCCTGGAGAGGCTGCGGACCTCTTCCGTTAAGAGCCAGACACGGAACGTCTTGGGGTTTCTGTGCCGCTCAGTTTCTCTCACAACTGCGCTCATGGAATAACGTGAAAAGCACCCACAGACAGCGCATACAATCACTGGGTCTGGTTGTGTTCCAGTGAAACCTTATAAGAACAGGTGGTGAGTGGGATTTGGCCAGCAAGCCATACTTTGCCGACCCCTATTCTAGTTCAGAGCACGGAACTAGATTCAGATCGATTCAGACCCTGGTTTTCTCACTTACCAGCTGTGTGGCTGCGGAGAGAGTGAGTAACCTCTCTGTGTTCCACTTTCCTTGCTGTGTAAAACTCAAGATGCTTAGACCTCCAGGAAACAGAGAAACCATCAACACTACAGATAAATGCGCTTCTATTAGGGCAGCTCCAGGCTTGGTTAATTCCATTGTTCTGGCCCCAGGTTCTTTGAATCTTGTTCTGCCTTCCTTGGCATATTTGCTCTGATTCTCAGGATTGCCTCTCATAGTCATGAAACGGCCGCCACAGCTCCTGCTGGCATTTGTTCACCTACAACATGCCTAAAACTTGGAAGAGGGAATATTTCTTCCCTTGCTTAGCCTTCATGAGCAAGAATAATCATCTGAGAGACGCGTACCATCCCACTTACTTCACATCTCATTGGTCAGAATTTTGTCACATGGCTATTCCTTCATCAGTTATTCCCAAGAGAAATAAAATTACCTTAACCGTTTAGACTAATTTAGCCACACTAGCTGGGAGTAGGGTCTAGGCATTGACCATTTGTTAGAGTTCTGAAGATGATCTGACCTATGGCTGAGGTTGGATACCATTGATACCCATCAATACTTCATCCCCTGGGACTGTTGAGGTCGTAGCTTTCCCTGAAGCAGGTAGCAGTCAAGATAAGTAAAATTAAAAGTTTATGTATGTGTATACATGTAAGCTGTGTTTTATAAGCAAAGAAAATAATTACTGATTACTTTTGGATGACAGCTGGCCTTCCCAGGTGGCATTAGTGGTAAAGAACATGCCTGCCAATGCAGGAGATATAAGAGATGCTGATTCTGTCCCTGGGTTGGGAAGCTTCCCTATAGGAGGGCATGGCAACCCACACCAGTATTCTTGCCTTGAGAATCCCATGGACAGAAGAGCTTGGTGGGCTGCAATCCATAGAGCTGCAGAGTCGTATACAACTGAAGTGACTTAGCATGCATGCATGCATTAGACAACAGCCAGGCTATGCTTAGCATAAGTTTGAAAAAAATAATATGTTGTCCCTTGAATATTTTTAAGTTGATATGTTACATTCTTTAAAATAATTCAGATAAGCCCATTTTTCCTAACAAGAAATAAAAGTAGTAAACATTTTGTATGAAAAAAAAACAGTGTTTTCAGTTGAAGATGGTGGAGTAGGAGGATGTGCACTTATCTCCCTCCCCGAGAGCACCAAAATCACAACCAGCTGTTGAGCAGCCATCCACAGGAGGACGCTGGACCCACCGAAAAGACAGCCCCCATCCAAAGACAAAGAAGAGGCCACAGCGAGACGGTAAGAGTCAAAGCCCATACCCACCAGGTGGTGACCCACAAACTAGAGAAGAGTAATAGCAAAGAAGTCCTTACACTGTTGTGAAGGTTCTGAATTCCATGTCAGGCTTCCCAGCCTGGGGGTCTGACAGAGGGGCTGCGAATCCCCAGGGAATCTGATCTTGAAGTCCAGCAGGATCTGATTACAGGACTTCCAGAGGACTGGGGGAAACAGAGACGCCAGTCTTGGAGGGCACAAACAAAATCATGTATGCACCAAGACCCAGAGGAGAGGAGCAGTGACCCCACAGGAGACTGAGCCAAAGCTGCCTACTCGTGTGGGAGGGCCCCTGTGGAAGGCCTCCCGTGGAGGGTTCCCTGTGGAGGGTCTCCTGTGGGAGGGTCCCTGTGGAGGGTCCCCTGTGGAGGGTCTCCTGTGGAGGGTCCCCTGTGGAGGGTCTCCTGTGGGAGGGTCTCCTATGGAGGGTCCCCCATGGAGGGTCCCCCGTGGAGGGTTCCCCGTGGAGGGTCTCCTGTGGAGGCGGGGGTCAGCAGGGTTGGAAGCACTGGACGTCCCCCTTGGCGTAAATCCTCTTGGAGTTCGCTATTATCCCTACCACAGAGCCAGGGCTGGGTCACCTCAGGCCAAACAGCTATCAGGGAGGGAGTTCAACCCCACCCATCAGCAAATAAATGGATTAAAGCTTTACTAAGCAAGGACCTGCCCATCAGAGCAAGACCCAGTTTTTCCCATCACCAGTCCCTCCCATCGAGAAGCTTACACAAGCCTGTTAGCCTCATCCATCAGAAGGCAGACAGAAGGAGCAAGAAGAAACACAGTCTCACAGTGTCTAAAACAGAAAATGTATTATGAAAAGTTAATCACAACGAAAAAGCAGAAAGTTATGTCCTAGATGAAGGGACAAGATAAAACCCCAGAAAAACAAGTAAATGAAGTGCAGATAGGCGCCCTTTCAGAAAAAGAATTCAGAATAACGATAGTGAAGATGATCCAGGGTCTTGGGAAACAAATGGAGGCAGAGACTGAGAAAATGCAGGAAAGGTTTGCCAAAGGCCTAGAAGAACTAAAGAATAAAGAGACAGAGATGAATAAGACACTAGAAGGAATCCACAGCAGGGTAACTGAGGCAGAAGAAGGGACAACTGAGCGAGCTGGACGACAGAAAGGTGGAAATCACTGACGCAGAACAGAATATAGGAAACAGAATGCAAAGACATGAGGACGTCTAAGAGGCCTCTGGAACAACAGTAAATGCATCAACATTGGCATTATAGGGGTCCCAGAAGGAGAAAAGAGAGAGAAAGGATCTGAGAAAATATTTGAAGAGATGATGGCTGAAAACTTCCTGAACATGGGAAAGGAAATAGTCAACCAAGTTCAGGAAGCACAGAGAGTCCCAGGAAGGACACACCCAAGCAAGAACACACTGAGACACAAAGTAATCAAACCGACAAAACATAAAGACAGAGATAGAATACTACAAAGCAACAAGTTATAAATGAAAAAAAGCATGCAAGGGAACTCCCACCAGGCTATCAGCTGATTTCTCACCAGAAACTCTACAAGGGAACTGGCGTGATATATTTAAGTGAAGAAAGGGCGGAACCTGCAACCAAGACTACTCGACTCAGGGAGACTCTCCTTCAGATTTGAGGGAGAGATAAAAAGCTTTCCGGACAAGCCAAAGTGAGGAGAATTCAGCACCACCAAAGCAGCTTCGTAACAAATGCTAAAGGAACTTCTCTAGGCAGGAAACATGAGAGAAGGAAAGGACTTACAGAAAGTAAAGTGAAGTGAAAGTCGCTCAGGCGTGTCTGACTCTTTTTGACCCCATGGACTATACAGTCCATGGAATTCTCCAGGCTAGAATACTGGAGTGGACAGCCTTTCCCTTCTCCAGAGGATCTTCCCAACCCAGGGATTGAACCCAGGTCTCCTGCATTGCAGGCAGATTCTTTATGAGCTGAACTATCAGGGAAGGCCTACAGAAAGTAAACCCAAAGCAATCAAGAAAATGGTAATAGGATAATATATATCAATAAGTACCTTAAAAGTAAATGGTTTAAATGCACCAACCCAAAGACATAGACTGGCTGGGTGGATGGGAACATGCGCACGCATGTACTTCCACTTACCGCATCACTCTGCTTGACCCCCCCCCCCCCCCCCCCCCCATTGTATGTCTTTTTTTTTTTTTTGTAGTTTTTTCAAATCCATTTATTCTTTATAGTTTTGCCAACCATTGTATGTCTTATACAATTTTTTACAGTTATTTTTACAATTTGTATACAATTTTATACAATTATTTTATGTTGTTAAGTTAATCATGTTCCCATTATAGCTTACAAATGTAAGTCTTATTTTTTGTCTGGGTATTGATTGTGAAAGCTGATAAACATGTTTTACTCTTGTGATTCTGTAACTATTTCTCACTTAATACCGTTGTATCATGATTGGTCAACAGAAAAATAATAGAACTCTGTGTGCTGTGCTTAGTCACTCAGTCTACTGACTCTCTGCGACCCCGTGAACTGCAGCCCGCCAGGCTCCTCTGTCCATGGGAATTCTCCAGGCAAGAACACTGGAGCGGGTTGCCTTGCCCTCCTCCAAGGGATCTTCCCAACCCAGGGATCGAACTCCGGTCTCCTGTGTTGCAGGAGGATTCTTTACCATCAGAGCCACCAGGGAAGCCTATATCAGCAAAACTAGGACCTAATAGAAAAACCTGCAATCACTTTTTAAAATCCAGATGCCTACCAGAGTTAAATTGAAATTTTTTTAAAACACAAATGCTCAGGTCTTGCTTTCCTTCTCCAGAGCTCCAGGTGTATTTCTACTGAGCAGTCACGCTTAGGGAGCTGGAGGGTGCGGCGATCTTTTCCTTTATCCTGTTTGTTTCACTTTTCCTCTTTCATATTCAGCGCTTCCTTTTCATTTAGTTTATGTTCTCCAATTTCTCCATCTCTCTTTTTTTTATGTTCTTTCTCAAGCCTTTATCAAGTGTAGTAAAAAAGCTCTTGTATACCTATATATAAATATGTATAATATATATATTCTAGGAAACATGGAATTTTGCCTCACTAAAAAAATCATGACATTTTGATTAAACTTGTTTGACTTAGCATGAATAGAATGCTAGATTTCTAATTAAAAAATAGACAATGCTGCACCCACGCTGGCCTCTCCATCCTGTCTGTCCTACTGAATCCCCTCCCCGGCCCTCCTCGGCAGCCGAAGACATCCTGTTCTTTCCCTCGTTGACTTAGTTACCTGGTTCGTTCACTGCCGAACACCCAGAACCACGTGTGTGCCTGATAGATGGTAGGTACTCAAGAAGGTAAACACTGGCCGAGCAAGAAGGCAGACACTCAAAAAGATGATGGAGTGTGAGGCCAGGATTTGGGGGTGACTCAGTCACGTGCTAGCTGAGGCACTGCACGCGCCTCCTCGTTCTCCTCCAATAAATGGAAACAGCAAGGGCTTCCTTGTAGCGTTCTCAGGAGGACTCTGCGCCGTGTCTTCAGAGCTGGCAGCCTGGACTTCCCCGGTGGCCCACTGGCTGAGAATCCACCTTGCAGACGGCAGACGCCAGCTCCGTCTCTGGTCCGGACGATCCCACGCGCCACGGGGCCGCTAAGCCGGGGAGCCACAGCTGCTGAAGCCCACTAGAGAAAGAACCAACAGCCACGGGCGCACAGAAGAGACTATTGTTAATGTTGTTCATTAACATTTTTTTAAAGCCTGGGTATACAGTTATACTCATCAATCCTGGAAACCTAAGAAAAGCAAAGCCACTGTTGCAACAGCGAAACACTTAGTCACATGGTAACAGATCAGTTTCCAAGATCTCCAGCTTCCGTTAGTAGGCAATAACAGAAAAAAAAAGAAAAAAAGAAAAACTGTTGGGTAAGAAATTCCAACTGTCCTTGGTTTTTATTCTTCTTTGCTTACAGAATTTTCACATTTATAAACAAAGCTCCAAATGATGAGAGTTTGTATATAACTATCATGGGATAAACCTCAGATTCAAATCATGGTAGCTTCTCATTTCAACAACTTATTTTTCTTTCAGTTTTGAAAATAACATATAAAAACAAGAATTTTTAAGTCTCATGGTAAGCAGTATTTTGTTTTTTTCATTTTTTGGAAGTTACTCTAGAAGTTTGGCTTTTTAGAAAAGTATTTGTATGCAGTTTTGATAAAGTTGATAAAGCAATGAAGGTTTTTCAGTTTGTTCTAAATTTAGGATAAAAATACTTTCAAATTTTAAGATTAAAAAAGGGGAAAAAGAAAAGTTTGTTTTCATTTGTTTTACATCTTCCTTGGATCCTAACAGATTCAGTTTTCCAGTCATTTTTTTTCCTTTTTTTTTCTTCAATTATTATTATTTCTGACATTTTATAGTCATTTTTTTCTATTAAGCAGCACATTTAAAAAAAATAGGCATTTTTGGAGCAGAAGCAAATATATGGGTTTAAGAGCATGGGCTTAGGTGATCTAGAGCAAGGATCTGCAAATTTTTTCTGTAAAGGAATAAGTGTTAATAATAAATAATAAATATTGTAGACTTTGCAAGCCATAGTGTCTCTGCCATTGTAACTCAAAAATAGTCATAGACAATACATAACCAAGTGACCATGGCTGTATTCCAATAAAACTTTATTTACAAAAACAGATCTTGAGCTGGATTTGTCCATTAGGCTGTAATTAGCAACTGCTGAGCTGGAATTCTGTTTCATCTCTGCCATTTACTAGCTGTGATCTGGCTGTTTTTGGTCAGTCGCTAAGTCGTGTCCGACTCTGTGACCCCATGGACTGCAGCACACCAGGCTTCCCCGTCCTTCACCATCTCCTGGAGATAGTCTGACTCTTAGTCTCCATTTATCAAACAGACATAATTATACCACTTACTAGGTTCAGAGGACAAAGTGGATCCAGGTATAAATTATTCCATGTAAGGTTTCTATAACTGCTACCTCTGTTTCTGCTGCTTCCTCTCTTCTTACGGTAGAGATAACAGTCTGCCCAAGGCATGCCTTTAGAAAGTGTCTGGAAGAGAGTCCCCTGGTCCAGCGAGTTTAACTTGGTCCTAACTTAGCTTCTGGCTAAAAATGCCTTTTCTGTCTTTAGGCAATTACATTCAAGGTAAGTCCGAGGAGGAAAAAAAGGAGGAACAGAGGTGGGTAGGTGACCCAAACAGATCAGTCTCTTTGGGGAGAGGGCTAATTCCACTCCCCTCCCCCGCCCCACCAAACGCCCCTCCTGCCCTCAAATCTCGACTCATTTTGGAGGAAAACTCAGTTCCCAAAGTTTACCCATTTTGTCCAAAAGCTGGAGCTGGCCGGATGAGCCCTTGAAGGCATATATATCATGAAGCTGGTTCCTCTGACTGCAGAGCTGCTCACACGAGCACTATAGCAAAACCAGGCTTTATTTACTCCAGGAACCAGCACCATCACAGAGGAAAAAGATCTCCGGGGACTTTTGTTTTCTTTTTTCCTTTGGGATGTCTTTCTTATGTCCAGGTTTCCCACTCAAGGTTTAGGATTTCTGGCATCGGGCGTGGGCTTCGTCTCCCATTCCTGTGTGCCGATTGCCAAATGCCCACATACCACTTACACCTCCCATTCTTTCTAGGGCTTCTAATCCTCCCTTATTACTAGCAATTTTTCCCTAAAAACTCGCCTCTTTTTTTCCTAACCAGCAGGCGAGCTCCCCAAGCCTCAAGATAAACAGCAAACAAGATTGTGAATTTCAGTGACAAATACAGCAGGCTATCTATTTTCCAAGCCCCACATAATTTTTTAATTCAGGGATGACAACGTCTTCGGTTTTCCTGCTCTGAACATCGACAGGCCTGGTTCCTCTTTCGCTCTTGCCTCGCTGCATCTCTTCCTGAATTAAATTTTTCAATTAGCTGGCTTGTTACGAGTCATGTGGAGCTGCCCTGCTCTTTAACTCAAATTTCCTTCTTCCCAGGCGTCACAGAAATTTGCAGTACACACCTCAAAGACAAAGAACAAAAAGACCTCACTGGATGGGCAAAAAGATTCAATCCTATCTGTGATTTCACGGGGTTTCTGACTGGATAGTGAACGCCGACTCCTCCCCTGGGGGTGGGGGCGGTCCCTCACCAACCTACCAATTTTACAACGTAAAGTCCCACCCACTTCTTTCCAAAGACACACTTTGTTCTAAATCCCTGATGCCATCACTCTTGCACCCAAAAAAAGAGCAGGGAGCTGCACCTAAGTTATATAAGAGCGAGCTGTGATCTTTCTCTGAGCCCAAGATAAAAGGAATAAACAGGAGGAATTACCCAACATGAAGCATGCATTTATAATAGGTACAGGATGCGGAAGCATGAGCTTGGCTTGGCTGCCTTCTGGATTGGTAGGGGCAGGGGCAGGGGAGAAACATGGCTTTTTTTTTTTTTTTTTCTTTTTCATGAGCCTCTCACTCTCAAGCTGGAGAAAAGGTTAAAAACTACAGGGAGGGGCGCATTAAAAATGATGGATTTTTAATGGGTTAATAAGACTCTGCTTTAAGCCTCCTCAACGTTAGTCCGGTCAGTCCTTCAGAGGAAGGCGCGGCGGGACGGGTCGCTTCCCGCAGGTCTGCGCAGAGGAGCAGGGCGGCCCGGCGTCCCGAGGGCGCGGGGGGACGTGAGGCCACGGCCTTCCCGAGGCACCGAGCCACCCTCCAAGGTCCGTCTTTCCTGCCTACCCCAGGGATAGCCTGTAGGAAGCAGAAACCCGGCGGGAGCCCGCCGCGCAGCACGGGACTGGGCTCAGCCCCGGGGCCCCGGGGAGAGGCGCCCAGGAAGGCGGGGAGACGAGCGGCTGGCGCTGCGGGGCAGGAAGCTAGCAACGCCGGAAGGCGGCTGCACCCCCGGTCAGCTTCTAAGATGATGATTAAATAAAACGTCAGTGTTTTCCTAAGCTGGACCACTCTCCAAGAGATCTAGGTAAGAGATGGAAGGTGAAAGCTGGGGGTGACGACCGGCAGGCGTGAGTGTCCCTTAAACGCGTGAGCTGCTCGCGCTGAGCCGCCCGGACGCGCTGAAGCCTCCCGGCGCTGTCCGCGGAGCAGGAGGAGGCGCCGCCTTCCCCGCCGCGCTTTGATTTGAATCCTCTCCACCCCCATCCTAGGAGCTCATATAACCTCATATTTTCTCAAAAACGAGTAATTTTTTTAAAAATGCATGTAGACTTAGAAAAAGGCTGATAGAGAATTTAAGTTTAAAAAAAAAAAACAAGTTGTATAGTAGTATCTATAAATATGATCCCAGTGGTACATTTAAAACAAAGAGCGTGTGCCCGTGTGGACACACACACGCACACACGCTCACAAACACATGCATATTTAGGAAACTCATCTGGAAGGATGTATTAGAAGCAGTTGTTAGCTGTCGCGATCGAGATCATGAGCTATAGGTGATAGCAAAGGGGATGAGGCACTGGAGTCTTTTACCTTAAATTTATACTGCTTGGATCTTTTAGAGAGATGACATGTTGCTTCTATTTTTAAACTTTAAAAAAACTAACAGGAGGAAAAACAAGAAGGAAATAGTCAAATACCCACAATACAGGAGAAACGTGGGCCCTGCAGGGAAATCAAACTCCCAGGACCCCTCCTGATAGATTTCTGCCTCCTTGGCAACAGGACGTTGTCCACTGTCAGTGATGCTGGAGTTTCTCCCCTTCCCCTGCACGCTCCCTGTGGCTTTCCCAGGTGGCCCGGTCGGGTCTCTGTCCCAGGGCCCCCCTGGGGGCTCGGGAGCCTCTGCCCGCAGGGAGCTGGAGAGGCAGAGCCCAGAAGAGCCCGGCTTGACCACTGGAGGCCTTCTGCGCTCACGCTCCTGCCTTGCGCTGTTGAGCGGCCCTTGAACGACTCCATTAACAAGAAAGAAGTGACTTCATGATGAAACCCTGACTGGCTGGCTGCTGTTTTCTGCAACACGGCCATCCCGTAAAGGGGCTTCTGCTGGAGTCATATCTGAGTTGGCCTCGGAGGCAATCCCTTGGAAACATTGTCTCCCCTCTCAGTCAGCTCCAGGAAGACCTCCTACACTTTCTTCTGCGCTAGGTGTGTGCGAAGATGTTGCAGGGGAAGGCATACTTGAAAGAAGAGAGTTTTAAAGATCTCTAAGTGGGTCCCAGTTTCCAGGCGCTTGCATGGCAGTTCACCTACCGAAATAAACAGATTTTGTGAACGGACATGATCTGTTTTCTGGGGCCTGATAGCGAACTCGGAAGGTCAGATAGCAGCCCGAATCACTCCTGCATGTTCGCTTTTCAGGCAAATTGACAACTTAGCCCACTTCCAGCACTTTAGGGTTTGTGAGTTTTTTCTTTTCTAGGCCAGGTTTTTCTTGCTTCTGTGATGTTCTGTTTGAAAGGCCCCTTCTTGCTTCCCAGCAGTTGTTCGGAAATTTTCAACATGTAAGTCATGACTTTATAATTTTGTTGGGGAGGGAGGGGGTCAAGTCGAGAAGCCGAATTTATACAAATGAGGAGAGAAATACAGTTAAGGACGTGAGATTGGAGGAATAGCTACACCTCAGTCTTCTTGTTCGGCAGCTGAAGACTTGTTAATTTGGATCTCTTGAAATGATAACTGCTATGTTTGCAGGTATTTCTGAGACTCCATTTAGATTCCTTTAAATGGAGGTGGAACGTTAAAATAAAGCAGGACTGTCTCTCAAGATGAAAAAAAAAAGATCTACCAGCTATTGTCCGCAGTGCCTGATTGACTAGTAGAAAACACATCTCCATGGGAACAGATAAATGTCTGCTTTTCACGCAGTGAAATAACCAGCTCAGCCTGCGGAGCTTCACCAACCTAACACTTTATTTGGCCGGCTGTGAGCAGCCTCTCCCTTTTCATGTTCAGCCAAATTATCTGCCAGAATTTCTTTTCAAGTCTAGGGAGGAAAAAAAAAAGAATTCCCTCCCCCATCCCCCCACTGCATGGAGTTAATTACTGTATTTTCATCTGAGAGGGTGGGAAAAAAATACACGCTGGGCTGAAATAGCACACAAAACAACGGCTGGCGTATGGTATCTGCCTGGCGTCTATTAGCTGTTGGTGATTTTTTTTTGAAGGTATCGCAGTCTGCTGTAGTAATGGGGTAATGTCAGCGGAATAACGAAACAGCCTGGGAGGCAGGGCCTGGCTGGTTTGGATCGTCCGCAGTCGTGCCTGTGTCGGGCCGTGTGACCCAGGCAGGAGGGGAGCATCGCTGCTGTAGTGCCGTGATCCGAGAAAGGAGGCGGAGGGAGGGGTAGTCCCAGCGACCTGCCTCCCCTGCCAACACCCTGCGAGCCAAGGACAAGCCCAGGAGGGCTCTCAGGAGACCTGGGGCTCTCTCCAGCGATTCCAGACACTTTTGCTTCTGGTCCTGGGTTGAAAATGCCACCGGGAGCAGCATTTTCTGATGAGATTACAGTACTTCTAGGCCAGTTTCCGATGCAGGGGGGAAATAAACGAAAATGAAAAAAAAGAAAAAGGGGGAAATGGAGGTGAAATGCATCGAAATGCACACGCACACACGCATACACATGTGTCTTTTTGAACACGCAGGCTGACGTCCTAAGGGGAAGGCGCCTCAGCCTCCCTGGCTCTGACACTGGGCATGAGCAAGTGCACGGGGGCTGACTGATGGGAATCCACTCACCATTGCTGCTCTGCGCTCCTTCGTGGGTTAAGCTGTTTGCGTCTTTGTCTCTGTCTTCTTCCTCAGCACCTCCACCCACCCACCCAACAAGCCTGAACAGGAAATGTTTAAAGACCTGTGAAGTACAAACCCAGAGCCATTTTTCAAAAGAAACCGGGTTAAAGATACCTGCCGTTGATGTAGCAATCCAGTCCGAGGCCCGGTGTTCTGCGGAAGAGATTCCTAAATACCCAAACCCCAGTGGCCTTTATCTGGCCCAGCTGCTTCTGCTGGGGAAGGAACGCAGCACCTCAAGTGTGTGAACACTGCCTCTATTGTATCCACACGGGCTGACTGAAGCCTAGATAATTGGCATGTAACCTTCTCTATTAACAGTGCAGACAGATATGTGAATTAGCCGGATCCCTCGGACATATGCCAGGCATTAGCTGAAGGGGCTCAGGATTCTCCAAACGCCTCCGCTATTACACCAAAAATTAGAACTTGATAACTTTGGGGAGAAATCAATAAATAATAGAGAAGCTCCACACTCTGAATCAGAAGTGCGCCTGTAATCTTACTACAGTTCAGGGCTGCTGGGGGTCGTCACTGATCATTTGAGGGTTTGGGGGCTCGGGACGCTCGGTGTGCCTTGCCGATGCTGAGTTGCTGGAGGAGATTCGTAAATTAGGGGACTTTTTGACTAGTTTCTGAAGTCATCAAGGTGTGTGAACAGCAGTGTACACTCACCGTGTGCTGTTCGACTGTCTTGTAAAGGAATAGACGTGCCCCAAATGAGATAGAGTAAAACCCTGAATGAGGCTATTTATACCCGTGCATGTCTAAATACTTGATTAGTCTCACGTCAGTTCCTGAGGCTAGAAGAAGTACTGTAAGCTGATGGCTAAGACCATGAGCTGCTGTCAGACGGCCAGGGTTTGAGCCCTGGCCCCTCCACACGCCGGCCTCTGCTCTCGGACCTCTCTGTGCCTCACTTTTGAGATCTGAGAAATGGGAAGGACAATCGTCCCAGCCCACCAGCACTCTGTAAGGTTTAGATAACTCGCAAGCATTTTTGCTTTTCCTTTAATAGACATCGCTGACAGTGTCCTTCAAGCTGCCGGCTGTGACCTACCAGTAGGTGGTGAGAGCCAGCAGCAGGTCGCAACTAGCACTTTCTTCATGGAACGGGGCACACAGCACCTGGGAAGGGTGAGTACTGTTCACAGAAGTTTTGATAAACATGTATGTGCTGTGTGTGTATGCTTGTGTTATGTAGGTGCACACTGGCTGTCAGTGTAAAAATATTTCTTTTAGGGGGTCAAGTTTTTTGAAAATGTAAAAATCCTACCATCAAACAATCTAAAATCTGAAGAAAACCTGAAAGCATCGATAGGAGATTGGTTCAATAAATTAAGCCAGGACTTCCCTGATGGTCCAGTGGCTAAGGCTCTGTGCTCCCAGGGCTGGGGGCCCAGGTTCGATCCCTGCTCAGGGAACTAGATTCCCCCATGCCACAACCAAAACCTGGCACAGCCAGGTAAATAAATAAATATTTACAATCAATTAATTAAGCTATATCCTTACAATGGATTATCAGACAGTCATTCATAAGAAAGAGGTCAATTTTCCTGTGCTGATTTATACAACAGACACCCAGAAATAGTATTCAGTGAAGGTAAAAGGCATCGCAGGGTGTATTTGTCACAATGCTATATAGATACAGAAAAAGGGCTTTATTGTGTGTGCGTGTCTCACTGTGTCAGATCTCAGCCCGGTCAGTGGAGTCTGTCTCCCCAGAGCCCAGTGACTGGCAGCGCTCTCTCTCCAGTCCAGCAGCCAGCAGTCTTGAATCCACCTCTCGCCAACAGCCTCTCTGTCTCACTGACATTAGGGACCCAGTCCATTCTTTGAGCTTTCTCAGGAAGCCTCAATCCCTGCTCCAGACTACTGTTGTCTCTCTCCTGGGCAGCCAAACTCTTAACTAGTCTCCCTGTAGGCTCCTAACTAGTCCCCATCAGCCACCTAACTAGTCTCAGTGCCCGCACTCTTGCCCGTCTCCCCAGTGTAGCCAGACCACTCCCCTCCTCACCTGGCTTCAATTCTTGCCATGGAAGTCTTCCCCACACTCTTGGGACAAAAACCCCAGATTCTGGTCACTATAATGACCTACTTTCTTGCAGATGCTGTAACAAAGTCTGAGAAACTAGGCAGCTTAGAGCAACCGAAAGGCGTTGCCACGCAGCTCCGAGCCGAGAAGTCCGAAGCGCAGTGCCGGCAGGGCAGGGCCGCTCTGAGCACTGTGCGGGGCCCTCCTCGCCGCTCTGGCTGGCCTCCCCTGCTGGCAGACCTCGGCCCTCAGGCGCATCACGCCAGTCACCGCACGCTCTGCCTCTGTGTGCCTGTGTCCCAGGTGCGCACCTGCCCTGCTCCGTACGACCTCGTCTTAACTAGTCACACTTGCAACAGCGCTGTTCCCAAACACCGCCCTATTCTGAGATGCGGTGGCGTTAGCGGTAAAGGCCACGAAGAAGGCTGAGCACCAAAGAACTGCGGTGTCGGAGAAGGCTCCTGAGAGCCCCTTGGACTGCAAGAAGAGCCAACCAGTCCACCCTAAAGGAGGTCAGTCCTGGGTGTTCGTTGGGAGGACTGATGCTGAAGATGGAACTCCAGTACTTGGGCCACCTGAGGCGAAGAGCCGACCCAGTGGAAGAGCCCCTGATGCTGGGAAGGATTGAGGGCAGGAGGAGAAGGGGATGACAGAGGATGAGATGGCTGGATGCCATCACCGAGTCAACGGACATGAGTTTGAGCAAGCTCCGGGAGACAGTGAAGGACAGGGGGGCCTGGCGTGCAGCAGTGCATGGGATCGCAAAGAGTCGGACACGACTGAGCGACTGAACAGCAACAAGCAGTAAAGAATCCACCTGCCAGTGCAGGAGACACAAAAGACGTGGGTTCGATCCTGGGTCAGAAAGGTCCCCTGGAGAAGGATACGGCAACCCACTCCAGTATTTCTTGCCTGTAAAATCCCACGGACAGAGGAGCCTGCCGGCTACAGTGCATTGGGTCGCACAGAGTCACACACAGAGTGACTGAACACACTCAGGACATCAGTAATCTTTTTTTTTTAAGACTTTTTTACATGGACCATTTTTAAAGTCTTTACTGACATTGTTACGATACTGCTTCTGTTTCATGTTTTTTGGGTTTTCTGGTGGTGAGGCGTGTGGGATCTCAGCTCCCGGACCAGGGGTCAAACCACACACCCCATGCTGGAAGGTGACGTCTTAATCGATGGACCTCCAGGGAAGTCCTCAGTGTATCTTTCTGAACCTGAGAGACCTGTCCTGGCCGGGCGCCTGCCTCCCTCCTGGGCTTCTCTCTCACCACACTGGCTAACCTTGTGGTTCCATCACACAGGCCTTTTCCCCAGGGCCCAGGCCTCTGCCTGCCGCAGAGTCACTGCTCGGTGTTCTGCGTCCCCTGCTTAGAACGCGCTCTCATTCCCCTCTCCAGCCTCCACTCCCATCTCACCTCCAGATCTGGACTCTGAGACGCCTTCCTTGAACGCCCCTACCCCAGGACCAAGCCAGATTCTTCGGGTTATCGATAATTTCATAACACCACTCACTTCTCACTTGTTAGCCTTGTCCCAGCCGCAGCTTCTCGTTCATCTGCTTGTTTGTTGAAAGTCTTCTCCCCACAAAGCTATCTGCTCTTGCAAGGAATGAGCTGAACTGTACCTTCTGATCCCCATGTCTCAGCAGAGTCCAGCGTGCTCTGTGGGTGTCCAGCGCCGTGTTGGATGGACGGACGGATGAGTTAGTGAAGAAGGGACACAGACTTTTCTAACCTTCCCTTCATAGCTGTCATGTTTGTGTTGATGCCCCTCTTCTCTAGACACTTCTCATCCAGAGAGCTGTCCGGCAGGCGGGCCTCTGTGCCCGGCTTTGACACTGGGCACACTTCCTCGCAAGGTCTGGGGGTGTGGGCCTCAGTCGCTGTGGCGTGTGGGCTTAGTTGCTCCACAGCAGGGGGGATCTTCCCGGATCGGGGATCGAACCCACATCCCCTGCATTGACAGGCAGATTCTCGAGCAGTGGCCCACCAGGGCAGCCCAGCGTGACCTTTTCTGGTGTTTCGGCTGCCCTGGGTTCCCAGTGCTGCATGGGGCTCTCTCTAGTCGCAGTGAGCGGGGGCTGCGCTTCACTGCGGTGTGTGGGCTTCTCATCGCAGTGGCTTTTGTTGCTTCCCTGGTGGCTCCGCTGGTAAAGAATCTGCCTGGGATGCTGAAGACCCTGGTTCAATTCCTGGGTCGAGAAGATCCGCTGGAGAAGGGATAGGCTGCCCACTCCAGTAATCTTGCCTGGGAAATCCCATGAACAGAGAAGCCTGGTGGGCTACAGTGTCTACCCACTCCCGCACTTTTGTGCTTCCCTGGTGGCTCAGCTGGTAAAGAATCTGCCTGTAGTCTGGCAGACCTGGGTTCGATGTCTGGGTTGGAGAGATCCCCTGGAGAAGGGAACAGCTACCCACACCAGTACTCTGGCCTAGAGAATTCCATGGACAGCCCGTGGGGTCGCAAAGAGTCGGACACGACCGAGCAACTTTCATTCTCCTGTTGCAGCTCCCAGGCCCTAGAGCGCAGACTCGACAGCTGTGGTACAAGGGCTTAGCCACTCCTGGGCATGCGGGATCCTCCCAGGTCACAGATCAAACCTGTGTCCCCCGCGTCGGCAGGCGAATTCTTCAGCACTGAGCCACCAGGACAGGCCCCAGCATCTGTTCCCGAGGTTCTTCCATGTTGCAGCGTTATCGTACTTGATTCTTCTCTATTTCCAAATAATACTCCGCTACGTGCATGGTCCACGTTTTATCTGTCCATCCGTCAGTTGATGGACATTTGGCTTGTTTTCACTTTGTGCCTCTATGAATGGTGCTGCACTGAACATCTGAGCACAGGTTTTTGTGTGGATGTATGTTTTCAGCTCTCTTGGGTATATGTCTAGGAGTGGAATGGCTGGGTCACGTGGTAACTCTGTATTTTATTTTTGAAGTTTCCAAACTGTATTTGAAATAGTTGCACCGTTTCACTCTCCCACTAGTGACACATCAGGGTTCCCTTCCGATTTCTCCACGCCCTCACTGACCCTTGTCATTCCCATCTTTGTTTATTACAGCCGTTCTAGTGGCTCTGGCTTTTTTTAATTTTCTCTCCAACACTCTGACAGATGGGCTTCATTTTCTGTGGTTCTCCATCTGAGATACTCGTGAAAGCTACAGTATAGCTCCTCGGAAAAATGTACATGTACATATTTTTAAAGTTCTTATAATTTCAGACATTTCCTAGACCTCTCTCTGGACTGTAGGCTGTCAGGCTCCTCTGTCCATGGGATTCTCCAGGCAAGAATACTGGAGAGGGTAGCCATTCCCTTCTCCAAGGGATCTTCCCAACCCAGGGATACAACTGAGGTCTCTTGCATTGCAGGCGGATTCTTTACTGTGTGAGCCACCAGGGGAGCCCGTAGACCTCTCCAGAAATCATCTATCTGTTAGCTAGTGGGGCTTCCCAGGTGGCACTAGTGGTAAAGAACCCGCCTGCCAATGCAGAAGACAGAAGAGACAGGTTCCATCCCTGGATCGGGAAGATCCCCTGGAGGAGGGCATGGCAACCCACTCCTGGAGAATCCCATGGACTGTATACTCCAAAGAGTTGGACACCACTGAGCGACTTTCACTTTGGTGGCTCAGACAGTAAAGAATCTGCCTGCAACGCAAGAGACCTGGGTTCGATCCCTGGGTCGAGAAGACCCCCTGGAGGAGGGCATGGCAACCCACTCCCGTGTTCTGGCCTGGAGAATCCTGTGGACAGAGGCGCCTAGCAGGCTGTAGTCCACGGGGTCGCAAGAGTAAGACACAACTGAGCACATGGCGCGCACGCACACCCTCCATACACGTGGGAGAACAGAGCCTCCCTCGAGTTGGCGTTGTTGGAAGGAGGCAACGGAGCAGCGTGTGCTGTGTCGGAAGGAGGTGGCGATCGTCCACCCTGGTGCAGGGCGGTCTGTTGCCCTGATGACCAGGGCTGTTGGTTTAGGGCAGTAGCAGCCACAGGTCAAATTTAAACATATTTTTTGTTTGGCCCACAGAGCATTTTTGTAAATAGGAACATTTCTTGTTTTAAAATGTGTCTTTTGGGGCTTCCTTGGCCATCTGGAGGTTAGGACTCTGCTCTCCCAATGCAGGGGACATGAGTTCAATCCTTGCTTGGGGAACTAAGATCCTTCATGCTGCATGGCACAGACAAAAACAAAAACCTTTAAGGTGTATGTTTTTGGCTTCCACTGATAAATCAGGTCTGATGAAGTTGGAATCACACTTTCGAAAGGCACAAGCAGGCAGACCCGAGAAGCAGCTTTACCGTCTCCTGTTTCCCGCAGTCTCCAGCCCTCCCTGTTGCCTCACATTTGGCCCGAATCCCTCGGATCTCACCCTTGCTGGCAACCGAGTTTGTCATGATCCCGGCTGGAAAGTTACCACCCTGAAATAGAGTAGGTGTCCACGGAGAGCTGTACCGAGGGAAGGTTTCAAAGATACGAGCAGGGCTAAGAGAAGAGCACCTGAGATGGGGACACCCAGAGGCCAGTCACGGGAACCTGGAGCCGGTGCCGCCCAAGCTGGGACGGGGCGGAGGCGCACCGCGGTTCCCACACCTGAGGACGGTAGCGGCGGGGCCAGCCCCCGCTAGCGGCTCTGTCTCTCAGCAGGAGGAGGCCGCCGACCTGGAGCAGAGAGAAAGTCAGGGAAAGAAATGCCCACAACCTCAGTTCCCTGCTCCCGCTTATTCCACAGCCACTGCCATTGGCTAAACCCCAGCAGAAACCAGAGAGCCGTTCACCCGGCCGAGGAAGGTGCCCGCAGAGCCGGGAGGGACGGCCGAAGGGTAAACGCAGGGAAAGAAAGGAAAATTACTTCGCGTATTTTCTTCCATGCTCAAATTTTTCTAATTCTTATCCTCGGTTACTAATAACACTGCATCGCCTCCCCCTCTTCATCACTCGTATCTCACACCCCATTGCTCCAGATTTCTCGTTCCCGTTCAGTGGTGCAGAGCTGGGCACCTTCTGGGTTTCTCCCAGGAACCCCATTCATAGTTCTGTCGTCCACCTGATAATTGCAGCTAACTGTTGCCCAGGTTGCCACTGCGCACGGAAGACAGGAACTATCTTACTCGTCTTGAGAACCCCACACTAGCACTCTGTCAGACATATAATAAGAATTAAAAACCCCAAGATCGTGGGTGGATTTCCAAGTATTGTTCTAGTAATAAAGGGGACACCTGAAAAGTGAGGGTGGGAAAGAAGTCATCGCCAACTAGTCTCATGTACATCCTTGTTTCAAAGAAGTGAACAATCATTCACCAGATCAACAGTAATAGCATCAATAATGAATATTTTTGAGTACTTACCATCTGCTAGTTACTTTATACATCCGTTGTCACATTGAAGTCTTTCAACAATACCATTAAGCCATGTAATATTTTTATCCCAAATTTGAAGTGGAGAAAACTGAAGTATAGAGAGAGTGATTATCTAAGGTCAGTATCAGAGTCACGACTGGCCATCCGATCTGGATGGACAAGGTCTTGAATCAAAAATACTGCCTCTTCATGGTTAAAATAGTCGTAACTTGCTGTGTCACATCTAGTATTTGTAAGCTGCTCTATACGTCTGTTATCAACATGTATCAGGATTTTAGTTATGTAGGAAATAGTGACTCAATTTCAACATCGGCTGAAGTATATATAAAGGTTGTTTCTTTCATATAACAGGTTCAGAGGTCAGCTGCCGCAGACTTTGTTTCATTGGCTTATAGATGTAGAGGCTAAGGTTTCTGACTTGTTCTTGAACTTACCCTCTTAATCACAAAATGGCCACATTAGCTCCAGCCATCATTCCCATGTTCCAGGCATGAAAAGAGAGAAAGGTCGAATGCAAAATAGCCTCTGTTAGTTAGATGAGTCCTCTTTACGGCGCATTCCCAGATGCCTTGTTTATATTTCCTGCTCTCACTTTAAGAATGACTCCTTTCGGTAAGAGACTGGGATATAGACATACTGAACAGGAGACCTTGCTGGCCTCAACAGTATAAAGGTCTGATCTTAAAGCGGAGAGAGGAGTGGGTGGCGGCGAGGAAGTTAGCATTCTCTGCTACACTTCAAGGATCTCTGCATACCTATCCGTTCACATCTGCGCCTTTAAATGCCTGCGCTTTACTCCGTACCGAGTCACTTCCGCTGTCTCCAATGCCTTGAAACCCGGCGGGCTCTAGCCCACCAGGCGCCTCTGACCGTGGGATTTCCCAGGCAAGCATGCTGAAGTGGGTCGCCCTCTCCTCCCCCAGGAGCTGGCAAGCAAGGCCCCCGGCCTGCTTTTGTAAATAAAGCTTTATGGGCACGCAGCCGCGCTCACGGCCCCTTCTCTTGCTGCCTCCGCGCCAGGGTTTAGTCGCGGCGGGGAGGCCACCTGGCCCACAGAGCCTAGAACAGCGAAGAGCCGGCCCCTCACAGAAAACGTTTGCCAGCCGCTGCCTTACAGTCTCCCTTCTTAGCTTCGGAGAAACACGCCGTCGCCCACGGTGACCCCTGCGGTGAATGAGCAGCGGCGTGAGCCAGCCAGCGGCCCCCCGGCTCCAGAGCGGGCGCTCCTGCCGCGGCGCCCGGGAACGAGGGACAGCCGCGGAGCGTCGGGACGGCAGGTGCTCCACGGGCATCTGCTCCGAGGGCTGGGCGAGCGATGCCCTCCAGCACCTCGTGACAGTGGCGATCACGGGCGCTGAAGAGCAAACACTTTCCGCCTCCAGACACTCACGGATTTGCCAGGGAGCGGGACACGGGAACAGTCTAAAACCACCCCGCTTTGTGTGCGCTGGAAATAGTCTCATTCAGAGGCAACTTCGTATTTGTTGGAATAATTACAAGTCTGATAAGTGCAAATTATCTGAGGAATAATTTCCGAGAAGAATTATGCGCGAGTCCTAGGGTATTGGTGGAAGGATATTTTATAGCAAATCTCTATAGGTTGAGACAAATCAAAAATATTTACGTACCTGTAGGCCCATAAAAATCTGCACGCCACTGTTTCATTCAGTCCTCAATACAGGGCAAACATATATTTGGAATGGATTTGCACCTGAAAAACTCATAGATCAAAACATTTCTGTTTGCCAGCTCACTGGCCTTGGCATGTGGCTCTACCATGTACCCTCAATGTGATAGCTCTGAAATTGTGTTTCTTGACCAATTTTTAGTTTGAGAGGAAATGCACAATATATCAAATTTGTGATCAGATGTTTTTAATATTTTATGTCACATTATCCTACATTCATACCATCCAAATTTTTATCATGTTGATCACACTGTATTTAATTTGAATTTATGGCTCCTAGAAAAACAGAGGATATGACTACCAGTCTGAAATGCTTTGGTTTGAATGACTTGCTCGTATATCACACGACCTCTCAAACATGGCACTTCTGACATTTGGGGCTGGA
This sequence comes from Antilocapra americana, assembly GCA_007570785.1. NCBI lineage: Eukaryota > Metazoa > Chordata > Mammalia > Artiodactyla > Antilocapridae > Antilocapra > Antilocapra americana. The sequence continues at coordinate 2,126,606 of ML662452.1, forward strand.
AAAGTCTTTGTTGTGGGGTTGGCCTGTGCACGGAACAGCGTGAGCAGCATCCCTGGCTTCTACACACCGGCTGCCAGCGCCGGACACCCCTCCACCTCTCGTGACACCCAAGGATGTCAGCAGACATTGTCAAATTGCCCAGGAGTTAGCATCACCCCTGGCAGAAAATCAGAGCTATCGTATATTCCAGAGCATTTGTTTCTGACCCACATCCAGATCCTCTACTATTTACTAGCTGTGAGGGCTTAAGCATAATTTAACCCCCTGTTACATCAGGCCTCAGTTTTTTTCTCTGCAACATATACATAGTAGGAGTTTAACTTCATAAGACTGTAGGATGAGAGAGTTCCCTAGCAGTCTAGTGGTTAAGAATCTGCCTCCCAACGTAGGGAACACAGGTTTGATCCCAGGTCGGGGGATTAAGGTCCCACACGCCGTCCAGCCATGAAGCCCTCACAGCCTGGAGCCTGCGCCGCAGCAGAGACACCCTTGTGGCGCAGCCACTCACGCGCTCCGGAGCCCTTGCGGCCAGTAGAGAGAAGCCAGCATGTTGCCACAAGGGTCTTGCATGCTGCAACCAAAACCGGGGCCGCCAAAAATAAACTAACACTGGGGAAGAAAGGGTTGTAGAATGAAGCGACCATGCACACAAAGCAACAGATTCTCAAGACACGGTAGGTATTCTAGTTTCATTATCATTACTAATTATCAATGTATCTACTGGTGGCAGAGTCCTTGCTCTGGGCTTTGAAGAATAGACTTGTGAACAGCAAGGACGATTACTCCAAGCTGGGACTGATGTAAAGAAGCTTGTTGAGCTGATGAAATAGTCTTTCTTTCCAAGTAAAATGAAAAATTGGATTTCGCAAGCCATCAAAATGTCTTAAAGAACATTTAAAAAAACAGCAAGGTCTCTTCTTCTGTTGGTGAACAGAGGAAAAGACAAGAGACATCCTTCTTCAAGGCCAGATGGGCCTGGGGATGCACGGGAGAGCTTGAAGGGAAAGGCCCAGGCTTCTGCGACAGCCCCTCGAGTGAGCAGGAGGTATGCTGGTGGCCGCGCTCTCCCGAAGCCTGGGAGGAACGCGTGCTGGCTCCTGGGAGAAAGACGATACAGAAATGGCCATACACGTAAAAGAGTTAGTGTGGTCAGGCAGATGGCGACCAACCCCAGCCACTTTCAAGTCATCTTTCAACTACGTAAACCGTGCTGGTACAGCTGCCTGCCTCTCTGGGCTCAGGAGACCGTTAGTGCCAGGTTAGCTGTTTGGAGCCTGCCCCCTTGCCTCTTGTCAGGAGAACGGAGCCTCTTCTTGCACGGGGCCCTCCCCCCACATGCCAGGGCTCGAGAGTGGGTGCTGTCCCCTCTCACGTGTTGAGTGGGAACGTCCGGCCAAGCTTCGTTGTTCCTTTTCTGCACATGACTCCTGGAAGCTATTCTTCAGACCTGCTCCCACACACATGGACTAGGGGACAAGGCTGCTTATTGCAGCAATGCACAAGAGCAAAGGGGCGGAAGTGATTTAAATTCTCCTCCATGGGAGACAGGTTGCATGAGTCAAGATGGAATACTATGCTGCAATAAAAAAAAATGAATGAGGAAGTACTGACTTCATTGATATGATGCAATCTCCAAAATACACTGTGAAACAAAAGCAGACAAAAATATGGCACACAGCACAGAAAGTGCTTGCATATTCACAGATTAACTCTGGAAATACCCGGGAGAAATTTGTAAGATAGGTTTTTCTTAGCAAGAACTAGGTCACTTGAAACAGGATTAGAAGGAGATTCAATAACCTTTTGTACATTATGTGTCATGGCAGGTACTGGTTTTTTAAAATAGATAGGGTATTTAAAAGGTTACATAATATCCCCCCAAAATAAAATATGTAATTATCATATTAATGTATCTTTCCAATGTTTTTCAAACTGAAGTATAGTTGATTTACAAGGTCGTGCCGATCTCTGCTCTATAATTTTCTCTCTTTTCAGCCGCGCTGGCCTTTGTTGCTGGGTGCGGGGCTTTTCCCCGGTTGTGGCGAGCAGGGGCTATCTTCCTGGCGGTGCGGGGCCCCCTTGTTTCGGACAGGCTCTAGGTGCACGGGCTTCGGTAGCCGGGCACGCAGGCTCAGCGGCTGCAGCTCGCGGGCTCTCGAGTGCCATCTCTGCGGTTGTAGCTCTCAGGCCTAGCTGCTTTGCGGCTGTGGGATCTCCCCAGGCCAGGGATTGAACCTGTGTCCCCTGCACTGGCAGGTGGATTCTTATCCACTGCATTACCAGGGAAGTCCCACATTCCTGATTTTCGATGTCCTGTTTCATTCTGGTTTGTCACGGGATATTGAATGCAGTTCCTCACTGTGCTCTAAGTAGGACCTCGTTGCTTTTCCACCCTGTCTCTGATAGTCCGCCTGTGCTCACCCCAGACTCCCAGGCCTTCCCTCCCTCCCTCAGACGCTGACGCTTGGGTCTCCGGCCCCTGCTTCAGTGACTGCTCGCAAGAGTCTGCTTTGGAAATTAGACGAGTTACTTAGCCTCCCTCAGGCTTTCTTTTCTCCTCATCCATTACCTACTTCAAGCTTTGAAACTCTCACCTGAGGTCATGGACTCTAGAAGAGTTCGGTCGATCGAAGGTTCTTTTGTTTGTTACGTGTAAACCTGTTCACACTTGCGGCTAGCAAAGGGGAAGGTAGCCTGGGTGGAAAGTCACTAGCATGATGCAGAAAAGACTTAGACTTAAACTCGCTGCTGTGCGTGGGAGCGCTATCCAAGCTCCTGGGATCAACCATAATGGAAAAGCAGATTAAAAAAGCAGTCTATGTGTGTGTAAACCTGAGTCACTTGGCTGTACAGCAGGGACTGACACAGCATTGTGAATTAACTATACTTCAATTAAGTGAATTAATTCATTAAAATACAAAAAAAAAAATTCTAGCTGAGCTGTTTTTTTGTCTCCAGCTGAGACAGAACCAGTCTGTCACAGACAGACACTTAGATGCAGTAGCGGCTAAGTGCTAGAAAGATTAACTAATAAAGCGAGGACAAATATACCACCAGCTCCTCTGCTCACTGGGTTCCGTGACCATAAAGTGAGTCAAATTCCTATCAAAGTTCCACAGGCCTGACTTGATACCTGTACTTCCCTCCTCCGAAGCAGCTGACAGCCAGCAGACCGCCGGCCGGGGCTCAGGGGAGGCTGACGCTCTGCGAGCGGCGGGTCGCCGGCTCGTCCTGCAGAGCGGCTCGCTGGGCGCTGGACGGGACATCGGGGCCGCGGCGCCGGCAGCCCGCAGACGGCTGGGCGCGGAGGAAGCCGGGCGCTCGGTCAGGGGTCCTCCGTGACCGCGGGCCCTTGTCGACTGGGCCGAGGGGCAGGGCCCGGCCCGGCTCGGGCGCCCGAGGCGGGCTCGCCGGTGCGGACGGGTCGGCACCGCTGACCGGGGCGCGGGCCGATCTCGGCTGGGGCCGACCTGTGCCTCCGGATGGTCGGCGGCACCCCGTCTCTGCCCAGCGGACGCCAGGAGCGCCGGACCTCGCCGCGGATGCCCGGGGGCAGAAGCCCGCTTCTGGGAGCCCCGCGCGGAGGTAAGCTGCCGTCTCCGCCCCGCCTCTGGGCCCCGGGGCCCTGGTCCCGTGTCTCTGAGTGGACCTGGGATGACGCCCGTGTCATCCGCCCGAGCCTCGCGGCGGGGCGGGCACAGCCGCGTTCCCCCGCGGAGCCCCTTTCCCGTCGGGGCCTGTGGACCTGGAGCTCGTGCGTGGGTGGCACACGCGTGCAGGGCGACTGCCCTCAGCCAGCCGCGCTGTTCTGGAAGAGAGGACGCCAAGTCCAGGCGGCCGGCTGGGCAGGAAGTCGCGGGGTCGTCTCTAACCCAGCTAACTAGGCATGCCGACACGTGACACATTTTTGAGTGGACAAAGGGGTTCACTTCGTCCCCCTTGACCTCAAGCAGAGTGAGGGATGGGCTCAGGCGCCCGCCGCGCGGCTGTCCAGCCTGCTCCCCGGGGCTCCCTGCTTGCCAGCGGCCTGGGGGAGGCAGGGTGTCCGTCTGCCCGCTGCAGGGCTGGACGCACCGAGGACCCTGTGAAACCTCGGGGGCAGGACAGAGAGACAGACAGAGGGAGAGAAACGAACGCCCAGGGATCGAGGATGCCGACTCCGCGAGGCAGTGCTTTTGCACCACCGAGTGACGAGGTCACTTTGCTTCTGAATCAGCCCGTCACGTGCTCTGTGCTGCCCTCACCAAAGCCTCGCTGCCCGAAGGTGAGTCAGAGCTGGCCCGGACCCCGGGGATCGGGGCTGCAGTCAGAGGGAGCCCTGGAGGGCTGGGTGGAGCAGCGGCGACCTCCCGGGCACTGCTGAGATGCCCGCCGCTCCAGAGCACGGCTGGCAGCCAGGCGTCTGTCCGACGACTCTGGGCCGCGGTGGTGGGCGGCGGCCAGGCACCGCCTGGCCATTCGGTATGGTTTTATTGAGCATCTACTATGCCCGGCACTGGTCTAAGAGCCGGAATACAGTCAGGGTCAGTTCTTACTCTCCTGGAATGCGCACCTAAGGCCTGGAGACAGACGATCGATAGATCAGCACCTCAGGTGGAAGGAGAATGAGGATTCGTGAGATCAGTACAGCTGAGTGGATGGCGGGAGAGTCTCAGCCACGGACGCCCTTAGCCAGAGGGGATGGGGAAGCCCTACAGGAGGAAGGGGGTTTGAAGTTGTTCAGTGTTTTGGGTGAAACGGAAACCCTTCTGAAGGGTGGGGGAGGGCTGAAACAGATTCTTGGACACCAGTGTTCATCGAAGCACTGTTCACAGTAGCCAAAAGGTATAAACAGCCCCATCCTCTGCTGTATAGGACAATGGAATATTATTCAGCCTTAAAAATGAAATTCATGGGAGTTCCCTGGCAGTCCAGTGGTTAGGACATGGTGCCTTCACTGCTGAGGCTTGGGTTCAGTCCCTGGTCAGGGAACTAAGATCCTGCAAGCCACACAGCAAAGCCAAAAAAAAAAAAGAAAAGAAGAATTTAATTCAGACATGTGATACAGATGCATTCACCTTGAAGACATTTGTGTTAAGGGAAATAAGTCAGACGCAAAAGGAGGAATAATGCATGATTCCACCACTGTGAGGGACCTAAAGTAGTTAAATTCACAGAGGCTGAAAGTCAAACGGCGAGCGTCAGGGCCCAGGGTGTGGTGGAGGGTTGGGAGGAGGGTGGACGTTACTGTTGAATGGGTCCCGGGTTTCCGGCTGGGACGATGAAAAGTTTGGCGGGTGGGTGATGACTATGGAGACCCAACAGCGTGAATGTGCTTAGTGCCACTGAACTAGACACTCAAAGTGGCTAAAATGTAAGATCTGTGTTACATGTATTTTACCGCCATTTTTTTTAATAGCTGGGAGAAGAAAAGGGTAAGGTGTGGGGAGAAGGCAGGGGACAGACAGGGCAGTTACTGCGTGAGGCATCCTCTGGACCAGTCAGCCTGCTGGATCTAGCTCGTTACCTCACTGAAGCTTTACAGTACACGGAAACGTTAGATAGGAGCCCAGCCTACAGACGAACGAGCCAACGTTCAGAAGCACGCTGGGCCTTTCTCAGTGGGAAGTGACAAGGCTGTGATTCAGCCCCACGCCCCTTGCCCCCTGCCCACACTATTAACCTACCGCCTTCACCCACACGGAGCACCTCATTATCTGCTTAAGCCATTGTAGAAACCACCACCTCTTAGGCAACTTTCAATAGAGTTGGTTGCTAAATAACTCCAAAATGGTAGGGGGCTTAAAGGGGCTCAATTGTGGAGGATGACTTCATGAAAAAGATGAGTCCCTAGCATCTTGATAGTATCTTTTCATTTTGAAAATAGTTCATGGCACTCATTCCACAAACAAATCTAGGGTTTTCTGGGCACAGGAGAGAGTCAAAGAGATTAAGAAAAAAACAAGACACAACTGGCTATTTGATGAAGAGCCTGGCCTAATTGAATAAGAAGAGAAAATCGGTAACACCAATTCTGTGTGGAAAATGCTGCATAAATGTTACACAGAGACTTGCCCAGGATGCTAAAGAAGGTTAAAGGATCCCAAAGAAGGATTTTTTTGTCAAAGCAAGGAAATCTGAAAGGTCCTCTTTCCTAGAAAATTTTAATTACCCTAGAACTTCAACCAGGCGAGCTAAGCAGAAATGTTAACTTACAATTTCTGACACACTCCCACTTCCCCACCCCCTCTCCTTCCCACTGGTCAGTTTCCTGGGAAACATTCACATTTTGAGAACAAAAATACCAATAACATGTCATTAGAATGACATCAGCATGACAAGAACATTTTGTTAAAATAACTCCAAGTCCTAAAGTACATGTGACAATTATTTTTAAATGGGATTAATTCCACAGCAGGGAGGCACTAATGAGATTTTTTTTTTTTAAATACAAAAAAATATTTGATTTCTCAGGATGCTTATCCTTTGGATCAGAACAGAGGTTGAGGTTTAATATTAACTTTGGAATAATTTAAGTGAATTCTCTTCCTCGGAAAGAATTAGCAGAGCCCCTGGGATTTGGTGACGGAGACAGTAGTTTTATAGCAAAACCTCAGTTTTAACTTTCTCCAGGGAAGTGTGGGATGGTGCTGTTTCAAGAGATGTGGGCTCTTATGTCTTGAGTCAAAGGAGACTTTGAGAGTGTGTTGTCCTGGAGACCCGTGGGCTGGCTCTGGGGAGCTCTGCCTCGGATGATATCACCACGGTGGAAGTATTTCTGCCACTGAAACTGGCAAACCCCACTGAGGCTCCCTGAGAGCCAGTCTGTCCACATGCCACTGCCCTGACAGCTCTCCGCTGCTGTACTAGAAAGTTTCTACTCTATCCCTGAGATCGGAGACAGGCTGTTTCTGCTCCTGTGAACGGCACCCCTGTGGTCAGAAACGATGTTGCTGTGATGCACGGTACACGGTGGAGCCTTTCTCTCTTGTTTAAAGATACACTGATAGGGTGTTACTGGCCCTGAATGGGGATCATGGCTTGCTTAGGAAGGGGAATTTGTAAAAGAGGCCATTTCTAGTTCTGGCAAGAAACCCTATCTGGGCTCCCAGTAAGGGATTAAGTATCACGCAGACACATTCTTGAAGCAGACTGATTCAACTGGGAAGAAAGTCTTGCCACAACTGAGGCGTTTAGAGGAAAATAACAAATTGCTTCTCAGAACTGGCGAGGAGGAGCTTTTTAGTCAAGAACACACATACAGCAAAGTACAGAGTGGAGAGGCAGGGTGAATATATTTTTTTCCTGCTTCTTCAGGGAATTATGTTTACCACATGCGCTGGCCCCGTGGATTGAAAGCATATTTTACCCTATCTGTAAATAGAGTATTTAAGATTCCTGAAATATTTTTGAGTTTCCTACAGAATTTTACCCTTGATTGATTATGCCTCAGGGACTGAGTTTCAACCTTGGAAAAGCTGCACGTGGGTGAAATCCAACGTTGTGTATTTAAGATAGACAGTGCCTTGCTCAGTCCCTCAGTCGTGTCTGACTCTTTTCAACCCCATGGACTGCAGCCCGCCAGGCTCCTCTGTCCCTGAGATTATCCTGGCAAGAATACTGGGGTGGGTGGCCATTTCCTCCTCCAGGGGATCTTCCCAACCCAGGGATCAGACCCGTGTCTCCTGCAACTCCTGTACTGGCAGGTGGATTCCTGACCACTGAGCCACCTGAATAGTACCTTGACTACTCATAAAGTGAGGTCTCATGACGAAAACTAACTCAGTACTTGCGCTCTAGCCAGGAAGTTTGAAAATTCAAGGAAACATATCTTTGAGGACAGGGATGTATCGATACAGTTTGCCTAAAATTGTTCTAGTGTGCAGTGGTGTGCAATTATTCATATGTATCCCCAAACATTAAAACAAAGAAACACTCAGAGGAGGGGACATATTTTGGCTTTGGTATTAACCATGGTTTTAAAATACAGTTTCAAGTTCTAGAGAAATCTTACTTTATCAGGACTTCTGAAGAAAAGATTGGCCTTAAAAAAGAAAACCCCAAACTCTGTTTTTCTAAGTGCCTCTTTCTGAAGATTAACCAGCAGAATTACAGATGGAATGCTTGATAGGAAGGGGGAAAAACATACTCAGTGCAAAACACCTGTTCTGAGCTGGGCTGCGAGGTTTGGGTGTGGTTTCTTCTTCATTGTCTACTTTTCCTCCTTTTTGGAAACATTCTGCCCCAAAATTGAATCAGGCTGTTTCAACTGAAACATTGAAACATTCTGCCCCAAAATTTAACTCAAAAACTTAAACATAGAATTACTGTGACCTAGCAATTCTATCCTAGATGGAACCCCAAGAATTGAAAACAGGAACTCAGTCAGGAATGTGTGCACCCATGTTCACCGCAGTACTATTCACGAGAGCCAAAAGGTGGAAACAACCTCAGAGTCCACCAACAGATGAGCAAATAAACAAACTGTGGTGTAAATGTACAATAAAATGTTATTCAGCATTAAGAAAGAATGAAGATCTGATATATGCTACAATATGGATGAACCTTGAAAACATTAAATGAAAGAGAGCAGGCGAAAAAGCGAATACGGTCTGAGTCCTTTTGTAGGCAATACTAGGACAGTCACAGAGACAGGAGGGAGTGCGGGCAGTAACAGCCCCTGTACAAGGCGCTCCAGGAACAGGACTCGATTGTTTAGTGGGTACAAGGTTTCTGTTTAGAGTGATTTTGGAAATAGATAGTGATGATGGTTGCACAGTGTTGTCGAAGTGATTAATATAACTGAACCGTACACTTAAAATGGCTAAAATAGCTAACTTGATGACATTATATACATAACCATAATTAAAAAGGTTTTTTACAAAGGCACTATAGGGGCTTCCCAGGTGGTCCAGTGGTAAAGAATCCACCTGCCAATGCAGGAGACACAGGTTCGATCCCTGGTCCAGGAAGATCCCACATGCCTGGGAGCAACTAAGCATGTGTGCCAGAACTACTGAAGCCCAAGAGCCTCTGAGACTACGCGCCAAAGCAGGAGAAGCCGCTGCAATGAGTGGCCCTTGCCCCCTGGGCTAGAGAAAGCCCACACAGCAACGAAGACCCAGCTTGGCCAAAAACAATGAATAAATATAGTTTTTAAAAAGACACTATAACAAACTGGACCTGGCACAACTCTGTAAAAAGGTGGCGCTGCCCATCAGATTGATTTATCTCATCCTGCTTCTGCTCATCTTTCGGTTCTGCAAATCTCGGACTGTAAAACTTTGCTCTTTAGTGTCTGGCATTTTTTCCACAGACGTGCTCTTTAGTCAAGAAGCTCAGCCTGAGGAATCTGGCTCCTCCTGCTCGGTTTAAACATGTTGAGTCACATCTGCTTGGAAAGTTGTGGCGCTGGTGCCCCAGGAGAGCCAGCTCCACTGTGTGTGCTCCGGAGACATGGGGACAGGCTTGCAGGTGCCAGCGGAGGTCAGGGCTGAGGACTGGGCTCTGAGCCAGACTGCCGGGCGCTGGGACCTCAGACATGCGTCTTAATCTCTCTGGGCCGCACTTTCCTTGTCTATAAAACGAAGATGATCATAGCCACCAGCTCACAGAGCTGTTTTGATGGCCACGTGAGTCAGTATGTGAAAACTGCCTATCACACAATCACAGGTAGCTATTTGGGTAAAATATCCTGTTCATAGCTTCACCTTTGACTTAGAATGATTTGAGGGTCATTTAAATAATATATGTATGCTGTATTATTGCTGGAAAGCATATAATATGTGTGTCACGTTATTGCTGGAATATACATGTAATATGTATATTGTGTCATTGCTGGAATACTACTCAGCAGTGAAAAGGAATTGTACCACCACCAACTTGGATGGATCTCAGGAACCATATCCTGAATCATGTTATGTTGAGTGAAAAGTCAGTTCTGGAAGGTCATACCGTATGCTTCCATTTACCTGGTACTCTAAGAATAACAAAGCTATGAAGATGGCAGATAGGTTAATGCTTCTCTAGGAGTTCGGATGGTTGAGTAGGAAAGGAGTGAGACCACCTACAAGGAGGACCGTAAGGGAGATCTTCGGAGCGATGAAGCAGTGCTGCGTGTTGCTGGCAGTGGGGGTCACGCCCGTGACAAAGGGGCCCAGACCTCCGCGTGCTCACCTTGTCCCTCTGTTGTTGGCTTGACTTTGACAAGTCCTTTAGTTCTGGATGGGGAACCAAAGGGGGTGCTGGAGCAAGGGGACTCGGGGCCTCTCTCTGCTGCTTTGCAACTTCCTATGAAACTAGTTACTTCAAAATAAAAGTTAAAAAAAAGATATGTGCAAAGTAGATTCTGAGCCCCATAAGAAGAGGACTAGGGGGTGTCCCTGGAGGTCCAGTGGCTGAAACTCTGCGCTCCCAGCGCGTGGGGCTCGGGCTCGATCCCTGGTTGGGGAGCGGGATCCCACATGCCAAGAGTCTGCAGGCCACAGCTGAAGACCCTGCAGGCCACAGCTGAGACCCGGCTCAGCTAAGTAGACAAAAGGACTAGACAAATACCTGTTCCAAACTTAATTTTAAATGACTCTATTTTCAGTCATTTGAGTTTCCTAAGAGTCAAAGCATAACGAGGAAGAAACTGGAAGAAAATAGGACAAATTCTTGCAAGGCTGGGGAGATTTTATTTTTCAGATGCTAAATTCTGTAATACTTCCTGGGAGTTTGTTTTTTGTTTGTTTGCTTGTTTCTTTACTTATTTAAGTTCCTAATGGGGACATATTCTGAAGAGCAGCTTCTACATGTGTAGAATTATTTTAATGCCCATTTCTTATAGTGATTCTCAATCCGAATTAAGGAAAGTGAACTAAATTTTATCAAGCATTTACAGATGCCAGGGGCTTCCCTAGTGGCTCAGATGGTAAAGAATCTGCCCACAATGCAAGAAACCCGGGTTTGATTCCTGGGCTGGAAAGATCCCCTGAAGGAGGAAATGGCAACCGACTCCAGTATTTTCGCCTGGGAAATCCCATGGACAGAGGAGCCTGGTGGGTACAGCCCACGAGTCGGAAAGAGCTGGGCACGACTGAGTGGTGTCCCTTTAACTACAGGTGCGGGGTTTGCGTGTATTATATCCTTTATTATCCCCATTTGAAACCTAAGAAAAGTGAGATTTGGGGAGCTGGTTAATTATCCAGAGACAGGGGCTTGCCTGGTGAACCAGTGGTTAAGACTCTGTGCTTCCACTGCGGGGACAAATGAGAAGGGGGTCCCTGCTCAACTGAAGCCCAGCTTCTCTTTATTGCCTTGTTTTCACCCACATTCCTGACCACAGTGACTATTATCACCACCTCTATCGCCAATTCCTGGAATTCTATTATTCAAAAATCTTGATTCTGCAAACCTAAGCGCTCATTAAAAACCCTGGGGAAAGATACAAATCCCTGGGCCGCATCAGAGTCCACCCCCATCAGCTGAAGAGGGGACAGATGCCCTCGCTTGTGGTAGCCGCTTTCAGGGATGCAGCTTTGGCCCACTCCTAGTCTGCCCTGGAGGACCGCTGGCCCGAACTCTCAGGACTCTGCCGTCAGAAAATTCTGGACTTCCGAAGTACTGAGGGCAGTCTGCTAAGGTGACCAACTGTCCCAGCTTGTTCAGAATTGAGGAGTTTCCCCAGATGTGGAAATTTCAGTGTGAAAGCTAGGAAAATCCCAGACTCGTCAGAACCAGCTGGTCACCCTGTGAGTTCAAGAGGCAACTCACAGGCCAGGCTTGCTCTTTGATGTGCAAAAATGTGGGCAGTTCAAGTCACCGTCTGCTCACTTCCCCAGGTTAGTGTGGCTGAGCAGAGTGAAATTCCCCACTTAGGAGTGTCACTAGAGCATTGATGTTTCACATTTCAGAGCTGGCTGAATGGACCATCTAGAACCAAATAAAGCATATTTTCTGTCACACTCATAAGAAAGAAGAATGGTCGGCATCTGAGAGTCCTTATACCCCAGTAGCTAAGAACTCAGGCCTTGGGATCCTTGTTGGTCCGGCTGGGTCTTCGTCACTGAGAGGGCTTTCTCCAGTTTCAGAGGCGGGGGCTGCTCTCCAGTAGCGATGCTCAGGCTTCTCTGGTCTCGGAGCACAGGCTCTAGAACTTGGGCTTCTGCAGTTGCTGTGCATGAGTTGTGTGGGATCCTCCCCAGAGCAGGGACTGACCTGTGCCCCCTGCACTGGCAAGCGAATTTCCAACCACCAGACCGCCAGTAGCCTACTCTAGCGGATACTCATTTCATTTCTTGAAAACTCTTCGTATAGATCTTGAATTCCTTACCTCCCTCTTTTGCATCTACGTATTGCTTGCATTTCTTACTAAAATCTGTATTTATTAAAAGAAACAGTAACCCACTCTAGCTAGCTTAGGTTGAAAGGACGCATTTCTGGAAGGATACAGATAGGCAATCCAGAACCACAGGTCTGACTTGGCATCAGGAAGGACCAGGACTAGGAAGTGGAAGCCCCTGGGAGCCGGCGGGATGCTGTCTCTCCGCTCTGTCTCTCTGCGCATCTCCGTCCACCTCTTCCTTGTAGACTGGCTCCGGTACCCAGGTCTCCCTGTCTGACAGGTCTCAGTACCTCTGTGGAGACTGCACCTGTGCATGTGTGTGCACACGCACGTGTGTGTGCGCACGCATGTGTGTGTGCATGCGTGTGTGCATGCATGTGTGTGCATGTGTGCGTGCATGCGTGTGTGCATGTGTGCGTGCGTGCACGTGTGTGCCCGTGTGTGCACACGCACGTGTGTGCGTGCGTGCATGCACGTGTGTGTGCGTGTGTGTGCGTGTGTGTGTGCGTGTGTGTGCGTGCATGCGTGTGTGTGCACGTGTGTGTGTGCATGTGTGTGCATGCGTGTGTGCATGCATGTGTGTGCATGTGTGCGTGCATACACGTGTGTGCCCGTGTATGCACACGCACGTGTGTGCGTGCGTGCATGCACTGTGCATGCGTGTGTGCACGTGTGTGTGTGTGTGCGTGTGTGTGCATGTGTGTGTGCGTGTGTGTGCATGTGCACACACACTCAGTTGTGTCTGACCCTGTGATTCCACGGACTGCAGCCCACCAGTCTCCTCTGTCCACGGGATTTTCCAGCAAGAATACTGGAGTGGGTGCCACTTCTTGCTCTAGGGGATCTCCCGACCCAGGGATTGAACCCGGGTCTCTTGCACCACCTGCATTGGCAGGTGAATCCTTTACCACTGTGCCATCTCTTTGAGAAATAACTCCAGATTCTCAGTGAAGAGCTGGATTTGCCCAGCCTGGGTCAAGTCTTGCCCCTGATTTACCCAACGGTAGTTGGAAGGGCATGGCCTTTTAGTTCAATCCAGGTGGTGGGGACCGGACCCCGCGGCAGAGGGTGGAGGAAGGCAGTGAAGGAGCCGCCGGGAGCTGGCCGCACCGAGACGCATCACTGACCTTGAGCTTTCCCAGCCTCACTCTTCCTCGCGCCACCATCAGAACAAGAAGATGGTGCCAGCTGTTGGGTGCCCATCATAGCTCTGCCGTGTGACTCTGCAGGTCCCCAAGCCTCAGTGTCCGCATCTGGGCGGTGAGTGTTGTGAACGTTGCACTAAGCTGACAGCCTAAAATCCTTAAAGCCCTGATTGTCACAGGACTTCCCTGGTGGTCCATGGCTGGGACTGCATGATCCCAGTGCGGGCGCCCAGCCTCGACCCCTGGTCAAGGAACTAGATCCCACATGTTGCAATAAAGACCCAACTCAGCCAAATAAATAAATATTTAAAAAAAAAAAAACTCCGACTGTCGCATAGTAAGGACATTAAAGAATACTTAGCCATTATACTAAGAGCCTTGATTGTTTTTAAATTTCCCTCGTGGACCGCGTAAGGTTATTACTAATGCTTATTTTAAAATAGTGTTCTGCTTTTAATGTAATGTCTGAGAGAAAACACTTTGTCACTGCTATAAATGGAAATCAATACCATATTCCATAAAAAGAAAGTAACTATTTAAGAAAATGTACAAAAATAAAATGCTAAATTCTGGCCGTATCCTGTTGCCTGCTGAAGGCTCTGAAGAGCCGATGACCTGCTCTTTCTTGGTTCCAAAGGGAGGTTTGCAAGTATTAGCAAGGTGTTAAAGGCATATCGGCGTCACACTGAGACTGGCTTCTTCGGGTTATCGGAAGGATGGACTGGACCATGGGAAGAGCATTATGTTCTCACGCTGGGATTCTTTGTGGTTAACGCCTGGTCCCTGTACCACTGAAATCCTCTCCCAGACCGGGAGACCCTCTGTTGCGTCATCACATCTCCATCCACATCACAACAGTCAGAGCTTGTTTAGCAGGCTCGCGCTTCCCGCTCTGGCCCTCCCACACGGATGCCTCAGTGGCCGCGAGCTCTCCCGCATGCTGTGTGTTGGCTGAGTCGACGGGCTCTCAAGAACGAATGCGCCATCATAAACGGGGGCAGTCCCTTGGGAAGGCGAGTGCCAGCTCCTCAAAAGGGTAAACCTGGAGTAACTTCACTCCTGAGTATATGCCCAAGATGACTGAAAGCATAGATTCGTAATAGCCCAGAAACGGAAATGAGCCTAATGTCCGTCCACAGGTGATTGGGTGAATGAAGTGGGGTATTTGGCAATGAAAGGGGATGAGGTGTGGACATATTGGGCTTCCCTAGTAGCTAGGCTGGTAAAGGATCTGCCTGCAATGCAGGAGACCACGGTTCAGTTCCTGGGTGAGGAAGATCTGCTGAAGAAGGGATAGGCTACCCACTCTGGTATTCTTAGGCTTCCCTGGTGGCTCAGACAGTAAAGAATTTACCTCAGGAGACCTGGGTTCAATCTCTGGGTTGAGAAGATCCCTGGAGAAGGGAAAGGCTACCCACGTCAGTATTCTGGCCTGGAGAATTCCACGGACAGAGGAGCCTGACAGGCTACCGTAGTCCATGGAGTCGCAAAGAGTTGTACATGGCTGAGCGGCTTTAAAAAATAAACAAAAAACGGACACACGTTTCAACACAGAAAACGTGAAGTCAAGTAAAAGAACGCATTCCCAGTGGATCACACGTTTAAAAGGTGTGTGCACACTCAGTCGCTCAGTCCTGTCCAACCTCTGAGGCCCTATGGGCTGTGGCCCGCCAGGCTCCTCTCTTTCTTGGGATCTTTCAGACAAGAATCCTGGAGTTAGCTGCCATTTCCTTCTCCAGGGGCTCTTTTTGAACCAGGGATTGAACCCACATCTCCTGTGTCTTCTGGCATTCTTACCACTGAGCCCCCTGGGAAGCCCTTTAAAAATGCAGAATAGTCAAGTCCACAGAGAGAAGACTTGACTTGTCTACCAGAGGGTGGTAGCACTGGGGGGATTGGGGGATGAGTGCTAACGAGGAAGAGGTTTCCTTTGAGATAAATGAAAATGTCTGTGTTTAGTGGTGATGGTTGCACAATTCTGTGAATACACTAAATGCCACTGAGCCATATATTTGAATAGGTGAGTTGAATGGTATGCGAATTATATCTCAAGAAAGCTATTTTAAAAATAGCTGACATGCCCGGAAGGAGTTGGGTCACCAATACTGCACCTCACCGAATGTGTAGCTGACTATTGCCCTGCCCATTCCATTGACTCATGGGCCAGTCGCCCATCACCACACGATTCTGCTTATAAGACAAGGATTCTTCCTGTAGCAATGCATCTGAGTACGTTAAAGTCTTTATCCAGGAGAGTGGTCACCATGATGCTTAGTTTTGACTAGTCTCTATCATTCAGAGTGGCTGGGGCCAATCCATTTAATAAACCCATTTAACTAAAAAAAATGTTTTTTTGAGCACCTACTAAGTGCCAAGCAGTGTCCTAGGATCTGGGGACAGTGGTGAAGGGGACTGAAAAGGACACAGCCCTCAAGGTAAGAGGGCACTCAGGTAAGAGCCAAACGCCAGTTCACACGGACAGTCAGGAGGGTCGTTTCAGGAAATAACACACGTGCGCCTGCGGCAGTAAAGCAGCATGATGGGAGAAAGGACCCGGGGAGGGACAGCCTTCGTAGAGTCCGTTTGAATGAGGAGAAGACGCCAGCCCCGGGGAACACAACCCAGAGTGTGTTCCGGCGGAGAGCGGCGTCTGCCAAGGGCCTGTGGCAGGCAGAGGCATACCTGACAAGGCCGAGGAGCGGGCTGCTGCGTTGTCATCACACGGCGCTCCCTGTTGTCATCAGGAGCACCGCGCAGAGCGGGAAGGGCTGCAGGGAGGCGGCCCGCAGAAAGGGAGGCAGGCGGCCTGGTCACAGAGACCCCGGGGCCTGGGGAGGGCTTTGATCCACTCAGATCGCAGCTGCTGGAGAGGGTGTGAACACACAGTGGCAGAGTCCTATTCGCCTGTGGCAGGGCATGGATTTCGGGAAGGCCAGCACAGGGCGAGAGGCCTGTCAGGATGCCGGAGCAGCTGTCTGTCCTGTTTTGTGCTGTCTTATCTCAAAACCAAGACGGAGGGCCCCCACGTGTTGTTAAAATTGTCCAAGTATTTACAAGCCTAATTTGTTTGAACAAAAATGTAGAGGGGTGAGTTGGAACGCAGAGAGCTCCAGTGCTTAAATTTACCTGCTCACCTACGTGGAATCTTAGTCTCAACCAGCCTGAACGCCCGTGTGGATGGACCGCCTTGGTCACCAGGCTGTGACGTCCTGCAGGTGACGCCTGACACCGCGGTGGGGTGTCTTTCTGTGTGACCACAGATGTCAGCTGGGTTGAATAAGGACTAGAGACTGAAAGGTCACATTAAGGGAGATCATATATATATATATATATATATATATATATATATATATATATAACTTTAAACTTATTTATTAGTGTGTTTATAAGTGAATGAAAGATGATGTTTATTCAGTGTATTTATAAGTAATGAAGGATGATATACTAATTATAAATTAAAATTTAATAAATAAAATGACAAACATTTATATATTGTATATTATCTATAACATAGTCATTGTATATTAAATACTGATATAAATTAAATATAGATGTGTATAGATACACATACATGTGTGTATATGAATATTCTTACATACCATATATATAGAAATGTATCAGCTTGCAATTGCAGCACATGGGTCTTCCCAAATCAAAACCATTTATTTCTATTCAAACTCATTTAGGCTAACAATTCACACTTAACCATCAGCACAACCCTGTTTAAGGAGCTACATGGGTTTCTATCATTCAGCTCATTCAGGTCATTTCTGCAGCTGCAATACGTCTCAAAGTGTATCTAATGGGTTCATTAAAACAGTACTTTTTCCCCTTTGGGTTTAATAATACTTTGTGGATATTGAAAAGCTCTATTATTCTCTTCTTCCCTCTAGGCATTCAGAGACCAGCTTAATTCTGTGTAAATGGACAGATTTGAGGGTATTTCATGGGATACGTATTCTGCATGTTAAAAATAGAGACAGCAAAGAATAGGGGGTGGGGGTGGGGGTGGGGAGGGGGCTGGCGTCCTTCTAGATGGTTCTTTTTCCCCTAAGGCTTTACCCCACAGCCAGTCAGCTGCCGAATCCTGAGTTCGCACCCTGGGGATGCTTCTGCCTGTCCTGCCGTCTCTGACTTGCGTCTTCACGGCCTCTTTACATAGCAACTGGACAGCGTCTTGTCTCCAGACTCTGCTGCTTCCCTGGCTGGAAGCATTCATGAGTCAGTCTTGACACCTCCTTCCTTCTCATCCCCCTTGTCCAAACCATCGACAAGTCCTACCAGTTTTTAAAAATAGCTGTCTCTTCAGCTATGCTGGGTCTTAGCCGTGGCACACGGTGTTCAATGTTCCTTGTTCAATGTTCCTTGTGCCAAGCAGGTTCTTTAGGGGAGGCATTCGAGATCTTTTTTTTTTTTTTAAAGTGGTGTTATGTGGAATCTAGTTCCCTGACCAGGGATCAAACCTGGGTCCCCTACACTGGGAGTGTGGAGTCTTCACCACTGGGCCACCAGGGAAGTCCCAGCCCTACCAGTTTTGCTGCCTAGAAATCTCTCACACATCAGCGTGTCTCCCACTGACCCCCGTCCAGCCCACCCTCCTAGACTGGACCATCGCAGGCACCTCCGAACCGGTCCCCTGCATCCGCTGTATCCCTGAACAGCCCATCCCCCTCTGCCGCTGCTCCTGACACAGCTGTAAGGCCACACTAACTGGTGTCACAGGTAAATGACACCTTTCACGCCCAGGTTTCCCTGGTGGCTCACTGGTAAAGAATCTGCCTGCCAAAGCTGGAGACTCCGTAGACGTGGGCTCAATCCCTGGGCTGGGAGGATCCCCTGGAGGAGGAAATGGCAACCCGCTCCTGTATTCTTGTCAGGAGAATCCCATGAACACAGGAGCCTGGAGGGCTACCGTCCAGGGGCCTCGGAGTCGGCCAGGCCCGAGAGACTGAGCGTGTGTGGGCGCACTTCCCCTCTCGGGCCCCAGGCGGTGGGTGCCACGGGGACAGAGACCACACCGCTTGTCCATTTTTTTAATCTTATTTAATTGTTCCTTCCTGGCTCGCTGGGTCTGGGTTGCTCCCCTCCGGCTTCCCCTAGCTGCGGCTCTCGCTGCAGCGCACAGGCTCCAGGCACGCGGGTTCAGCAGCTGCAGCGCAGACACTCGGGTCGCAGATCCCGGGCCCTGGGGCACAGGCTCAGTAACTGCGGGTCTCGGACTTCGTTGCTCCACAGCATGTGGGATCTTCCTGGCTGAACCACCAGGGAAATCAGGTTATCCATTTCTGAGAAACAAACTATCCCCAGACAAAGCCGCTGAAAACAGCAGTGATTTTTGCAGTTAGTATCATAGTGGCTCGGGAATCTGGGTGTGGGTTAATGGATGCCTCTGTTTCCAGGTACAATGAACGTGTAGGCTGGGGGACTCCCCTGTTGGCCCAGTGGCTAAGACTCTGCACTCCCAATGCAGGGGCGTGAGTTTTATCCCTGGTCAGGGAACTAGATCCCTTCACGCCTCAATGAACAGTGTGAATGCCGCAGCTGAGGCTCCCACATGCCGGAGCGAAGACTGAAGATCTCCAGTACTGCAACCAAGACCCAGCGCAGCCAAATAAATAGTTTTTGGGTTACAAAGCAAGTGTGTGGTGGTGGTTTAGTCAAGTCAGTCCGACTCTTGCAACCCCATGGGCTGTAGCCCTCCAGGCTCCTCTGTCCACGGGATTTCCCAGGCAAGAATACTGGAGTGGGTTGCCATGCCCTCCTCCAAGGGATCTTCCAGACCCAGGGATCAAACCCACTCTCTTACGTCTGCTGCACTGGCAGGTGCCACCTGGGAAGCCCACAGTGCAACTGTGCTAACCATGGAAAACATAAACCAAGTGCAGGCTGGAGTCGCAGCCTGATGGAGGTGTTCACGAGGAGGGTGTGTGGCTGTCGGCAGAACCCGGCTCCTGGTGGCTGCTGGACTGCGGGACCTCGCAGGTCTCTGGCTGTTGCCTGGACACCTTGCTGAGCTCCTGCCAAGCGGGCCGCTTCCAGGGCAGCTCACAGCACAGCAGCCGACCCGCGCAGGGGGAGTGAGCTGTGAGACAGAGCAACAGCGGGCGAATGGCACAGAAGTCACAACCTTTGTGTAACCAAGCTTTGAAATGACATCCCCTTACTTCTGTCATAGTCTATTCATTAGAGCTGAGTCACTGGCTTCAGCCCACACCCAGGGGTGTGAATACCAGGGGGTGGGGACCACTGGAGCCGTCTCAGAGGTCACCTACCCTGGAGCCTAGCTCTGTTTGGACTCACCACTATTTCCCCAAATCATTTGACCATGTGGCTGGCACCGAGTAAATAAGTAAATAGTCCATAGTAAACCCCCAAGTGTGCCTAAAATGCCAACTGAATCATGCCACACCTGTGTTCAGAAACCTCAGTGGACTCCTGCTTCCCAAAGTATAGAATCTGATCCTTCATAACCCTCTTATAAGCGACCTTTCATCTCAGAACTACCTGCCGCTGCCTAAAGGCACCCGCAGGCTCCCAAGTGGCGCCAGTGGCAAGAGCCCACGTGCCAGCGCAGGAGCTGTAGGAGGCTGGGCCTGACCCCTAGGTCGGGAGATGCCCTGGAGGGGGCATGGCGACCCACTCCAGTGTTCTCGCCTGGAGAGTCCCCTGGACCGAGGAGCCTGGCGGGCTACAGTCCACGGCGTGGCAGAAGAGTGGGACATGACTTATCAACTAAGCAACAACAGAGCTTACTGTGGTGATCATTTCACAACACATCAGTGTGTAAGTCGAGTCATTATGCTAAACACCGTAACCCTATACAGTGCCGTATGCCAATTTCAATAACTGTGAAAAAAGATACAAGTATGTACGTGTTATGGGGGGCTGGAGAGAGAGGGATTGGTGAAGCACTCACCACCATCATAGAAACTGGTGGGGGATTCTTAGGGGCGTGAAAATACTCTGCAGGACACTGTAATGGTGAATCTATGTCCTCATGTATTTGTCCAAACCCACAGAACATACAGGACCGAGTGAACCATACCGTGAACCCTGGGCTTTGGGTGGCGGTGATGCCAGTGTGGGCTCATCAGTAGCAACAAATGCCCCACTCTGGCGTGAGATGCTAAAAGGGGGAGGCTGTGCACAGGGCAGGGGGGGCCCCGATGTTTAGCAAGAGTTTGTACCTTCTGCTCAGTTTTGCAATGAACCTAAAACTAAGCTCAAAAATAAAAACAAAATGTATTTCTTCATAATTAATTCATCAACTTTTAAGGATAATTTCAATCATCGAGCAGAACACACGAGCTTAACAAGTCAGCCACCTGTTTTTGAATGTATTTTACACAGATCTTCCCATTTAATCCTCATAATGTCATTAGTGAAGTGAAAGTCACTCAGTCATGTCCAACTCTTTGCGACCCCACGGACTATACAGTCCATGGAACTCTCCAGGCCAGAATACTGGAGTGGGTAGCCATTCCCTTCCCGAAGGCATCTTCCCAACTCAGGGATGGAACCCAGGTCTCCTGGATTGCAGGCAGATTCTTTACCACCTGAGCCACAAGGGAAAACTGGCTTAATGTCGTTAGGGATGTCACTGTTGTTATCTCCATTTTCAGGAAGGAAAAACTGAGTCTTGGCAAAGCAAAGTGCGGTACACACGGCCATGTGACTCGTTACGGGTAAAGCAAAATCCAAAGACAGTATAACCTCAGAGCCTAAACAGAATCAAACTGTTAGGTAGTTAGAATAGGAAACAGGAGTCCAAAATGGCAGTGGCTAGAAGACAAGGAAGGGAAAAGCCCACGGAAATAGAACAAGGAAGGTCCGAGGACCTGAGTGAGAACCTCAGGTAGAACAGCACTCCTGTCTAAGCCCAGTTTGCATAGGACAGGCCCGGGGGCAGAAAAAACATATAAAAAAGGAGCCAGAGTTCTCTCTCTCTCTCCTGTGCTTCGAGGATGGACTCTCCCTCTCTCCCCCACGCACTACAGTGTTCTCTTCGCGCCTTTGGGTCGGCATGCCCTCACCTTCGAGGATGGATTCTCCTGCTATCATCTTCTAAATAAAATAGCAGATGTATAGAATAGACTCGTGGACTCTGTGGATGAGGGTAAGGGTGGGATGATTTGGGAGAATGGCATTGAAACATGTTAATTATCATATGTCTAATCAATTGCCAGCCCAGGATTGATGCTTGGGGCTGGTGCATTGAGATTTCCCGGGGAGAGGGAGGAGGGAGGGGGGTTCTGGAGGGGGAGCATATGTAAACCCATGGTGATATAATGGCATTGTATGGCAAAACTAATAAAAATAAATAAATAAATAAATAAAATAGAGCTGTAATACTGAGCTGTAACGCTGATTTATTTAAGAGCTATAGCACGCTCTGTCAAAGACCCGAGAGCGGTGACCCACCAAGGGCTTCAGTGCCCGTCACTCCAAATCTTTGTTGTGACGAGACAAGAGCCGAGGAGCATACCCTCGCGTGACAAAGCCAAAAGATATCACGCTTTCAGTTTCCTTTTCAGAGGAGGGAAGAGATGCAAGTCAAGTAAGGCACTAGGCCCGTGAATGCCTTGGTAGTGTTTCTTCTCAGCTCACCAGACAGGGTCCCTAGAATGCACGCAGGTTGTACGGGACCTTGCTTTGCAGCCAGATAGGTTTGGTTTTATATCCAGTACCACCATTTGTGGCTCTGCACCCTTGAGTAAGTTGTTCACCCTCTCTGCTTCTCTCATGGATAACACAAGTATGATGGTATTGTTTCTTGAATGGTTGTGAGGATTAAAGGAAATGATCCATTCAGTGCTCTTAGCACAGGACCTCAGTAAATGGAAAAATAAAGTGATAATTTTCCAAACTGGGTTTTCATCAACGCAGTGTTCACAGTTGCCTGTCACACAGCCCAGTACCTGGGTGTTTAAAAACATACTTTAGAATTTATTTCAGTTTCTAGTCTGCAAGTTGTATTAATCATGCAATCAAGCTCAACTGTGGTATTTAGAAATATGTTTTTTAAATGCCGTGTGTTACTGTCATTAATGAATTTCTCATGAGAGGATGCCATCTCGTACTCAAAATTATGTAGTAAACAGCACATACATAGCTACAACAATGAGAAAGCAGTTGATTTCTTTTAGGAGAAAGAAAGAAGGGTGAGAGAGGGAGGAAGGAAGAGGGAAAAAAAGGCAGGCCACAAAGTTTCCCCACAGAAGACAAAATATCTCACAAATCAGTATAATGAGAAAGGTCCAAAATGCCATAGGCAATAGTATGGAATAACAGGTATAATTTCAGTTCTAATATTACAATAATATGGTTTTCAAAGAACTCTTTCCTTTTTAGTCAAATAGTTAACGAGAACAGTATACCGTTGGCACAGAAAACCATAAAAAGTATTTTATTAGAGAAAACTAATTAAGAAATATAGTACACATTTCTCTTAGTGTTTCAACACACCACAGACTTTCTTTTTTTTTTTTTTAAGTCAAAAATAGAAAACTTTCAGTTCTCTTTTGAGTTAGCGATCCATATTGTGCTCAAAGAATCACAGCTGAACAAGGCGCAGATCTCCAGGCAGGGCACCGACTGGGGAGGAAGGCAAAGGTCCGCCGGCCCCTCCCAGGCCGAGCGCTAATCGGGGCCCCAGACAGGTGCTCCCTCCGGGGCACCCGCTTCCCGCTGTGAGGACCACAGGCAGCCGGGTCTGCTCCGCCCGGGTCTCCCCACAGCCACCCCGACCCGCGGGCTCACCCCAGCCTGCAGGTCAGGGCAGCCAGTGATGGAGAGTCGGGTTCGGATGCGCTCAGGAGATGGATTAAGATCAAAACGCTTCCTGAACTTGCCCTAGAAGACTGAAGATAAGGACTTCGTGTTTACCAAAAGAAAATATCTGCACAGCTGGGTCAGGTCCCCAGAGAGGCGACTTTGTGTGTGTTTAAAATAGATGGGGAATTTATACAAATAGGCAAGATTCTAGACTCATTACACTAATAAGGCTCACTCATTACTAAGGAACATTAGACCTTTCAAGGGCTGACTGCATTTACAAAACACTTCTCTGTTAAATGGGGGTAAAACTAGAACGGATCGCACGGGGTCACTGTGAGGGTGAGATGAATGAATACTCGCCCAGTAATCATCAAATGTTCAGTCTTCCAGGGTCTTTCTTAGGTGCCACAACGTCTAATAAGGACCAGTGCAAAATGAAAATGTGAGCTCCTTTTTCAAAAATTACTAAGAATTTCAAGATGGTGACAGCAGAGCGTTAAGGCAAGGGTAGGACTCTTCTGAGCCTGGGGCCCACCCCGCGTCTAACAATGAGAACCCCAAGGCCGAGGTGTTGACCCAAATCGTGCAGACACTGAAACATCACCGCCTTACTCAGTCCCAGGCTCGAGCCACGTTCTCTGTGCCCACGGGGCTAAAACTTGGGGATTATGCTGCAAGACCAAGTACCAGCTCGGGAGGCTACGAAATGTATAAATACGCTTGGGGACTGGATCTGAGACTGAGCGGAGGCACTGATGTTCTAGGGTAACCCCTGACACTGCACCAAACGCTGTGTGTGTACGTCCTTCCCTGAGGGAGCCAGCCACAGAGCACCCCCCGACAGGAGATCAAAGGGTGGGAACCACTCTTCCAGGCTTCACACCCCTGAACCTTTGTGTCCCCAGCTCTCAGCAAAGCGCCTGGTGTTTAAGGGACAATCGGCAAATGCCAACTGGCAAAGCTGAGACGGGATGAGTGATGGGTCCAGGAACAAGGAGCATGAATATGAAGGTTGCTCCTGTTCAAACCCCAGCATCACTGTCACTGGCTGTGTGACCTCACGTGTGTGAGCCACTTACAGAGTTAAGCCTCTATTTCTTCAGCTGTGAGAGGAGAGTATTAACCAGTCCCTCCCACCCTAAGCTGCTCTGAGGGTTAAATGAGCTCATCACCGAGTCTCCATCTGTTAGTGATCACTGTATCTCCACTCACCCCTCACGTTTTTCTTCTGTTCAATTTGCTGTAACTTCAAGCCAATCTAGAAAAGAAAGATTAACCTTCCCAGCTCTTAAATTATATGGTATGGCCTGTAGCACATCAGTTTATAAACAAGCAATTTTTAAAATCAACTTTTTTCTTCTTAATTCTTCCAGAAGGATAGAAATTAGCTATTGATTTTCACTTTCTATTTTATACCTTTCTGCATTGTCTGCATTTTATTTTAACGTCAGCAAATATTTCTTCTGCAAATAAATCCAAATAAAGATATTTTCTAGGTCCATGGATCTCAAAGTGGTTCCCAGACCAGCAGCATCACCTTTAATGAAGAACAAACTCAAATGCCAAGAGGATGAGGGGGGTCCTAAAGGATAAGAGATTTTAGCAAAGTTCGCACCATCAACCTGAACTCACTGTTACTCAGCTGTTGCTGTCATGTGGGAAAACTGCCTGGCTTTCCCATTTTTGTAGGGGACAGCTTTATTTTATTTATTTATCATTTAATTTTTGGCCGTACCTCGCAGCGTGTGGGACCTTAGGTCCCCGATCACAGATCAAACCCACACAGCCTACAGTGGACGCACAGTCTTAACCACTGGACCGCCAAGGAATTCCTGGGAACGTGTGAACGTGCAAGCAACTTGCCTCCTTCTGAAAACCTTTGACTACTCCACGAACCAAACACACGTTTGCCAGTGAGACCTGGCCTTGGGTCACCACTTTGCAGCCTTAAATTCTAGGACAGGGACGCCGCTGTCCTTCCTGCCCAACCCGGTCCAAACCTGTCGCGTGGCAAACGCGGTGTGACGGTAGCGCTCCTTCCTCTCTGAGCTCGTACGTCCACTTTCTCCTTCAACCCTGCTGCCCCCTCTCTGACAGACACCATTATCATCCCATTTTACAGATCACAAAACTGAGTCTGCCCAGGGTCGCCCAGCCCATATATGGTGACGGGTGAGTCTGCAGTCCAGCTGCTTCACTGCTACACTACCGGGCAGTAGCGTGCGTTAGTTCTCCTGACAACTGGGGCCTTTTAAATCCTCTTTCACAATCAGCCCTAGGCCTCCTTGACAGCCCTTTCTAGGTCTTATCTGTGCATCTCAGCAAAGCACCTCCCCTTATCACCTCGGGCTTCGGTCCTTGAGTGTGGTTGACGGCCTCTCTCAGGCCGTGGGTGTGCTGGGGACACAGTCACGGGGCCCTCTGTCCTCAGGTGACACGGCCGTGCGCTGGCAACCGGGTGAGGAGCCGCTCACACACTTGCCCCTGGTCGCTGACAACAATCGATCCAGGCTGTTGTCACTGCTGGCTGGAAGGTGGTGAAGACCTTTTCCGGTTCCATTTGTTGCCACCGGTTGTGGACACTGGCCCGGTTGTCTGCTCTGAACATACAGCATGTTTCTGATCCAGAAAAGGCGGCGAGGGGCCCCCGGGCAGAAGGCTGGCACCCGGCCCGGCGGTGCTCCCTGCTCTGGGCGGCCGGCCTGCAGTGGGCCGCAGCCTCTGGGGGCCACCAGGGTCCTCGGCGTCTCCCGGCTGAGCCCCAGAAGATGCAGAAGACCGCAGACCCCAACCCCCCGCCCTAGTCCAGGCAAAGGCTGGCGAGGCGCCTTCCACCTGCCCAGAAGGGGTTGGAGCCCAGGGCCGCAGAGGAGTGGAGTCCGGGCCGCCCGCTGCCCGCAGTGTAGGGCCGGAGAGATGGGGCTTCTCCACGAGAAGAGAAAGGATGGGAGAGTAGGAAGGGCCGGGAGGAAGGGGTGATGGGTGAGATCAGATACGGGCTGCGGTCCTTACCCCATAATGTCCCCCTTCTCCAGGCTCCCAAAAATTAGATAGTAAAAAAGTGGAACTATTACAGCTTACAGAACTTGCAAGACTTACCTGTGAAGAAGCATGGCAGCAGGAGTTAGGAATCCGGGCTGCAGGGCACCCACAAGTGCTGACGCTGCTATCACTGTTATCACTGCTGTCTAGTTCTGGATAGATTTTCCTTTTCTTTTTTACACAAAACCAACAGCTACTCCCTGTAACCAATATAGCCTTATTCCTCGAAGCTCAAGTTTATTATACTTTTCAGAAAATATGTCTTCCGCAAGGGCAGAACATAGCCTCCACGTAACTGTAAAAGTGTTTATCTTGGTAGGGATTGAGTCCAGCTTCCAAACACTGTGTTTTCTATAGTGTATGAACAGTTTCCCGGTACATGGATTTACAGGCAAGCCATTCTGTTTTAAGTTATTACTAATCAACAAAAGCCAACTCATCAAAACAGAAGCTATAGAAATGATTTTAAGCAAAACCGTGACCACCTACTGAACAGCTTCTGACGCCTGCCACGAGCCAGAGCCCAATGTCGCTCCGTATACATCATCTGCTCTGACTGTGGCAACGACTGAAGGGGGTAAACTATTATTACACCCATTTTACAGGTGAGAGGATGAAGGTACAAAGCAAGTGCTTGTTAATTTGTCCAGGACCTTAAACAGTAGAAAGATCAGCCCAACAACTGAGCACTTCACTTTTCCTTCCAAAATTGTTATCTCGTATGAAATCACAGTAGCTTTGAGTCATGAATAGTTCCTGGAAATGTGTTGGCAAACAGAAGTTAACTCTCTCCTCATAGTCCTGATTTTTTTTTTTTTGCCCCCTACCTTGTGCGTATTTCTCATTTAAAAATAACTTTTGGAACTTCCCTGGTGGTCCAAAGGTTAAGACTCCCTAACCAGTACAAGGGGCTTAGTTTTGATCCCTAGTCCACATGCCCTGCCCAGAAAAGATTTGCAAAACAATTATTCTACATCAACATAATAATCCCAGGATGATTATGAAAATCATGAAATTGCCATTGGTATAGTACCTATAATTTAATCTACAAACCTTACTCAGATATGACCTATTGTCCAATGTCTGTCTTTTGTAAGAAAAATGTTACAATCTGATCCAGGATCCTATTCTCATGTTGTGCTCAGTTTTTCTTTAAAAGCACAATCTGTATTATTTACGTGACACATAAAACATAAAAGCTGTGGTTGGCATTGTGAATGTCATGTCTCTCCTTCCGTAAGAGGTGCTGTTTGCCTGTCCTCTGCATACTGTCCTCTAGACCCTGAGCCATGGGTGATTCACAGAGGAAAATTCCGCACACATTCCCTGAATAATCAGCATCCCATCACTTTCAAGTCAGAACACCTCGATTTGTCTCTTTTTCACCGTCTTCCGTCTATTTTCCTGAGTTCTGCATCATCATCTGCTGAAGGCATCCCAACGTGCTGTCTGCTTTAGCTCCTGGTGCCAAGACCTTCATATATGCCTTTGCTCTCACCTCAGGAACTTCCCAAATAAATCATGAAATGGAGGACAATTCAAGTTGAGCACCAAGCCCCGGAATCTAGAAGGAAGTGGCCTCGGTAAACATCAGCTTCTGTGTCCCCTCTTTTCCCTTCCTGTCCAAATCCTATCATTTCTCCTTATAAAAGACACACGGCACTTAATTAAAGAGCCTGGTGAAACCCCGATTTATTTTTGTCTCTTAAGGAGTTAGCTATCAGATGTTGTCGGGATCGCTCTGTCCCCGGCCTGCCAGCGTTAGCCAATTAGTCCTTCCAAGAGCCTTCATTCACCTCTTTCAGAGCCAGCCCCCTGCCTTTCACTTGGGGAAGCCTTCAGTCAAAAACGGCCTTCAAGTCTGTGGCCGGGGAGGTCTCACCCAGCTCCTTGCCTTCCTGATAGCAAATGGGAAGCAACAGCCGCACAGCCTGCTGTAATCTCACAGGCCCACCCTGGCCAAGACTAAAATCAGGCTTAGATCACCAACAGTCCTGTACACAGGCTTTGTGTTTGGAAGCAGGGCTGCGGTTTGAGAATTTCCAGGTAAACAATTCTTTGAAAACGGCCTGCAGTCAGGGAGGGACTCAGAACGACTGTACATTTTTTGAGCTTGGCATATGATTTTGTTTCCTTCTTCAAAACGAACATTTAAATCGCTCCCTCTGCCAGTTGTATTGTAAGAACTATAATGAGCACTATTTAAACAATGTAGCCATAACTAAACCAGATTATCTATCTGGATTTAATCTAGTGAGAACAAAGAAATCATTCAGTTTGCCCTGAAATCCGATTTAATACATAAACATGAATGGGCAAAGTCAACATCCTGGGTGACTTTAATGTAATCATATGATTTTTAAAGTACAATATGCCAGAGGAAGGTAAATGTCTGAACCATTTCAAAGGCCACAGACACCTACTTGCTACTACTATTTCTTGCTTAGGGGCCTTCCTAATTCAGGGGGAAGCCAGGCGAGCTGCTGCGCTGGAAGGTATTCATCGGAAATTGCTTTGTGCATCACAGCTGTTTGTGTATTCCGACACCCTCCCAGAAGCAATGTCCTCCAAACTGGTTTCTTTCATCAAGATAGAAATAAAAACCAGTGTTCAAAAAAAAAATACAGCGTGGCATCCAAAATGCCAAACTTCTAGTAGCAGGTAGTGTTAGAATTAAAATCAAAGAGCATGGTTAGAGTGTCTGTGTTCCTAGCTCTTAAAGGAATCAGGAACTAGGAAAAAAAAAAAAAAAAAAACGCTAGTCTGTTAAAAAGACATTCTTGTCTCTTCTTCACTTGAGGTCTTTCTGCTTTGATAAAACTCAAGTGTAGCTTTTTCCTTTTAATATTGCAATCCAAGTTTTAGAGTTATTATTATTTTGTTAACATCCAATATGTTCGAGCTTTCTGTGCCACCTTTGCTTTTGTTTAATGCTATTAATTATATTCTTGTTCAGTCTGCTATAAGCTGGCCCTGTCAGCAGAGATTCAAGGAAGATTTGAAAGAGCAAGCATATTTATCAAAGGAGAAAAAAAATGAAGAAAATAAAGACAGCGCTGGAGCATATTGGATACATAAACTGCTCTTTCTGAAAAGATAAATGATTTGGTAATGAATAGATCCTTTAGGCCATAAAAAATCCATTTATTTTCTTTTGAATTTGAATAGGAGAGATTTGCATTTTTCCGGAGCAGTTATACTTAAATTAAAATGCAGAGCATGAGGCTAGCATACAATCAAACTAAATAATAACTGAGACATACTGTATTATTCATAAAAACAAAATTAAGAGTTTGGGTAAAGGAAGCATTATGGTAAGAAAAAAAAGGTACATTGACACCGAACACCTACTGTTGGAGAAAATAAAGTGAATTTACAGTACCTGCGGATTGGTTATAGAAGCTTAGCATTTATTCTTAGTTATTCGGAGGAGGGGGGAATGGGCGATGTGTTTATATTGTATGTAATGGGCTGTGTAAAAATCGTCTGCTTTTCTGCTAGCGAAATGTTAAGAATGTTTCTCTATTTTTTATGTCTCATTATTTTACAGGGAGGAGACGGTTTTTTGCTCAAAGCAGAGTAGAATCAAGGGCTTTTTCCCTGCTCCGCGAAATATATATTTCGAGTGAGTGTCCTACTGGGGGCAGAGTAGAAGCCAGCACGGCCGAGAACCGCAGGCAGGGCTCGGCAGGAGGGGCCGGCGGCGTCGGAGCGCCCGCAGCCGGCCTGGGGCCCCTGCTGGCCTGGGCGGACGGGGACTGGCCAGGCACCGGTGGTCACCGAGGCTCTCGGAGCATGGTCTTAAGGGCTGCAAGGACACAGCTGCGCAGATCCTCCGGACTGAGGAATAACCTCAGATAAGGTCTCCACGGTACAGAGTTCAAACTTGAAAAGAAAAGCCGTGGCCAAACCCGGAGGCCCGAGGGCCGAGGGTGGGGCCGGGGCCTCGCCTACTGCCCCCGTTGTCTGGGCCTGGCTTCGCGCTGGGATGGCCAGAGCACCGGGCCTCCAGGTTTCAATGGAAAAGCTTACTTTAGAAAAGGTGACCAGTATTTCAGAATATTTAAATACCACCTGAATGGAAAATGTCCTTAAAAAGCCGTGAGTGTGGCACTTGGGCACCAGTTGGCTGCCTCTGTTGATGGGGAACGTGAAGGTTCAGGAGAAGACTGCCCAGAGCTTGTACTTAACACCCATCGGTTACCTAGGAACGCGGGCGGATTAGACAGACGGGTGGATGGGAATGACTCTTTAACCTTGCCTGTGACAGGTATTCATTCAGCTGTGCTTTTAAACTGAGCACTTACTACATTCCAGGAAGTAGGCGTTGTCGGACGTGCCCTCGTCCAAAGGGAAATCATCTTTAGAAACCCATTCAGGGACTTCCCTGGTGGTCCAGGGTTAGGACTCCACGGCACAGGCCTCGGCTCAGTTCCTGGTGGGGGAACTGGGAGCTCACGTGCCTTTAGGTGAAGCCAAAAATAAATTAATAAAAACCCGTTCATTCTTTAGGACTTATTCGGTCAGTAATTCCACGACTGTTTCATAAAGCAAGTTCCAAATGGCGCAGAGGGTAAAGCGTCTGCCTGCAGGGTGGGAGACCTGGGTTCAATCCCTGGGTCACGAAGATCCCGTGGAGAAGGAAATGGCAACCCACTCCAGAATTCTTGCCTGGGACGTCCCTTGGACAGAGGAGCCTGGTGCAGGCTACAGTCCACGGGTCGCAAAGAGCTGGACACGACTGAGCGACTCCACTTTCACTTTCAAAGGCAGTATCCTCCCTTAAGTGATCAGGTTGTCTATTGTACATTAAGTAACTAAATCTTGAATTTGCATAGATTCTTATCTACCTAAAGAGAATCCTTAGGCATTTTCCAAACTTTGGAAAAGATGAAACTTTCTCTTTTGTATCTGTGTTATCTCAGATGGTAAACAATCTGCCGGAAATTCAGGAGACACGGGTTCCATCCCTGGGTCAGGGCGATCTCCTGGAGAAGGAAACGGCAACCCACTCCAGTATTCTTGCCTGGAGAATTCCATGGACAGAGGAGCCTGGAGTGGCCACAGTCCACCGGGTTGCAAAGAGCCAGGCACGACTGAGCAACTAACACACGCATCTGTGTTATAATATTGAGTCCAAATGTTATCTCTGTCCTGCCTAAAGAACTACTAATTCTCTCCTTATTATGTGGACAAAATGGAAAATTAACTGGATTCCGTATTGTAGGCACTTTTTTTCCTCAAAAGTGACCCACTTCACAACAGAACTGATCTTTTCTCCTAGGGAATAGTAATACTTCAAAGTGTAGATCAAGAGTGGCCTTATAAAGGTATAAGAATTGCAAGTATAAAATAAGCAATTTCTTGCGCATTTAAAATGAGAGTGGCACTAGTGGTAAAGAACCCGCCTGCCAATGCAGGAGACGTGAGACATGGGTCCAGCCCCTGGGTCAAGAAGATGCCCTGGAGAAGAACCTGGCAACTAGCTGCAGCTTGGAGAGTCCCATGGACAGAGGAGCCTGCTAAAGTACATAAAGTCGCAAAGAGTCCAACACGAACTGACTCACGAATTACTGCATGTAATTTCATATAACCTTTCTGGAAAAAAATTTGGCAAGATGGTACCAAATATAAGACAGAGGTATACTTTGATACAGATATTATTACAGATTTACCTTAAGGAGAACATCTTTTAAGTGTGAAAAGCTAGACACACAAGGGTGTTCCCACAAGAATTATAATAATCACAAATTGCAAAAAACTATAATGTCCCTCAAAGGTAGACGAAGGTTACATAATGTATGGCACAGTCACACCATGGAATATTTTCAGCCATTAGTAAAAATAAGGTTGAATGACGTTTATTACTGCAGAAAAAGGTTTATGACACACAGCCTAGAACCGATGTATTGTGAAATTATTGTGTGTATGGGAGAAGTCAAGAATGAAGTACAGCAGACACTTACACCCTGGTGTTCACAGCAGCACCATTTACAGCAGGCAAGTCCTGGGCGCCTCAAGGTCCATCCACAGATGAACGGGTAAAGAAGACGTGGAACATATACACAATGGAATACTACTCAGCCTTCAAAAAGAACGAAGCCATGCCATTTGCAGCAAGGTGGGTAGACCTAGAGATTCCCACACCAAGTGAAGTCAGTCAGAGAGACAGATACCATGCGCCATCACTCATATGTGAGACCTAAAATATGACACAAGTGAACTTACAGAACAAACATGCAGACCCGGAGAACGAGCTTCGGATTGTCAAAGGAATGGGAGAGGATAGACTGGAGCCTGGGTTAGCAGGCGTAAACCATGACACGCACAGAAGACAAGCGCCTAAGGCATGGCACCGGCAGCTGTGGTCAGCGACCTGTGACAAACTGTCTCGATGGACCTGCATCTGAGCAAACTCCGGAAGACAGCGAAGGACAGGGGAGCCCCGTGCTGCAGTCCATGGGGTCACAAAGAGTCGGACAGGACCGAGCCACCGAACAACAAATACTGGAAAATAATATGAAAAAGAATATGTGAATAACTAGATCACTTTGCTGTACACCAGACACTAATACAACACTGTAAATGAACTATAATAAAAATGCTTTGAAAAAAGAATGGAGTGCATCAAACCGTTGAGTACCCTCTAGTACTTGGTAAAATCTTATAACTTTTACTCTTTGTGCTTGCTTTAAAGCTGAACACAGGTGGTTTAAACAACAACAAAAAAATCTCCTCTCCAAAGAATTAGGACTGTATTAAGCTATTAAGCAGAGAAATGAAAACAAAAAGTAGCAATAAGCCAGATGAATAAATAACTTTCTTCAGTAATATGGTGGTGATCATTTTGAAGTATATAGAGATACCGAACCACTGTGTTGTGTACCAGAAACTAAATAGTTAATTGATCAATTATACTTCAAAATGGACAAACTCATAGAAAAAGAGATGGGGCTTTTGGTCACAGAGGAGGGGAGTGAAAGAGGGAGAACTGGGTGAAGGCAGTCAAGAAGTACCAACTTCCAGTCTTATAAGTATCAGGGGTGTGCCGCACAACACAGCAGACACAATGAGCACCACTGTATGCTGTACATGTACGTGCGTGCCCACTCGTGTCCAGCTCTTTCCAACCCCTTAGACTGCAGCCCACCAGGCTCCTCTGTGCATGGGATTCTCCAGGCAAGAATACTGGAGTGGGTTGCCATTTCCTTCTCCAGGGGATCTTCCCGACCCAGGGATCGAACCTACATCTCTTGGGTCTCCTGTGTTGGCAGGTGGGTTCATTACCTGCTGAGCCACCTGGGAAGCCCCATGTTATATATATAAGTTGTTAAAAGAGAAATTATAAGTGTCCTCATCACAATTTTTTTCTCTTTCTGTTGAATGTGGTCTCTTTAATTTGTATGTTCGCTAATCTTGTGGTCATCGTTTCATGATGGATGTAAGTCAGGTCATGCTGTCCACCTTAAACTTACACAGTGCGTGGGTCAATTATATCTCAATAAAACTGGAAGGAAGAAATAACAGTGTTGACCCAAAATTGAGTAGCAGCCCTCTTGGCGATATCCTGACGTTAGAACAGCCCTCACTGACTATAAACAGGCACCACTTGGCACGACATAGGTTTGCCCTTTGCCCCACAGGGCAGTACCCTGACGGGGCTGGGGCTGAAAGAACCGAGCTGTCACTGCTTTTGTCTCGCTGTGCAAGCAACAGACAGCACTTTCTCTGCTTCGTTACTGCGGCTGATACTCACCACGTCTTCTGCCGTGGGCAGCTCAGCTTCTGAAGCCGCAGTCGCACACGAGCTCGAGCATCAGTTGAGACATGAACGAGCTGTCGTTTGCCTTTCTCCAGCAGCGCTCGTGGGTGACGTTCTGATCGGGCTAGAGCTTTCCAGACTGTGTTCCACAGTGTTAATAAGTGATGGAAGACATAAGACAACAACAGAAACGTCTGTGGTCAAGCAGCGTAGGAAACGCTGGGTTGCAGAACAGCAAACTGTTTTCTTTCCTACAGAGCTTCTTAGCGCCTTTACTATGTAAACATGTGCTGTGGATTTTCAAAGGGAGGAGACTGTGTTTCCTGAATTTATTGACTATGGAACTTGTCCCTCCCGCAAAGAACAATTAAGTTCTTCTAAAGGATAATAATCTTTTTTAGTTCTTCTAAAGGCAGAGGAAACAGAGATCAAATTGCCAACATCTGCTGAATCATCAAAACAGCAAGAGAGTTCCAGAAAAACCTCTATTTCTGCTTTATTGACTATGCCAAAGCCTTTGACTGTGTGGATCACAATAAACTGTAGAAAATTCTTCAAGAGATGGGAATACCAGACCACCTGACCTGCCTCTTGGGAAACCTGTATGCAGGTCAGGAAGCAACAGTTAGAACTGGACATGGAACAACAGACTGGTTCCAAATAGGAAAAGGAGTACGTCAAGGCTGTATATTGTCACCCTGTTTATTTAACTTCTATGCAGAGTAGATCATGAGAAATGCTGGGCTGGAAGAAGCGCAAGCTGGAATCAAGATTGCTGAGAGAAATATCAATAACCTCAGATACGCAGCTGACACCACCCTTAATGGCAGAAAGTGAAGAGGAACTGAAGAGCCTCTTGATGAAAGTGAAAGAGGAGAGTGAAAAAGTTGGCTTAAAGTTCAACATTCAGCAAACTAAGATCATGGCATCTGGTCCCACCACTTCATGGCAACTAGATGGGGAAACAGTGGAAACAGTGACAGACTTTATTTTGGGGGGCTTCAAAATCACTGCAGATGGTGACTGCAGCCATGAAATTAAAAGACGCTTACTCCTTGAAAGAAAAGTTATGACCAACCTAGACAGCTTATTAAAAAGCAGAGACGTTACTTTGCCAACAAAGGTCCATCTAGTCAAGGCTATGGTTTTTCCAGTGGTCGTGTATGGATGTGAGAGTTGGACCATAAAGCTGAGCACTGAAGAATTGATGCTTTTGAACTGTGGTGTTGGAGAAGACTCTCGAGAGTCCCGTGGACTGCAAGGAGATCCAACCAGTCCATCCTAAAGGAAATCAGTCCTGAATATTCATTGGAAGGACTGATGTTGAAGCTGAAACTCCAGTATTTTGGCCACATGATGTGAAGAGCTGACTTAATGGAAAAGACCCTGATGCTGGGAAGGATTGAAGGTGGGAGGAGAAGGGGACGACAGAGGATGAGATGGTTGGATGGCATCACCGACTCAATGGACATGAGTTTGAATAAACTCTTGGAGCTGGTAATGGACAGGGAGGCCTGGCGTCCTGAAGTCCATGGGGTTGCAAAGAGTCAGACACGACTGAGCAACTGAACTGAACTGAAAGGATAATAATGTGTTAGTCATCCCAGCTTTGGGCTTCCCTGGTGGCTCACTGGTAAAGAACCGGCCTGCCAATGCAAGAGATTCAAGAATGCTGATTCGATCCCTAGGTCAGGAAGATCCCCTGGAGAAGGAATTGGAAACCCACTCCAGTATTCTTGCCTGGGAAAGCGCATGGACTGAGGAACCTGGCAGGTTACATACAGTACATGGGCTCACAAAGAGACATGACTTAACGATTAAACAACAACAGCAACATCCTTGCTTCGAAAAAAACTTTTCTCTTTGATTTTCCATTACTATTTCTTACTGCTGTTCTTTTATTCTTTCATCCCACTTCCCTTAGACCAGTAGTGTGCAAAAATTCAGGAAGAATGAAAGATACATATATATATATATATATATATATATATATATATATATATAAATCTGTTACTCAAGGTGGAAAACCTTTATTGGGTTGGATGTGATATATTTTTACGACTTAATTCACCTTCCTTGATGGATTCTAGGGGTGATGATTAGAAAATGCCTGACATAGACTGTGTGTGTGGGCTCCAGCTCTCAGTTGTGTCCGACTCTCTGTGACCCTATGAACTGCAGCCCAGCAGGCTCCTCTGCCCATGGGTTTTCCCAGGCAAGAATACTGGAGTGGGTTGTCATTTCCTCCTCCAGGGGATCTTCCCGATCCGGAGATCAAGCATGTGTCTCCTATGTCTCCTGCATTGGCAGGAGGATTCTTTACCACTGAGCCACCTGGGAAGCCCTGTGACATAGAATAAGCACAAGTAAATATTATGCAAGTGTAACTATTCTTGTAATTGCAATATTTCAGCGAGCTAAATCCTCCTGGCTCTCTCACTTTACAGATGAGAAAATGGAGGCTCAGAACAGTTAAGAAAGTTGCACAGAGTCACACAGTCATGAACAGGGGTCAAGCAGGAAAACTCAGGTCATCTGACCCAACAGTTCAAACGCTTAACCAGAAAATATTTTAATGGGCCAGACAGAAAGCAAAATCTCCTTTGGTAACTATGATTATCTTTGTGCTAAATGCTTGATTTAAGGGAGTGGTTCTCTGGGCTGGACTGGACTTCCATTCATGAAGAACCGGCTCTGAATAGAGAACAGTCTGCAACAACCCTCGAGAGTGAAATAACCCCAGAGTGTATCTCGGCAGGAAGTATATCCTTCTCCTCAGGACATCCCATCCCTTTTATCCTTCCTTTCCATTTACAGCTGTATATTGAGCACCCGTTGTAAGCTAGTATTATGTGCAACACTGTGAATCCTATACTCAACCCACAAAAGCAAGGTTCCCACAATCCTCAGAATGACTGTCTTCAAAACTTTGTGAATTAAAAGAGGTCAGGCAGGATTTAAGGTTAAGAAAGGTGTTTGATTTTCAACCATAAACTTGGAAGTAATTTTAATGTATCCTTTTGGGGCCTGAAAATGGATTTACACTATCCAGCCACAAAAGCAGCACGTGCTTCTTGGGCATAACTGATAATGTGCGAGTGGCACATTGGACTTGAAAATAATGTGCTTGTACAGTGTTCGTACACGTCTTTTTATATGCAACATCTTTTTATATTTTCATTTATTTAGTGAAGATACAGTTGATTTACAATTATTATATAAGTTTTAGGTGCACAATACATTGATTCACAACTTTTAAAAGTTACAGCCCCTTTATAGTTATTATAAAATATTGGCCACATTCCCTGTGCCATCCGATATATCCTTGTAGCTAATTCCTTTTACACATGGAAGTTGCAGTTCTAGGGCTCTCTTAAACCTTAGGAAAAGGTGAGATGTGAACAGCAACCCTCAGGGGGGCTAAGTGGTTTGCACAGGGTCGCACAGTCAGTGATCTTGGCCCAGGTGTCAAGGCATGCCATCTTTATTGCCATATGCCAGTCCCCCAGGATCTCAAGTTGGCTGAGGCTCTTCCTGACACACTTACAGGATCTAGTCTACATCCTCAAGGCTGTGGACTGTGTATGCAGAGGTGTATATAGATGGACCTGCTCTAAGAGCTCCGCTTTAACACTAAGTTCTAAATGTAAGTAAAGTCCCACTATCTTGAGAATACCAATTCTAGGGACTTTGCATTAGATGTAATTTTTTAAAACAGATAATGGAGTTTGAAAAAGTTTTTAAGATTCTTTTTTTTTTTTTTTTAACGCTATAATGATTTTTCTCGTGCTGGAATTAGACCAGCTACGACTGCCAAAACCTCCAAGAGCAATGGTAGCAACAGCTTCCGGTAACCGCCTCCTCTGGGGAGACGTCCGCCGTCTCGGACGCTGTGTCCAGCCTTTCAGGCGTGCTCCACGTATGTGTGATCCTCACACGGCTCCGTGATGGGGATACTGTCATTAGCTTCATTTCACAGATGAGCAGACTGAGAGAGTTAAAATATTTGCTCAAGGTCGTGTGATCCGTGAGGAACGCAGTGTTAGCCCTGGAGATTATAAAACCCAGTAAGAAGGGATCCCCAGCGTGAGGAGCATCACGGGTAGCAGATCTCCAAAGAGGAGAGGGTGGTTGGTGGCAGGTGACCCACTCGGGGAGCAAAAGGAAGTATCAACACTTTCATTTATATCTGCTTCTTATATTGAAGAAAGAAAAAGGAAGACTGAGCCTTACTGTGGCCGACGTGTGTGGCTGACTGACTCCCCACTCGCATTTGGTCCTCTTCCTGCTGGAAAACTGGAGACCCACAGCATAGGCGTTAACAGTGGATGCCAGAAAAAGCACAAGACGCCCCGTCAAATCTGACTTGCAGACAAACAGCAGATAACTTTTTAGTGTGAGTTTAGCCGCAACTGTCCCACTCTGTTAGCAATATCGCCTGGCTAAATCTGGCAATCCTAGCAGTGACCTCACCTCCAGGGTGTTTTTATTCAGTCACTTATATCTGCCGTATTAAGTCAATTTATTGATTATACTCCTTAGTTTTGACTTTGTTTTCCCCCATGGGAATACTATTATTGTTATCTTCAAGTCTCAGAGTTGTGGCATAGGGCCTGAGCCGAGACCTCAAGGCACTGTGTATTATATATATATGTGTAATTTTTTTAATAAAATGTATTTTATGTGTTGATTTGGCTGCACTGGGTCTTAGGTGCAGCATGCGGGATCTTTAGTTGAGGCCTTCAGACTCTCCGTTGTGGCAGGTGGGATCTGGCTGCCTGACCAGGGATGGAGCCCAGGCGCCCTGCTTTGGGAATGCAGAGTCTTGGCCACTGGATCACCAGGGAAGTCCCAGCGCTCTACGTATTTCACTCTTTGAGGCCGTCAGGTGAAGAAGTTCGGGTTGTCCTGCTGGGGGATGAAAGATCTCCTGCAACAAAGACAACCCGTCTGAGCTGAGGCCTCCCGTGTTCAGTGCGACAGCCAGCAGACAGGTGAGGGGGCCACCCTGCGCCATCCAGCCTGGCCCGCTGGCCGCAAATGCATGCGACAGCCTACTTGGATGGATAAGCCCGGTAGCTTACCTGGTTTCACTGAGAAGAGTATGATCTAGGGAAAAAGTGGTTGGAAGAGGTTGCGCATGCATGAAAGCAAGGGGTTTTGGGAAATCTCTCAACCTTTCTCTCAATTGTGCTGTGAATCTAAAATTGCTCTAAAAAAAAGTCATAATTTTTTTTAATTAGTTGATTTAAGCCACTACATTTTGGAGTGGTTCGTTAGATAGAAAAATTGTAATAATTTGATCATTGTTGCACTGAGTAAAGACATTTAG
The DNA here is from genome assembly GCA_007570785.1 of Antilocapra americana. NCBI lineage: Eukaryota > Metazoa > Chordata > Mammalia > Artiodactyla > Antilocapridae > Antilocapra > Antilocapra americana. The sequence continues at coordinate 2,165,968 of ML662452.1, forward strand.
CTGACCAGACCTAGCACTGGCCTTAAAACTGTTTTCTTAATTTTACTTTTTTGTTTGTTTGTGTTTTGGGTACAGCTTGGATCTGCTCTCAGACACCTTCTGCTCTGAAGAAGTAAAAAGCATGACCTAATTGCTTTCATATTTTCTGTTGTTGTTCAGGCCTAGAATTCCTTGGATGCTCACCTGTCTTCCACAGTATATATATTTCCTTATTGTTTCTCCTGTTACAAAAGCCTAATGCATTTCATACACATGGTTAATTACAGGGGTAATATGCACACAAGCAAAACTGTGGTTGGAAACTTTTCATTGGGCATCGAAATGGCCACCTGAGCTTCCATCCACTACACTGCACACGCAGGGGAAATGTCTCCCACAGCTTCTCATGGTCTCCCCTGGCGCCTAGAGTTCAGTCTGTATCGCAGTAGCTGAGATGGATGGACACCATTCATTCATTCATTCATTCATCTGTTCATTAACATAGCTCCCATCCCCTGCTATGTGCCAGGCATCCTGCCAGGAGTGTGGGAAACGGCAGCGAACATAACGTGGTTGGTCCTGGCATTATGGAGCCGGTGTTCTATACACACAGTGCTTTGACTTTTTACATTTCCTTGGTGAGGGCCAAATCAAGAAAGTTCTATTAAGCACCAACTCTTGGACACAATTCTTCACGACACCAAATGGTGCATTTTCTGGAAAATTTTTTACAGAATTTCCCGGGTATTTGTGTGTGTGTGTGGTGTGTGTGTGTGAAAGAATAAAGAAGATATTGTTTTGCGCTTGGAGTGGCACCCACCACGTGACACACTGCTTGGATGCCTAAGGCTAAACTTCACAATCGCTGCAACTGGTGGATTGTAAAAACCCACCCACATAAGTGAGGTCCCTTGAGTACTGACAGCTCAAAAGCAAGTCATCTCTCTTTTCTTTAAATTGAGCTATAATTGACATATAACAGTATATTAGTTTCAGGTGTGCGTCTGCATACATCGCAAAATGATCAGCACAATGAGTCCAGTTCACGTCCATCACCTGATAGCAGCATAGTTTGTTTTCTTGTAATGAGAAATTTTAAGATCTGCTCTCTTAGCATCTTTCAAATACGGTGTCACAAACTATAGTCACATTACAACCCCCCGGCTTATTTAGTCATCTTTGATTTGAATTATTTGGACGACTATCTCCATTTTCCCCCATCATCACCACTGAAAGCTTGGGAGTGCGAATGGTATATAGATGCTTTGTTCATTCAGCAAAATAACCTCAAGCTATTGCTGTCTCAAGCATTGTTCTGAACGCCGGAGACAAGGCAGCCCCTGCCCTCACGGGGTGGACGTTGTAAGCTGAAGACACGGATTAATGAACACAGGAGCAAGAACAGTAGATGCTACTTGGGACTTCTCTGGTGGTCCAGGGCTTAGGACTCCACACTGCCAAACAGGAACGCGGACCAGGGCTTAGGACTCCACACTGCCAAACGGGAACGCGGTCCAGGGCTTAGGACTCCACACTGCCAAACGGGGAATGCGGACCAGGGCTTAAGACTCCACACTGCCAAACGGGGAACGCGGACCAGGGCTTAGGACTCCACACTGCCAAACGGGGAACGCGGACTTGACCCCAGACCAGGGAACTAAGTGCCGCAACTGAATGAGAAAAATAAATACATAAAGACACCAATAATTCATTTACAAATTTCTTTTCTTTCTTTAAATTGGAGGACAATGGCGTCTCAGCGCTGCGTTGGCGCGTCAGCGTGCACGGGCCACAGGTACACACGAGCCCCCCTCCTGAGCCCCCTTCCAGCCCCACCATCTCTACCCTCCAGGTCTTCACAAAGCGCCCTGCTGAGCTCTGTGCTGTGTAGCAGCTTTCTACTAGCTAGCTATTTTACACATGATCGCGCAGGTATCCAATGCTAGTCTCTCAAGTAAAATTTTTTAAAAAATGAATAATACATATCATTTGAGATCATAGTATTATATATGAGCATCCATATAGTACATTATGGGCTTCCCTGGTGGCTCAGTGGTAAAGACATCCGCCTGCAATGCAGGAAACTGGGGTTCGATCCCTGGCTCAGGAAGATCCCCTGGATAAGGGAATGGCTACCCACTCCAGTACCCTTGCCTGGGAAATCCCATGGACAGAGGAGCCTGGTGGGCTACAGTCAGACACAGATTAGTGGCTGTACAATGACATACGTCCATTGGTGACACTAGACAGATGTCATTTACTACACGACTGCTGAAGACTCCCAATAAACCCCTGCTGCTGCTGCTGCTGAGTCGCTTCAGTCATGTCCGACTCTGTGACCCCACAGACGGCAGCCCACCAGGCTCCCCCGTCCCTGGGATTCTCCAGGCAAGAACACTGGGGTGGGTTGCCATGTCCTTCTCCAGTGCATCAAAGTGAAAAGTGAAAGTGAAGTTGCTCAGTCCTGAGAGACTCTTAGCGACCCCACGGACTGCAGCCCAGCAGGCTCCTCCGTCCATGGGGTTTTCCAGGCAAGAGTACTGGAGTGGGGTGCCATTGCCTTCTCCACAATAAACCCCAAGTCACCTTTTTTTCATAGCAAAGCAAATAAGAACCACATTTCTGCCTTTATTCATTTCGACTGACACATGTCGGGCTCTGACAAATGAGGGGACGGAGGCGGGTAAAGGAGGCCAGCACACTCCCCGCCCCTAAGGAGCAGCACCCTGGAAGGCCCTGGACAGGGCAACGCTGCAGAGCCGCTGCAGCGACACAGGCGCTTTCTAAACCCCTTTCTAAACACAGGGAGAAGTCTGTCCGCCAGAGGCCTGGAGCGGCTTCCCTGCTGGTGTGGTGGCTCAGGCTCCACACTCCCGAGATGCAGGGAGCCCGGGCTCGGTCCCCGATCGCAGAGCTAGATCCCACATGCCACAGCAAAGAGCGAAGCTCTGCATGCCATTACTAAGACGCAGTGCAGCCAAATAAATAATAGTTTAAAGATTTAAAAATAAGAGACATGGAAAGGACACTCCAGCTGGAACAGCACAAGCTAATGCCAGCATCTCCACATGAAGGGCAGGAATAGGGGGCGGGGGTGCAGAGCTACTAGCTGTTTGGTGTTCCCAGATCACACGTGAAGTAGACTGTTTTTTATAATGGGGCATCTATCCAGCTAAGACTGAAAAAGCCTTTCCACAGTAAGTTGCAAGTTTGCATTCTCAGAATACTGGAGTGGTTGCCATTTCCTCCTCCAGGGAATCTTCCCAGCCAGGATCCAACCTGCGTCTCTTGAGTCTCCCGCATTGGCAGGCGGGTTCTTTACCACTAGAGCCACCTGGGAAGCCCCCTTTCCAAGTATTTACTAAACTGTTTGACATATAAACATAACACAAAAGCAAAAACATTTCTTCACGCCCATTGAAATCTTTTCCCTTTTCAAAACCGTTCAAATAAAATGCGTCTTTCCTGTGGAATCTGTTCTATTGATTTAAGAAAAGATCTCTCCTAAAGAAAGAAAAGCCATCTTTGATCTGACTTAACAAAAAGGTCTAATCAAACAAAGCAATCTACAAGGAAAGGGGGGGGGCGGGAAACAAGCTTCTTTGAGCCACATCAAATATATGAAAGAGAAAATTCTTCATTTAAATGCTGAAAAGGAACACAAAACAGCTTGAAATGTAATAACCTCTGCAGAATAGCTGAGACCACATGTTGATCTGACACGAGTCCCTCAGACACAATCAAAGGTCACTTCATGTACAAACGTCTCATTTCTCATCGGAAGCTTGAACTGTTCTCCGCGCTTGGCCACCGAGGGCCAGCTGCTGCCAGCTGGCCCCGCCGGCGCGATGCTGCAGAGCAGGGGGCGGCCAGTCTGCAGCCGAGCCCGGGGAACGAGCGCCTGGACTTGGGCGGTTCCTGCCTTGAAGTCCCAGGCGGCAAGGGCGAGGTCAGTCACGGAATTCCTGCTAACTCGAAGCCCGTCTCTCTCCCGCGGAAGCCGGCTTTACTCGGAAGCAAAGCCTTGCTTTCTGTTTTGCCCACCTCCACCTTCACGGGCGCCCCGGGGTCCAAAGACAGAAGAGCGGGCGCTACGCAGGGATGCCTCCGGCCGAGATCGGGGCGGGAAGGCGGGGTGCTCGGGGAGGGACCCCGAAAGCGCTCTCGGCCCGGTGGCCTGCCTCCTTCCACCCTCTGCCTTCCAGAGAGGATGCGCCCGAGGGGGACTTCAGAGCCTTCCCTTCCGAAGGGAAGTCACATCTAGGAAGCTCTTCTCTGAAGGAGCGAGAGACAGATTATTTGATGGCAAGAGAAGCAAATCTTAGGAGCAAAACGAGGGTGGATCAAAGGGTCGGCCCGTGGGAGCTGAGGACGGGAGCCTCTCGGGGGCAGGACCGTTTCGGAGACGGCGCGCCAGCGAGGACCAGAATAAAGTGAGTCTGCGTTCCAGAAAGTCACGTGGTCCCGCCCTTTCTCTCTCTCTCGCCGACTTTAAAAGTCGTGCCCGTCTCTGCACACTTCGGGGAAATCCGTGGGTGGGGGAGGCAGAACACGCGAGCGAGGCGCCCTCAGAAAGCAGCCGGAGTCGCCCCCACCGCCCTGCACCCCCCTTTCCTCCCGCCGACTCACCCCCTCTGCTCTCCGTTCTTGGGACCTGGAAGGTCAGCCCCCCGGGCAGCAGATGGTCAAGGAAACCTGGCTGTTTTCTTTGCAGTTTTATTATTTGTTGTTTTAATTATTCAAGTGAAATCTGAATACATTCTTGTAAAAAAGTAAAATCTCCAAGCAAAGAAACCCCCAAAACAAAACCCTACCTTTCTGTTAGCATTGGAATCATCTGTGAGGGTCATTTTCCAGTTTTCGCTTCCTGGTCTCCATTCTACCAAGTGCTGGTCTCAATTTGCTCTGAACTTTCAAGATCTTAGGAGTCTACATAGGAGGAAGGAATTAGTGAGCCTGAAAGCAGGAACCTGTGACCAAAAAAGGTCAATCACTGGTTCTTTGCAAAGTTCAATAAAATTAAGACAGCTCATCAGGTTTGAGTAAGAGAAACAAGAGGGAACCCACATATAAACAACATCAAGAATAAAACTGGCAACTGTATCCAATATCCTATAATAAACCACTTTGGAAAAGAATATGAAAAAGAATATATATGTATAACTCACTTTGCTGTGTAGCAGAAGTTTATACAACATTATAAGTCAACTATACATCAAGAAAATAAATTTTAAAAAGAATAAAACATATAATTACAGGTAGAGGGCAGACTTTTAAGAAATTTAGGCACTGTTATTCATCATTTGGCTTCAAAATCTAAGGAAAAAATTGAATTGCCAAAATTACTCCAGATATTCTATTTACACCCCAAAGTATTATTTTTCCTTACCTGTTTGCTGGATGCAGTATATATTCAATGGCCATTGTAGAAAATTGTGGGGGAACTCAGTTCCTTTGCTCATGGAATTACTCTGTTCTTAGGAGACAAGATGGGTTCAAATGTATAGAATTTCTAATCTAAAAATGAGCTCTTTTAGAAATTAATTTAGCTTTTAGAAGCTTCTGTAGTAGATAAACCATGATATCAGAGAGAGAAATTTTCTCAAGAATCGCTGGCTTTTAATGCTTTCTTAGACAGTTATTAGTTAATCCAGTTCCAGGCTGAAGAAAGTCAGCATCACTGGGTAGTTTGTTAGCGGATAACCCCAAAACAACCACAAAAACCGTGGCCACCCTTTATGTAGAGTCTGCTCTATGCCAGACATAGATGTTAAGATATTTGGTTCTCATAATGATGGTAAGGCTGGATACTATCATTATACCCATTTTGTAGATGGCAAAACTGAGGTATGGAGAGGTCGCCCTGAGGTCACACAGCTTCGAGTGGCAGAATGGGGATTCCTGTGGGGAAGGGCTATGACTGCTTCGGATGTCACAGACTGTACCTGCAGCCATAAGAAAATCCAGCTCCTTCTCTCCTTATCACGTCTGAACTGGAAACCTCAGGATCTCACCCTGGACAGCGCACCTGTCTCACCTAAACGGCCCTTAGCAAGAACAGGAGTTTAAAGGAGGAAAAACATCACATGGCCTCAGGAAAGATGACTAAAGGATTTCAGGAAACTGAGGGAGTGGCAGAGAGGGTGAGGTTCACCTAACTAGACAGTTTAGGCAGTAAGACTAGAAAGCTCTTCCTTAGCCCAGACCTGCACCTCACAAACATCCATACTAATGAACAATCGTCACCATTACCATTATTGTTATTATTACTCCATTCATCCCTCCTTAATTGAAAAAAACAATGCCTTTTCTTCTTTCTCCCTCTTTTCTCTGCCCTCACCCCACCCAAAAAAAAAAAAAATCCTCTGACTCTGTGTCAATCCAGTCAGAAGGCCTGACTGGCTATGAATACATATCTGCATTCCAAAGGAGAAAAACTATATGTACCACAGCTATTAAGGGGTAGGCACAGAGAAAGGCTCTGAGGCTCCGGATCCTTCTAAATTCATGTCCTTCCTCCCCTCTGCCCCCTCCCCCTCAGGGAGCTCTTTCCCCAGTCTCCCCATTCCCCATCGAGTGAAAGCGGGCTGGGAGAAGCCTGTGGGACCCAGGCCCCGAGTCCCTGCAGTCCCCTTCCCTGAGGATTCTGCAAGGGCAGGGCCGCCCCGCCCTCAGTGCTCCCTGTGGCCGAAAACCCCTCCAGGGCCAGGACCGAGCTGCCTTCTCCTCTGTAACATTCAATAAATACCTGTTCCTCCATGGAGAAATTTTTCAAATACTCAAGCAACAGAAAACAGAAAATAGGCTGTGAGAAAGCCATCTTGGGTTTAATTTACACAAGAGTGGAATGACTGTTTTGTTTGGGTTTGGGTTTGGGTTTGGTTACTGAATGTTTCTAGGTGTGTATGTATGTACCTGGAACAGAGTCCCCTGAAATCAGCTGGGGGAGAAGAGGGAAGTCTTTGAAAGGCTCCTTATTGCTGTTAACTGTTAAGTCGTGTTCGTCTCCCTTCCAACGTGATAAGAAAAACACAAACCATTTTCTTTTCTTGAAACCATAACTCCAGTGGCTTTTTAAATAGTTGAACTTCTCTGTGGGCAGAAGAAAGGAAAAAAAAAATCCACCTGCATTTATTTCATGAGCTCCGTAGAGTTTTAGACATGTTATAACAGCTCAGTTTTTATTTCGTTCTTTTATGTGAATCAGGTGCTTTCAGATGCTTCAGAAAGCCCTCTATGGGTAGTGAGATAATTCCATCTGACCTTTCCAAATTCTTAATAATACTGCGAGTTTGGCTGTAAACGTGAAATCAGTCGAGAAGCAGGAATGTGGTGGGTCGGTCATGTCCTGCCTGTGTCCTGTCGTTTTCCTTTCTCAGGCTTGTTGTGTTCAGAAGTCACACATTGAGCAACCCGTTTCTGAATTAAAGTATTACTCAATCTGCTTGCTTTCTTAAGAAGAATTACATTAAACCACTGAACTATGTATGTATGAGATCCTGGTTTTGAACGAGTCAGTAATGAACTTTCAAAGTTTGGTCTACCAAGATGAGTCAATGTGATTGATTTATTAATTAGTAAAAGCCATCCTCTGAAATTACCTTGCATTAATCACAGCTCATGCAAAATATATTCAATTATTCTGAGGATGGAGGTTTGACAAACTATCCCTTCTTCAGAGACCACAGTCAATTTTAATAACTCTTGCTGGATAAATCATTCACGTTCAGCCTAAAATGATGAGTGGTTGAGGAAATTCCCAAAGTACAAGGGACCCATTCTGGCAAAGATGAAAACTATGCAAACCAGAGACAGGGAGGCGGGGTGAAGCCGGAAATGAGATTCTGACAATTCTGGATATTCTAGTATCTGCTGTCACTTGCACTAAAGGAATCAACTCTAATTGGATTCTTCTGAGTCAAAAGCTGGTGAAACTCTATAGAAAATGGGCAGGAAACCCCAGCTGCCAGAACCCAGCCTTTTAGTGAAAGCTGGCTAATGCCTGTCCAGGGCAAAAACAAAACTGATTTGGGACTTCCCTGGTGTCCCAGTGGCTAGGACTCTGTGCTCCCAATTCAGGGGGCCCAGGTTCAATCCCTGGTCAGGGAACTAGATCCCCCATGAAGCAATTAAGACCCAGTGCAGCCAAATAAATAAATATTAAAAAAAATAGTAATAAATAAACTGATTCATTGGTGGAAAAGTAGAGCTGTCTAGTCACCCAGAGACCTGGATGTCCTATTTTGCATGATCCAAATCCTAGCTCTCAAAATCAGATACATTTAAATAACTTAAAATCATGTCTCCCAGTGGACCCACTTTACAGATGAGAAAATGGAGCCCCTTCAGGTGCAGAACAGAATCACATGGTACATCCAGAGCCTGCATCTGAAGACACTAGAGCATGCTAAATAGCCTTTCTCAGTCTAAATTTCCCTTTGATAATCAGAGGTGGAATAAACAAAATTGTGTGATTTCTGATTCTCAGGTGCTATGGTTTTGGTATCTTGATTCCAGGTCTACCTTCTCCACAATCTCACTGAGCCCAAGCATTTATGAGTGTATGAACACATGAAAATACATGTGTGTGTGTGAAAGTATATACTTCACAGAAATAGGAACAAAGTTTTGAAGATTCAGATTTAAAACAACTTACGTATGACAGAGTTTTAAAAACAAACGTCTAATATGTTCACTTCCTATTATTGCATGTGGGTTTTTGGACCTACTGACCATATAAAAAAAAGAGGGGGGAAGCCAGATAGAGCTGGAGATTTTAAATTCTCTACTTTTGTGATACAGTGAGATTGATTAGAGATATGGGGAAATAGTGGAGTGTTTTTAATCCTCCTACTTTTATCACAAAGATTGAACTCTCTCTAGATTTTATTAGAAAAGAAAAATGTAGCAGCTTGGGCAAACTCAAGTAACAAAACAGTGAATTCTAGTGAGTTCACTTCCTAAAGATAGGTCACTGCCGGTGGAGTGTGGTTCCTGAATAATCTTGAGAGCCAAGTGATTAATCGGAAATGAAGGGACTTCCCAGGCAGTCCAGTGGTTAAGACTCTGCTCCTAATGCCAGGGGAACAGGTTCAACTCTTGGTCAGGGAACTAAGGTACCACATGGAGAGGTCAAAAATTTAATAAAAAAATAAAGAAAGAAAGAAGAAAGAAATGAAGTCATGAAGAGAATTCAGGGAGGTTTTAAGAAGAGGCAGACCACGTCCAGAGATAATGTTACTGGAGGAACCCTTTCCCTTCTTGATATGTTTGATATTTTACAAAGTAAAGGAGGAAATATTCTTGAGTATTAAGGCCCTCTCCAGGAGTTTGGATTACTAAAAGAGAGAAGGGGGCAGGAGAGTCAGCCCCGCCCTGGGTAGACTGGGAGGATGCTATCTGGGTGCAAGCACTGGAGAACAAAGGAAGCTTCCACATTTAGAAGCAGGAGAAATTCGGGAGGACAACCCTTGCAAATGAGTTTACTGCTTCCTAAACTTTGAAACTCTTTAACTCTTGAGCACTCCCCACGTAGCAGGCTTCAGTTCAGCAATTAAGGAAATAAAACCCAAAGCTGGGTAATCCCTGAGCTCAGCTTGGTCTCTGCCTTTCCCTTCTGACCCAGGATCCTCACTCAGCATCAAAAAGGAGAGCGGGTTTTCTGGGTTCCTGTTTAAACGCAGTAGTACCATGAACAGAATACATGTCGGGGGGTGGGGGTGGGGGGTGGGGGGGGTGCTACCTCTTAGGATGAATTTCCAGAGCAGCCAATCTTCGCTGAACTTTTTTCTTTGGTTCTGAAAGCCTCTGGGGAAGTTGATAAAGTTGTCATTTATCGTTTTGTAAGGGACATTCCAAAAAAGCAGTTTGTTTAATTTTTTTTTTAAGACAAGTAAAGGTCATGGAGACCAACACAGTTTTTAATCCAACTCTGGAGGGTTGCTTTGAAGAGAGGAGTGTTTAAAGAAATTTGGAATCTTTTGATATATCTATTGAGAATACATTGTTTGAAAAAATAATTTTAACTATATAACAATACTAAATGCATGGCAGTTATTTAAAAAATTCACTCTGTAGTAAAAGGTTTATGAAAAAGTGGATTTCATAAGGGGCATCCAAAACAAACCAAAGGATATCATCATCGAACATGTTTAAAGTTAGGTCAAGGGAACAGTGGTAACTTTCCAAGGAGAAACTCCGGATTTCCAAAGCCAGATTCTCAGTTCTGGCCCACTCTTGCTATATGCTTGAGTTACTTTTTTTTTTTTAACTGAATTTTTAGCAACCAGCTGAGGCCCCTGTTTCCTTCAAGTATGAGCCGGTCCGAGTTACTTCCCTCTGCTCCTTCCCTCTGGGCCTGGAGGGCAGACAGGACTGTTTCTGGCAGCGCTGACGGCAGTGTGAGAAGCACTGCTTTCCCATCTTGGGTCGACCTTCCCTCACCGTTAATGCGCACCAGTTCCCACCTCACTCCTACAAAAGAAAGCATTAGTTCCTTTTCAACTCTGGCTTTGCAAACCCTTGCCTGGCAGGGCAAGATCTACCTTCTGCAAAACGGAAATGGCATTTTAAGAATGCTTGTTTGCTGATGGACACCTCTAAGTGCCACAATAGCTCTTGAATTTCTCCTTCCCAATTTAATCTTTCATAGGGCTTTTCCAGAAAGTCAGTGAACCTGCCACATGCTCTTTAACTATAAAAATGTAAAAACAGAACATTGAAAGCCCTAAAAACTTGAAGGGTCCCTGCCCAAATCACTCCATAAAGAAGCCCTTGAAAATAAAGCAAGCAAAACGCCACCTTCGGAGGCAAATGACAGGGGTTTGATATTGAGAATATATAATGCTGGCATGAATGATCTTGATAACCAGCAAAATTGAATCAGCCTCAGTTAGAAAACTCACAGTTAAAGAAGCAAACGGAAAAAAAAAAAAATCTACTGTGAGAAGTGTTTAAACATCAGTTGCTGTGAAAAGGGGTATGAAAATAAAACCAAAGAAATGGAAGAAGTGCTCTCCCAGTGCAGAGGGAACGTCTACCCAGATGACAAACTGTCCCATGGGGATGTCCCCAAAACATTCTTAAGCCTGTTTCCTTTGATCCAAAAGGACAGCCAGAAGCCCAACGTTTGTGCCTGGGCTGGCTGGTCGTGTTCCCTCTTTCCTAAAGTAATTATATGCCACATCCAGGAAGCGATGTGTCTAGTACCTTAATGTTCCGAGTAAAGAAGACAAGTGTGGTCATGTGACGTTGCTATATTTAGAAAAGGACTTGGTTTTCTGTTTTGCTCAACCTTTACAATTTTCTGCTCTGAAGAAAGAGGAGTTTCAAGCTTACATTGATTTTTTTCATATCGTGAATGAACTGAATAAGCACCTGTTTTCAACTGCCAACGTACGTACTTTTTTAAAAGGGGAAAAAGAAGTCTATATACTCTTAATTCAACATGGGAGATATAATATTTTCTCCTGCTTTCTTCCAAAGAACAAAAATAGAAAGGTGCAGTGGTAATAGTTACCAAATTTTATCAGTGCTAACGTAGGTACTTAACTGAACAAAGCAATAATGTGGAATATGATAACATTCCAAATAAATTTAAATGAAAATATCCCCCTCCACTCTCCCCAAACTAATAGTAATAATCTTGGGGAAAACTAGCTCATGTAATTATGCAAAGTGACTGAAAAATTAACTCTAAGCAGGATAATAATTTATTAGTTACAGAAATGTGTGTGACTCCTTTCTCATAAAATGTCTGAAAATAGTAATAGTTTAAAAAAATGGGTACCTTTTTTTTAAGTTAAATGTCATAAACCTCAGTTGAATACAACAAGCCCAATCCCTTTCAAAGAATGAACAGTCTCTCTGTGGGAATCATCCAACAATACTTCTGATGTTGCAAATTGGACTTATTAAATCAGTGGGTTAGGATCAGGCATCCATATGTACAGAATTCATTAACTCAGTCAAGATGAGTTAAGATCCACTCCCTAAAAATGGTGACTATTGGTTTACCTATCCAGGATAGACACAGGACAGGCACTCAGTATATAAGCATGTTTTAATATGGCTTCATTTCACCAAAATGATGTCAGGTTCTTCTAAAAATATTCCAGGTTATCCATGGTGGGATTACATGGGACTGCTGTTTAAGAAAATGACCACCCAAGTCTTCCTTATTTTTGTGTCATTATACCTTTCCATCTGCCTTTCACTAGGACATTTGTTGTGGGTTTTACATAATTTCCATGGCTATTTATGAGCAGAGACTTTTTTCAATTGTAGCCTTAGTTCTTCCATTTCTCATTCATTCATTATTTTTTTTCATTCGGTGATCACTGATAAACTGAATTCTAGGTGCTCAGGGATCCTAAAATTTCGATTTTATGAGTTAGTCAAAATTTCCAAGAAAATGGTTATTTAAATACTCAAATGTTTGGAAACAGATAACCTGTAACACACTCATTTATGCTTCATCGTCATGGTTTGGGGTGACCCAGTAGTAGTTCTTACATTTTAACATAATTGAAGTTAGCCTGCATTTTGCAGTTGATGGCACCTCGCAATTACACTGGGAAGCCTTTCTTTCTTTCCTCTTAGTCCATAAAATAATAATGGAAAAAGTGGTGGTGTTTCAGGTCTGACAAAAGGCTGTAACTACCTCCTTCAGTTTTCTGAATTATTTTGGTATTATTGCTTGAGTAGTTCTTCTACAATGGACTTCCATAGGACAGCTAACACTGTTGAAAACAATAAATAATAATAAGCACTATTTACTGAGTGCTTCCTAGGTGTCAGCAACTGACATGAATTTCCTTCACAGTTAATCTTCACAAAGCTCTGAAAGGTGATTGTTTGGGGGCCTTGTCTTTGTGTTTTTGTCCATCTGTTTATTTCCTCTGGGCAGATTCTATAAGCCAAACAGTTAGGTCAAAAGGAATATTTATGTAAAATGTTAATGCATATTGTCTCACTTATTACCTCCAAAAAGTCAACTAATTTACACTTTGCAGTGTTTGCACCTCCCCCAACTTTGGCAAATCTTAGAGTGGAAGACGATATTTCATTGTTATTTTAATTTACGTTTCTTGGATTACTAATCTGGCTGAAGAGCCTTTCCTGTGTTTTGGGGGTGACAGTTTGCTTCTTCTTTTGAAATCGCTATGTTCACAAATCTTTACTTGGGGGAGAGAAGATTACTTCCCTCGTTTTTGCATAGATGTATAAGAGTCAGTGCTGCTGACACTTCATTCTGTAGAGGGAGAAATAAAGAGCATTTGCCCCCTTCCCTCACTTGCCTCACCCCAATCTCAGTCCTGTCTTCATTTAAAAGTTTGATAACTGGTTCAACACGGCATTTTTGGACATGAATTTGACTTTTAAAAAAATATTGTGTTAAATAAAAAAGTAATTAATTAAAATAATAAATTTGTATAGAGAAGGAAAAAAAATATTGTGTTAAATAATATATATTGCAATCACTGAATTTTTCTGGTGCCTGAGGCAAGTGCCTTGCTTGCCTCACCGTAGTCTGAGCTCTGGATCAAGAACCAAAATTCAGACCCAGAAAGTTTGATGTACTCCCTGAATTTTTTTTTTTAATTTTTGTATTATGTTGGCATATAGTTGATTGACAATGTTGTTACTTTCAGGTGTACAACAAAGTGATTCAGTTACACATATAAATAGATCCATTTTTTTAAAGATTCTTTTCGCATATAGATTATTGCAGAATACTGAGTAGAGTTCCCTATGGCCCACGTAGGTGCTTGGTTGTTGTCTATTTTATTTCAGACTCTGAATTCTTAACGGCACGCTGTTTCCTCCGTAACATTTGTCAGGATTAGGAATAATGGACTTGTTTGCTCACTTGCCAGCCTCTCCCTAGTAAAATATTACAAGCTCCAGAAGGCAGGGGGCTAGTTAGCTCATTGACCACTGTATCACCATCAACTGGAACAGAACCAGCTTATACCTCCTTTCAGCAAATTGCTGAATTCAGCCTTAGTCAAGTGGTATCAGATATTGGGAATGGAGCTGTGAACCAGTTTCTGTCTTCATGGGTTATAGCCTTTGCATAAACAAGTAAAAAATTAAATAAAGCAGGGTGATATTGGTTGAATGAGCACTATTAACACTGTTTCCTGCACCAATCAAAGAATAAGTGGCTAATGCAAAACAACTGGCTCGTTCCCAGACTACTTTATATCTGGCTTTAAAAAGTATGGCTACTTCGAGCTAGGGACTTCCCTGGGGGTCCAGTGGTTAAGGCCCCACCCTTCCAGTGCAAGGGACCACAGGTTTGATCTATGGTTGGGGGGGTTACTAAAATCACACGTGCCTCACCCTGTGGTCCAAAAATTAAGGGGAAACTAAACTGATTTATATATATATATATATTTTTTTTTTTTCTTTTTAAGTACTTTGGGCTAAAAATCTTGGTTGTCCTTGTTCCTTTTTGTCTTGTATTAATGGGAAAAATGAGTGGAAAGACCCAGTAACTGGCAGCAAAACAGGGCAGGCCACAATCAACCTGCAGACTGGGGAAATCAGCTTGCTTTTACAAAGGTACTGTGGGAAAGCCACAAGGCTGATAATTCTTTTGGGAATCCCTGGTGAAGTTCTGTGTGGGGAGTAACATTCCTCTCTTAAAAACAAAATATCCATTGAGTGTACTTAAAAGCGCCCATGCCGGGACAGCAGCCTACTTGGAACTCTGATTTTCAGCTGGGATGATGAGCTAAAACACTTCCTGCCATTCTTTTCCTCCCCTGCTTCCCACCTTCCTCCACCCTAACAGGGCTGCATCAACCTGGATCAAGTATTTTAGTCTATTTTGTGTCTCCTCCAAAAAAAGCAAACTTAAAAAACACATTATTCGAAGTTTTCAGCTTGTATTTACATTTTATCTTTTTTTTTTAATTGTAACAAATTCAAGAAAGACTTTTTTCTTTACATTATCGTGTTGGTTTTGCCATACATCGACATGAATCCGCCATGGGTATACATGTGTTCCCCTTCCAGAACCCCCCTCCCACCTCCCTCCTGATTCCATCCCTCTGGGTCATCCCGGTGCACCAGCCCTGAGCACCCTGTATCATACATCGAACCTGGGCTGGCGATTCATTTCACATGTGATAATTTACATGTTTCAATGCCGTTCTACATTTTATCTTATAATCACTGTTCAAAAATAATAAAAGATCGCAGAGATGGAGAATTCCCTGGAGGTTCAATGGTTAGGAATCTATGCTTTCAATGACCAGGGCCAGGGTTCAATCCCTGGTCTGGGAACTAAGAACCCACAAGCTACATGGTGTGGTTTAAAAAAAAAAAGCATTCAAATATTATATAATTTTTTGTGTAGTAACAAAAATGGTAGAATACCGTAAAAGGAAATTGGGATCCTTTTAAATTGGAAGGGTGCCTTAAGTTTTATTATTAACCACTTTCCTCTGAATGTTTGTGGTAACAATCATGTTTTATCACTAATAATAGCTAACTTTATTTTTTATAAAGCACCTAATACGTGCAGGGTCTCTGCTGGACCTGGGAAAAGAAAGGATGATCAATGTGGACCCATGTCTGCTCTTGAGCCATGTCCCTTGGCAACACCGGTGTCCTTCCCCAGGGGTCAGGGCTGGATGCTGTGGACCAGCAGTCATCACAGTTACTGCACGCGGCAGGCTCCCTGCACCAGTGGAGCAGGCGGCTGCAGGCCGGGCCCCAGTGCTCGCTCCCTCGGGGCGCCGTGCACCCCGGGGGCCAGCGCAGTGGTCGTCCTTTCCGAAGGGGACACAGCCAGCGCCTGTGGGCCCCGGGCTGTGAGGCCTTTCCCTGGACGGAGACGAGTCAGGAACCGTGCCCCTGCAGCCAGACCGGCGCCCCTCCCTCCTCCTCCCCTTCTCTCCCTCCCCCTCCCCTCCTCTCCCTCCCCCTCCCCTCCCCTCCCTCTCCCCTCCCCCACCCCCATCCTCTCCATCCCCCATCCTCTCCCTCCCTCCCTCCCTCTTCCTCCCCATCCTCTCCCTCCCTCTCCCCCATTCTCCCCATCCTCTCCCTCCCTCTCCCCTATTCTCCCCTTCCCTCCCTCCCCCTTCCTCCCCCACCCTCTCCCTCCCCCTCCTCCCTCCACCCACACTCAGTCCTCTGACCTGCTCCTGTCTATACATCTGCCTCCTTAGACAGACCACTCCCCTCACCCGGCCTCTGCATTTCTTCAGAATTGTATTTCCATCTGAAACATGTGCTTGTTATTTGCTCACCTTGGTGAGAATCTGTTGCACGAAGGTGGAGATTTATTTCTATTCACTGTGTCCCTAACAGTGCCAAGCACAGGGGAAGTCTTCAAAAAATACCTGAGGAACCAGTGAGTGAACGAATGAGCAAGCAAGCAGGCCAGATGGGCTGGTTCTGAGCTGGAGTCCGGGTCCCATCCAAAGTGGGTGCTTCATGCTAGGCTCCTCCCGCTTGAGCTCAGAGGGAGTCTAGGAACATCTTGCAGTTGTTCATGTTAAGCCAGAAATGTGGATTTTATCATGTAAACTCTCCAGGTTGTTTAATTTATTTTATTAGAAAGACTCTTATCTCACGCGCAGTAAGTGTGCATTTTGTAAGCCCCTGTGAGCTCTCAGTGAGCTAATGGCCCGAAAATAGCAGGAGCGAGGCCTAGCCACAGTCGGTTCTCTGTGCTTGCTGTTCTTTTCCCCCAGCTTTACTGAGGTATAACTGACAAATAAAATTGTAGTGTATTTAAAATGTACAGTGATGTACATTGATACTGTATGCATTGTCAAATGAGTCCCATAAATCTATTTTTTTTTCAATTTTTCATTACAAAAATTTTATCTCACTAAACAGCATGTGGGATCTTAGTTCCCCTACCAGGGATAGAACCTGAGCCCCCTGAAATGGAAGCCTGGAGTCTTAACAGCTGGACAGTTAGGGGAGACCAGAGTCCCCAGATCAATTAACTGACATGTCCGTCACATGACGACTACCTTCTGTAGGTGTGTGTGTGTGTGTGTGTGTGAACTTTAAGAGTTACTCTCTCAGCAAAGTTTGAGTATATGATACAGTGTTATTACTCTAGTCATCATGCTGTACAGATCATCAGAACTTATTCATCTTACAACTGAGAGTTTGTACCCTTCGGCTGACATTTTCCCACTTCCTCCAGCCCCTGACAACCACCATTCTACTCTCTGTTTCTAGGAGTTCAACGTTTTATTTTTTAATTCTGTGTGTAAGTAGTGCCATATAGTATTTGTCTCTGTCTGGCTTTTCCTCCCCTTATTGACTGTATAGTGTTCCATTATGGAAATAGACCATCATTTATATAACCAGTTCACTAATGATGAATATTAATTTTGTTTTCAATTTTCTGCTGTTAAAATGTTACCATGAATATCTTTGCCTTTATATATTTGTATACATGTAGAAATGAATTTACAGAGTAAATGCTTAGAAGTGGAATTTGTGAATTAAGGAGTACAAACAGTTTACATTTCAATAGATTTCACCCATATGCCTTCCAGAAAGCTCCAAAAAGTCAAGGCTAATTTACCCACTAAATGTATGTGTCCATTTCCATAGAACTCCATTAACTCTAGGGAGATTATCCATTAAAAAATATGTTTTGTACTTCAAACACATTAAAAAACAGTTATCTGTTTTTTGAAAATTCATTTTCTCAGTGATAGAATAATGTTCCATTGAAAAGAGGCACAATTTATTAATTTTCTCCAGATTTGAGTACTCAGTTGATTTTTATTTTGAACTGAAGGTTTTTTTTTATTTTTTAAGCAAGTACAAATATTTTTCATAATTGTGACAAATCAGTGACAGATATTTTTAATGTTAAAAAATATTTGTCATCTTTACATTGGATTTATGATGATTTAATCAGTGTTTCTCTAAAATGGCCTTCCTCCAGAGCAGACTCCTTGACTAGGCACTAGCCCCATGAAAAAAGTTTTAATGTCTTTTGAAACCAGAAGAAACAAGTGACCTTTTAGGTTGAAGAAAATGTTTTATTATTTAATGGTAATGTATTTATTTTTATATCAATGCAGTCATCAAATAAAATTTATTTTATCTTTTCTGGAGGAAAGGACTCATGAAAGTCTGCATAGCTTTAGCCTGAGTGTGTGTGTGTTTGTGTGTGTGTTCAATCATATCCAGCTCTTTGCGACCACGTGGACTATAGCCTGTTGGGATCCACTGTCCCCGAAATTCCCCAGTGGGCTGCCAGTTCCTTCTCGAGGGGCTCCTCCCAGCCCAGGGATGGAACGCGAAGCTCTTGTATCTCCTGCATTGGCGTCTTTACCAAGAGGGACTCTTTACCACTGCACCGCCATGAGTCCAAGAGAATGAAACTGAGACTGCAGGAGCAGCCTGGCTGGACCTAGTGACTGTCACACTAACTGAGGAAATCAAAGACAGATGTCACACAGTGTCCTCTATGTGGGAAATGTGGAATCTAAAAAACTGATACCAATGAACTCATTTGCAAAGCAGAAATAGACTCACAGACGTAGAAAACTTAGGTTTAGCAAAGGGAAAAGGGGGGAGGAGGGGTAAGTTAGGTATCTGGGATTAACAGATACACACTACTGTATAGCAAATAGATAAATGACAAGGACATGCTGTATAGCACAGGGAACTATATTCAGTATCTTATACTAATCTATAATGGAAAAGAGTCTGCGTCACTTTGCTGTATCCTGGAGGAGGGCATGGCAACCCACGCCAGGATTCTTGCCTGGAAAATTCCATGGACAGAGGTGCCTGGTGGGCTACAGTCCATGGGGTCACAAAATTAAAATGACTGAATACGCACACACACACACACACACACACACACACACACACACTGTACACCTGAAATACTATAAATCAACTATACTTCAATTAAAAAGTTAAAAAAATAAAAAGCCCAAAACCACATGGATCAAATCTTGTTGCTTCCCTATAGAACATGTGGAATAAAAGTAGCGACTTGTATCTCGGTGTGTAAAATGTTCAGATAGGTTTTCATTAATAATGACCAATTTTCAATTCTGAAATGTAACTAAATAAAGGAAGATGAGAAATGTTTCACATCACTTTTTGGTGAAGAATGATGAACCTCAGGCTCTGTCTGTCATTGGCCTTCACCAAAACCTTGAGAAGGAAATAAAATACACAGTTTTCATTTTTTAGATTCCTGTTTAGCATCTTTTTGTAGCTAATAGGTATGTTCTGTGTTCACCCCTCCCACACATTGCTTTAATGCGATGTTTTTTGTTTAAATAAAACTGTATGTCATTAGAAAAATCAAGGTATATTTTATTCTTACAACTTTGGATTTATCCTGAGCATTTTTGGATTTTATTCATTCACTCATCCAACGCATATAAGTGCAACCATGTTTTAGTCACAAAAAGTTTCAGTGCAAAACAAGAAGACAGCCTGGCGAGGCCCATCTGGAGGCAGATGGTCAGATGTGAATGATGAAAACTCATAAATTTGCGGGTTTCTTTTAAAGATTAAATTTGGAGGCTGAGTTCCCAGCGTCAATCATTTGCAGTTGGACAGAGGAAAAAGAGAGCCAGAACAGAGCTGCTGGGAGGAGGCTGAGCTGGGCATAGGGACCTCTGAAGGCAGGACTGGGCTGAGGCACTGCCCTGTGCAGGTAACCCGCTTAACGACTGGCCTCCTTCCCGGGTGAGTTGGAACACTTTCGGTTACAATATTGCGGTGAATCATTTCCTTCCAAGGCTCAGGGTGATCTCTCATACCAGCACCTTCACTAGATTTTAACACGTATGAACAGAAAAGGTTCCTCATTCTAGCAATGCAAAACAAATTACATTAAAAACATGTTCTTTTCTCTCTTTTTAAAAAAATTTTATTTCCTATTGGAGTATAGTGAATAAACAGCAGTTGTGTTGGTATAGTCGGCATAGTGTAGTTGGGTTAGTTTCAGGTATATGAGGCGACTCAGTTATGTGTCTGTGTGTATCTGTTCTTTCTCAGATTCTTATTACAGAATATGGAGCAGAGTTCCCTGTGCTACACAGGACATCCTTGTGGGTTATCTATTTTAAATAAAGTAAGTAATATGTTCTTAAAAAAACAAAAGCAAATCCACATTAAAGTGTAATGACTGGAAGGAGACATTATGTATGGGAAAACAAATATCTAAAAAAAAGGGGCTTGTCCAAGAAATGGACACGCTCTTTGCTCTTCTAATTTATAATAGTGACATTCCTTTCTGAAGTCAGGAACTGGGGCGGGGAGAAGGGGAGAGCCGGCGGGGGAAGGGTGCTGGGTATATTTTCCTCTGCTGAGCTTGCAGGATTTCACTGAGGAGCGAGTCAGGACCGGGAATGGAAACGCTGGCCCTTGTCTATCACTGCGTGCGCTACAGGAGGTTTTCTTGCCAGATCCATACCTTGACTGTCCTTGACAACCCCTGTAGGTCTGTTTTTAGTAGCTGGCTACACAGGTGAAATTACACTGATTACTTAGCAAAGCCTCACCTTTGATCTAGGGATCTAGTGAGGGGTGTGCGACAGGGAGAGCCTGTGGCCAAAGAGATCATTAACAAAAGGAGGGGAAGGCGACAAGCTGCAGAAATACAGGAAGTCTGAGGTTTGTCAGTTGTTGAAACATTCGATACTGTCTTTTAAGAGTCACAGAGCTCTAAGGTCTTTTTTTGGATGACAAAATACTGACATTTAAAAGCAAGGACAACAACGGCAAAATCACACACACACACACAGTTCAAACTCAAGAACCGTGGACGGATTCCAAGTCAGAAGTGGTGGCTGGCACTGTTTCCACTTGACTCTCTTAAGAGATGCCTGTGCTCGGCGATGTGTCCCTTTCCCACCGATACTATAGTGAGATGAAGGGTTGTCTTCACAAGTTTTGCACTCATTAAAAAGTGTGCCCATTTTACACTTTTATTATTATTTTTTTAATTAATAGACTGTTTTTCAGAGTGGTGTTATAAGTCACAGAAAACCTGAAACACTACAGAATGTGGTCATATACTCCCCTCCCACCTCCCACGCGGTCTCCCTATTATGAATATCTTGCGTTCGTGTGCTACATTTGGTACAACTAACTGAAATGTGATTATTAACAAAAGTCCATCATTTGCATTAAGATTCGCTCCTTATGTTGTGCAGTTTTGTGCATAGTCACCTGTATGCACGGCCACAGCATCATACAGAAGAGTTTCACTGCCCTACAAATCCCCCTTTCTGTTCTAGCAAGCAGCCCTTCTAAATTCTGTACTTTCAACATAACTATTCCCCCCCCGCTCTTTTTCCCCTCTCCAAGGGGCTTTTATTTTAGGAATAGAAGAGAACTGATTCTCCTCTTTGGCAGAGACCCACGGAAAGTCACTTTGTTTGGCTGCAACTTACATATCCCTGGAAAATCTCCTCTCTTGGAGGTGGTGTTTTGCCCGTGCAGGAAAATACCAAAACTTGCTCTGCCAAGTACCCAAGAGGAAGCCCCTTTGCCCGAAATAGTAGAGCAAATGCCGGTGTGCCCTGCTCCTGCCCTGCACTCACCTTATTTTATTTCATTACTATTATTTTTTTTAATATCTATTCATTCCTGCCCATCTCTTGAAGATGTGACATCTTGCTCCGGGTCTCCTCTGTGACACGCCTGGCTGCTGCTAAGCCTGATTCTAAACAGGAAGATCCACAGGCATTCCGCTGGGCTCTGGGGTAGAGGAACCGACTGACCAACAGGTAGGGCACACAGAATCCATAACGCAGAGAGTCACCGTCTTCATCCTCTCCTTCATTTGGTTGTTGCTGTTGTTTTGTTGTTCAGTCACTAAGTTGTGTCTGACTCTTTGCAGCCCCATGGACTGTAGCACGCCAGGCTTCCCTGTCCTCCACTGTCAAACTGAGCTTCAGCTTCAACATCAGTCCTTCCGGGACTTCCCTGGTGGTCCAGTGGCTAAGACTCTGAGCTCCCAGTGCAGGGGAGCCAGGTTTGATCCCTGGTCAGGGAACTAGACCCCACATGCCCCAACTAAGACCCAACACAGCCAAATAAATAAATAAAAATAGATATTAAAAAAAAAAAACAAACATCAGTCCTTCCAATGAACACCCAGGACTGATCTCCTTTAGGATGGACTGGATGGATCTCCTTGCAGTCCAAGGGACTCTCAAGAGTCTTCTCCAACACCACAGTTCAAAAGCATCAATTCTTCAGCACTCAGCTTTCTTT
The DNA here is from genome assembly GCA_007570785.1 of Antilocapra americana. Classification (NCBI taxonomy): domain Eukaryota; kingdom Metazoa; phylum Chordata; class Mammalia; order Artiodactyla; family Antilocapridae; genus Antilocapra; species Antilocapra americana. The sequence goes on from ML662452.1 coordinate 2,188,192, forward strand.
ATACTCCAACTATCACATCCATACATGACCACTGGAAAAACCATAGCCTTGACTAGACGGACCTTTGTTGGCAAAGTAATGTCTCTGCTTTTTAATATGCTGTCTAGGTTGGTCATAATTTTTCTTGCAAGGAGTAAGCGTCTTTTAATTTCATGGCTGTGATCACCATCTGCGGTGATTTTGGAGCCCTCAAAATGAAAGTCTGCCACTTTTTCTCCATCTATTTGCCATAAAGTGATGGGACCAGATGCCATGATCTTTGTTTACTGAATGTTGAGCCTTAAGCCAACTTTTTCACTCTCCTCTTTCACTTTCATCAAGAGGCTTTTTACTTCCTCTTCACTTTCTGCCATGAGGGTGGTGTCATCTGCACATCTGAGGTTATTGATATTTCTCCCGGCAATCTTGATTCCAGCTTGTGCTTCCTCCAGCCCAGCGTTTCTCATGATGTACTCTGCATATAAGTTACATAAGCAGGGTGACAATATACAGCCTTGACATACTCCTTTTCCTATTTGGAACCAGTCTGTTGTTTCATGTCCAGTTCTAACTGTTGCTTCCTGGCCTGCATACAGATTTCTCAAGAGGCAGGTCAGGTGGTCTGATATTCCCATCTCTTTCAGAATTTTCCACAGTTTATTGTGATCCACACAGTCAAAGGCTTTGGCATAGTCAGTAAAGCAGAAATAGATATTTTTCTGGAACTCTCTTGCTTTTTCAATGATCCAGCGGATGTTGGCAATTTGATCTCTGGTTCCTCTGCCTTTTCTAAAACCAGCTTGAACATCTGGAAGTTCACGGTTCACATATTGCTGAAGCCTGGCTTGGAGAATTTTGAGCATTACTTCTCCTAGCATGTGAGATGAGTGCAATTGTGCGGTAGTTTGAGCATTCTTTGGCATTGCCTTTCTTTGGGATTAGAATGAAAACTGACCTTTTCCAGTCCTGTGGCCACTTCTGAGTTTTCCAAATTTATTGGCATATTGAGTGCAGCACTTTCACAGCATCATCTTTTAGGATTTGAAACAGCTCAATTGGAATTCCATCACCTCCGCTGGACTGCATAGGCTGGATCTTCTGGAGCAAAGGTAAGAACCATGTAATTAGAGCTGATGGAATTGGAAGAGGAGAAAGCTGATAGGAGCATCAGTCAGAAAGAGTTGACTCTCTAAGAATTTATGATTTTATTATGAAAAAAGATGAGAGCCCGCTGGGGAGGCTGTCATTGGATAGAGTTGGGGGGCATCCTGTGAGTCCTGTTAGATCTCTTCTATCTCTGCTCACTCCCTTAGGGATCTCATCCAGACTTCACGGCAACCGCAGCCTGCTGACTCCCAACAGGTGTCCCGCACCCCAGTTTTCCCCTGGCTCCTTCCTCCCTGATCTAGATCTTGACTTGACATCTCCCCTTGAGTGTTTAAAACCATCTCAGGGAACTCCCTGGTGGAGTAGTAGTTAGGAGTCTGCACTTGCCTGTAAGCCAAAAAAAAAAAAAAGAAACAAGGAAAGAATGAAAAAAAAAGATAGCATTCCTTTTGGGAACCCCCTGGTGGTCCAGTGGTTAAAACTCTGCACTCCCACTGCCAAGGGCCCAGTTTCCATCCCTGACCAGGGCGCTAAGATCCTACAGGTCTTGCAGTACAACCAAAAAATAAATAAAAGTGAAACTCTCAAATTTGGCAGAACCCAAGCAGAGCGCTTCCTCTTCTCTCCACTCACTGTACTGTTCCCGAAATCTACCCCAGCTCTGTTAAAGAAAATTCTGGGTTTCTGTTGGCTCTGGCCAAACCCTGGGAGTCAGCCCTGACTTCCCTCACTCAGCTGCTGTTTCTGCTCCTGAGCAAATCCTGTCGACTCCACCTTCAGCATTTGCTCAGAACCTCTTCCTTGGTTCATCAGCTCATCACCCCTTGCCCAGTTTATTAGAATGACCTGTAACTGTTTTCACTATTTTCATTCTTGCCCTACTGCACCCCACTTTACCCTTAAAATAGGAAACTCTGTTAGAAAGACCACATCATCCCTCACCACCAAGCAGCGATGGCTCCCATCTCGCTCAGGCTGGGGGCGAAGGTCCTTGGGGTAGACTGCTCACGCCGTGGGCCCATGCTTTCCGAGCTCATCCGCTCAGCTCAGTCACAACACACCCCTCATCCCGCCGTGGTCCTACCTCAGGGCCTTTGCACGTGCTGTAACAGCTACTTGGCTACCCCCTCAGAGAATGTGTGACTTGCTCTGTCACTGACTTCGGGCCTTTCTCTTCTTCTGTAAAAGCCAGGCGGTCAGTATTAGGCCCTGTGGGACCCATGGGCTCTTGGTGACAACTCTAGGGGCGATGCCGTGCAGCGGGGACGTGGGCAGTAAACAGGAGCAGAGCTACGATGCAATAGAACTTTACTTATGGACAGTGAGATGGAACTTCATGTGATTTTCACGTGTTCCCAAATGTTGCTCTTCTTTTGATTTTTATTCCAACAAGTTAAAAATGGAAGAGCCCTTCTTAGCTCACAGCTGTACAAAAACAGGCAATGGGCTGGACTGGCCCTCAGTTCCTGGTGCATCCCCTGCCTCAGAGATGACTTCCAAGCCCATCCTCCCCAAAATGCTAGGAATGCACCCTTCCTCACACACACACACACACACACACACACACACACACACACACACACACACACACACCTCTTTTTCTCTTACTAGCTTATCACTATCCGGTTTTCTCTATATTTAACTTACTATCTTGTTTATGATTATTCTTTTGTAGTCTCGCCTCCCAACCTATAAGCCCCATGAGGGCAGGGTTTTTGTTTGTCCTGCGCGCCGATGTGTCCCTACATCCTGGAGGTCCTGGCCTGTACGGGGGCTCAGGGCGAGGCCCTTTGCAGACTGAGCAGCGAGACTGGAGGCAAGCTGACCGTCACGGCCGTCCCGGGGCAGGGAGCGGAGGGCGCCTTTGTTGAGCACACGCTCTGCACAGGCAGCAGGCTGCAGGCTTCCTCCAGACGCGACGCAGAGGCGCGGGCGATCACGACGCAGGGCGGTGGACAGGGGTGGACTTCGGTTCCCAGACCCGGGTCTGCCTCCGAATAACCCGACAGAGTTTTCCAGAAATGGAGTCTCTCCGGCCACAGGCTACACTCACCAAAATCTGAATCCCTTGAGAGGCAGACAGTTGGGAGATTAAATCCAGACTCCACCAAATACTGACCAAATGACCTTGGACGAGTTACTTAATCTTCCTGAGTGTTTACTGCAGCGTGGGGACTGTAATTACCTCATGGAATTGTCACGAGGATTCCATGAGCTCATGCGAGCGGATCTGTCTGCACGGTGCTTGGCACATTGTTTGCAATAAATAGCAGCTCTTATTTACTTTTCGTGAGAAAGGCATCCTCAGGAGGGGAATAAATAATGAGATATGGATGAGCAAAAATAAGACAGAAAATAAGGTCATTCTACTTCCCCAAAATAACTACGGATAAGATTTTATTTTTTTTCTGGTGTACGTCCTTCCAGATTCTGATCTCCCTGTGTACTTTTTAACACAGTAGGGAGAACTGGTTTGCCTCTCGCCTTAAACAGCACCGAGGAATCAACTCTGACTCTGATCAAGGTTCTAAGTCTAACTCCTGGCTTACAGCGACTCCAGAGAACAAAGAAGCACGTTAAACGACATGGGGGTTGGAATCAGCAGAGTCTGAACTGTGGACGTGTCTGCAGGACAAACACCCCAATTTCGTCCATAAATACATTGCTGGGGTGAAAAGGTTGGGCGCATCCCAACGACCAGAGCTTGCCAACAGAACTTTGTGTGATGATAGCAGCGTTGTGTACCTGCGCTGGAAGGCACTCACCACTGTGGCTCTTTCACACTTGTGAGGCAGCCCAAGGACTGGATTTCTAATTTAAATTTAAATAGCCTCCTGTAGCTTGTGGCTACTAAGCGGAGCTGTGCAGCTATAGATTAAAAGGGACTGGTGGGGGACAAATTGGGAGACTGGGATTGATGTCCACACGGCACTGTGTATAGCATAGGCGACTAATAGGAACTTGCTGTATAACACAAGGAGCTCTCCTCAACACTCTATAAGGGCCTAGATGGGAAAGGCTCTAAAAAGTGGGGACATATGTATACATGTATAACTGACTGGCTTTACTATATGACGGAAACGAACACACCACCAAATCACCCATACTCCAATAAAAATTTAAAAAGAAATTGAAAGGGGCTGAGAGACATGTTAGCAACTCATTGCAAACACTCTGGTTGGATTCTTCATCAAACAAATGAATCTTCAAGAACAGAAATCTATGAGACAACTTAAACAGTGATAAAAACCTTGGTGACATTAAAGACATTGCTAATTGTGATAATTATGCTGTGGTTAGGCTTTCTAAGAAAGCCTTTATCTTTTAGAGATACTAAAATATCAATAGATGAAGTTATATGATATCTAGAATTTTTATCATAACATCGTCAAGGGAGTGGTGTGTAGATGATGTAAGTGGTCCCTCAACGGAAGCTTGATGGATGTGGAAGCTGTATAACGGGAAGATGGTGGTCCCTTATTCTCTTTTCTCTACCTAGTATTTGCTGGACATTGTCCATAGTGAAGAAAAGTGTCATAAAAACCACTTAATCAGTCGGTTCTATGTGTATGTCTTTCTTCCTTGGGAGCTCCGTTGTAAGTGAGCACTTCTGAATGAAAAGCCATCCATTCTAAAATTATTACTGGAGTTGTAAGTGGAAGACAGGGTCATGCTTTTTATAAAGTTCGCAGTTAAGCCCAAGTTACCAGCTTCCTTCAAGGGGACTGAGATCACTTGTATTCTCTGTGATATTCACACGTCAAACTGACTTAGGACGGAGACCCTACTTGCCTCAATATCTGTACCCCTTTCTCCCTCAGCAATGAAAGTCCAGCTGTTAGCTGGCACGTGGCCATCCAGATAAAAGAGCATGTTTCCTGGCTTCCTTTACACCTGAGGGTAGATGTGTGACGACATTCTGACCAATGGTTTTTAAAGGGAAGTGGTACACGTGACTTCCCAGAAGTATCTTTAAAGAGGTATGTCTCCTTTCCCCATCTCCCCTCCATTTCCTGCTTGTTGGAATGTGTTCTGATGGCTGGAGCCTGAGCAGCTATGTTGGACCTTGAGTCAGAAGCCCTGAAAGAATGGTGGGAGAACAAGATAGGAACAGTCCATCTCCTGGCACGATGGAGGGCCACACAGCCTAGACTACTTCCAAGCTTACTTTTCATGAAGGAGAACAAAACTCTTACCCTGTGTTTTCTGTTGTTCAGAACTAGTTCTGATCCTAATTAATATAGTTGCTAAACTTAATTTTTTCAAGTCCCTAATATTTGCTCTACTTTATAGGTTGTATCATGTTAATTGCTGTGAGAAAAACAAGGTAAAAGTTGTAAATTCAATTTGAGAGAAAGGTGCACAAAGTATAAGATGATTAATTAAGATATGCATGCATGCTCAGTTGCTCAGTCATGTCTGACCCTTTATGACCCTGTGGACCGTAGCCCACCAGGCTCCTCTGTCCATGGGATTTCCCAGGCCAGAATACTGGAGCGGGTAGCCATTCCCTTCTCCAGGGGATCTTCCCAACCCAAGGATTGAACTCATGTCTATTGCATCTCCTACACTGGCAGGTGGATTCTTTACCACTGCACCATCTAGGAAGTCCCAGTTAAGATATGATTAAATAGTTATTACTCACTAGCGCATGTCGATTACTTCTTGTGTGCCAGATATTGTCCTAAGCACTTTACATGTATTTAGTCCTCAAAATGAGACTGAGAGTTATTATCATTCCCATTTACAACTGAGAAAACAGAAGCCCAGAGATGCTAAGTAACTTGTCCAAGGTCAGACAGCTTATAAACTGAGAGAGAAGACAGACAGATGGTATTAACTAGGAAGGTTTCAGAAGGAGAGAAGAAGCTAGGGTTAGTTGGCAAATCTGTACAGAAGACAAGATCTTGATTCATTCAACAGATATTTGTCGAGTGCTTGCTGTGGGTCGGATACCATTCAGGGTGAGAATGGAGCAAGCCGGGGGCCTAAATTCTCGAGGATGTGAAGAAAGAGTCGGCTGTGATTGCGAGGCAAGGCTGCCATGTCGCACAACTCCAAGACACGGCTCTACGAATGGTGCCCCCTGGAGTTGTGCAAAGCCACTGCCGTGACCCTGAACTTGAGACTCACAGGCTGAATGTGGCCACAGATGCATATTGGGCGGTATGTGGTGTTGAGAGGGCTTCCCTGGTGGCTCAGATGGTAAAGAATCTGCCTGCAGTGCAGGAGACCCGGATTTGATCCCTGGGTCAGGAAGATTCCCTGGAGGAGGGAATGGCAACCCACCCCAGTGGTGTTTAGAAAGTTGAGAGACTTCACAAGTATCAAGGAGAAACTTAAGATATTTGGTTCCTTTTGGAAAAGTGGAATATTCGTCAATACTAGAGCAGCACGCCCACCCCTGGCATCCGGCAGCTGCTGCACGTGGCTGTGCCCCCCGGAGCCCCTGTTAGAGGGGACCTTGGTTACGGGCCCTGCAGTGGGAGGCGGCAGTCCACCCCTGCGCCCCGCGCTGCAGACGTGGAGCGAGTGGCACAGTGCTCACAGCGTTGCTTCTCTCTCTCCTCCCAGTTACCAGAGCAGCCGGTACTTTGAAACCCAACTGCCTCCCTAGTAATGACGACTTGGCTGTCCTGCCTAGCTATCAAAGTATCAAGGAGACTTCTAGAAGACAAAGAAACTGGTTCATTCTATGTGCAGAAAACAGGAACATTTTCTTCTTCATTTTTCAAAGGAACCCCCAACCCCTAACAAACAAAATTCTAGAGGCTTATTTAACACTGAAAAATAAAAACTAGGGGCTTCTCTGGTGGCTCAGTGGTAAAGAATTCAGGAGACACAGGTTCGATCCCTGACCCGGGAAGATCCTGCACGCGGCAGAGCAACTAAGCCCAAAGCCCCACAACTGCCGAGCTGGTGCCCTAGGGCCCAGAAACTGCAGCTACCAAAGCGCCCACGCCCCAGGGCTCCTGCCCCTCCAGAGAAGCCGGAGCTCTGCACCAGAGGGCCGGGCCGCTCACCGCGACAGAAGCCAGAGCAGCCGAAAGGAAGTGACTCGAATCCAAAGAAAGAGGTATTGATTAAAAATCGATCCTCCTGCCCATTTTGCAAATCAGTAAGACGAAAATCAATACGTGTGAAGGGTTTACCTCCTCTTGGATGCCCACTAGGAATCAGGCGAAGGGTGGGGTGGGCAGATGGGAAACAGGGCAGTGTCTTCTTTGCCATCTATGCCTGGCACTGACCGCCCGCCACAGTGCTCACCACCCTCCCCACGCCGGATCTCCGGACCCCACTGGCATCTTTGGCTCCTCCTGTCTTCATGCTCCTCCCTACCCCAGGGTCTTCGCACCTCCGTGTCCCTTTTCCTAGAATCTCTTCCTTTTCCTAACGCAACCCTGTGTATTCCCCCCTACGCTGACTTTAATATAGAGGATTTATATTCACCCTGCAGGTCTCAGTGCAACTGTCCCTCCTACCTGGAAGCCTTAACCAACTTCCAACTTCCACCACCTCCAGGGCGTGTTTGCATATATATGTATGTAGATAGTTGTTCAGTCACTCAGTCATGTCAGACTCTGCAACCCCAAGGACTGGGGCACATCAGGCCTCCCTGTCCTTCACCATCTCCCGGAGCTTGCTCAAACTCATGTCCATTGAGTCGGTGATGCCATCCAGCCATCTCATCCTCTGTCGTCCCCTTCTCCTCCTGCCCTCAATCTTTCCCAGCATCAAGGTCTTTTCCAATGAGTCAGTGCTTCACATTGGGTGGCCAAAGTATTGGAGCTTCAGTTTCAGCATCAGTCCTTCCAATGAATTTTCAGGGTTGATTTCCTTTAGGATGGGCTGGTTGGATCTCCTTGCAGTCCACGGGACTCTCAAGAGTCTTCTCCAACACCACAGTTAGAAAGCATCAATTCTTCTGCACTCAGCCTTCTTTATGGTCCAACTCTCACATTCATATATATATATATATTCCCAGAGTGCCAGGGCTGAATTGAATCATGACTGTAGTGGGTCTGATGTATTTTTGCCTGGGTAGGTTATTTCTTCCATAAAAGGATGTTAAAAATTGTATTTTGTAATTGCAGATACATAAATGAATAAAGTTGGAGATAATCCAAGCTGGACTTACTATAATATATTCATGATTATTATATTCACTTTTTTTCTTCTGACTTTAAAAGAAGTGAAAATAGAAACATTTTTGTGGGCTCCTAAAAGTATCATAGATCCCAGGTACTGTGCCCCTATTCCACATAGAGAATCTGGCCTTCAGAGCAAATGTGTGATTTTTCTATTAAGCGTGCATCCTAGCTGTCGTTAGCTAGTTTCTGTGAGGTCCTCTGTAAGAAGCTCACACCTCTGACTTCCCTGGTGGCCCAGTGGTTAGAAGTCTGCACTTCCATTGCTGAGGGCCCCGGGTTGATCCCTTGTCAGGGAACTAAGATCCCTAAGCCTTGGGGCCAAAAAAACAAACAAAAAAAAAACACACAGAACACCTACATCTGAATCCCTGGGGGAGGGTCGAATTCAGAGTGTGAGACCTCTAGCGTTCCAGGGAAGGACTTTCTCAGGGCCAAGCCCACCCTGCATTTTTAATCAAGCCTGTGGTGATGCTAATGCTTACAAATGACTGAGATTCTCTACAGTTTACCACTTAAAGCTGTTTGGAGGTTGGTGCTTAGTCTTTCAGTTGTCTCGGATTCTTTGTGACCCCGTGGACTGTAGCCCACCAGGCTCTTCTGTAAATGGGGATTCTTCAGGCAAGAATACTGGAGTGGGTTACCATGCTCTCCTCCAGGGGATCTTCCCCACCCCAGAAATCAAACCCAGGGATTGAACCCAAGTCTTATGCGTTACAGGCAGATTCATTACCATCTGAGTCACCAGTTGTTAAGTCTGTTAACCTGACTAAACTTCTGAATCCAATTAGGACTCGTGTGTGTGTGTGTGTGTGTGTGTGTGTGTGTGTGTGTGTGTGTG
>ML662452.1:2197276-2224169 GCA_007570785.1 Antilocapra americana
GTGTGTGTGTGTGTGTGTGTGTGTGTGTGTGTGTGTGTGTGTGTGCGCGTGCGTGTGTGTGTGTGTGTGTGTGTGTGTGTGCGCAGTTCTGTACCAGCACAGGTCCCAGTACATAGTAGATGTTCAATCAATTTTCAATGACTAAGGGAAAGAAATGTACCTGGACATATTTCACAAGGCTTCCATTTTGCCTTGGATGTAGGAAGGTAACTCTATTTTCAAGGACCTGTGAGTCTATAATTGATCAGTGTACCTCTTCCCCCTGAAATATTGCCTGGTAGACTAGGTCTACAACAGATGACCTATTGAATGGTAGTCCAGCGGTGTGAAAATTTCACATATTGCACACTTCCATGATTTTACCCAGATTAACAGATCAGTCATTTCATCAATCTCTCTCTCTCCATTTTCTTTTTTGGCCTCATTGTGTGCCATCTTAGTTCCCTGACCAGGAATTGAACTCATGCACCCTGCATTGAGAGGGTGGAGTCTTAACCACTGGACCTCCATGGAAGTCCCATAACTTTATCTATTTGAGTCTGAGATCTATAATGCCAGAGACATAGGAAATCCATAGACTTCACACAGGTGATTCACTTGGTTGAATTTGTTTACTGTATTTTCTTTTAGTTGAGGTTTGGGTGAATGAAAAACATCCTGCATATGGTAAGAGAGAAAGAAGGCTACTTCTCCATAGAGAAGGGATTGACATAGCCTTTTGCATTCACAATGTTTGGCTTTAGCAGTATAATTCTCTCACGTGAATAAGGATTTAAAAGTTCACTGAGCTCTTTCATGCAATAAAATCATTTCAGCTTTCTCTGTGGGATTTGCATTGAGTTCACGTTAAGATGAGAATCTTCAGGTCTTTTCATTAACCACAGATTGGAGAGCTTAATTCAATTACACTTGTCATACCTTTTGTGTGTGTTCTTTAGTGGTTAGCAACTTGATAATAATAAGTTTGAATGACCCATATAAATTTTATATATTTCAATTGAGTCCCAGAGATAGCGTTTCTTCCTGTTGTTAAAATTGCACTGCAACATCCATAAAGTGGGTACTGCATTTAAAGTGTGTGGGGGGGTGTAAAAACGGAGACCTTTTTTTTTTCACTTCCCCTTTAGAAGGAAGAAGAGCTAAATCATGAGAACAGAACTCATATTAGGAATTTGGTCCAAAAAAAGAAGTTTCCAGGGAATGCTGTGAAGTCCATGTAGGTGAAAGTTAAAACATCTCTATTTCATCGTGAATGATCAGTCAATTCAGAATGAAAGTATTGAAGAATTACTGAAGAATTATGGATTATCCATAATTCTTTTTTTCTACTATGGTTCATTTTATTGATATCCAAACTTGTTTCATAAAAGATGTATTTCATATATTACACGTTTAAAGATTGGAAAATATTTCCTGTATATTTAAAAATGTATAAGAAATATTTATTTATATACATATATGTATCAGTATGTATTTAGAATATATAAAAGTCCAAACAAACCTTTATTTGTGGACATCTGAGTAACTGGAAAATATAATTAAGCAAGTTCTATATTTTCTCAAGCGTTGTGGCAAGATCGAATTTGTTGTTTGCTTGGTTGTGTTTGTTTTAGTCAGGTTTCTTTCTAGTTTGCTTGTTGATTGCTTTTTTTCTTTCTTAAGATAGTTAACTCTGAGTCCTTCAGCTAGTGAATAAAATCCTCTACGTTTTAACATTCTACAGTTTGCTTCATAAACATTTAAAATGAATTTAAATGCATCTGCTTCTTCAAAGCTAAGGTATCTAGCGCTCACTAGGAAGATGCGTCATATTTGCTAGCCAATTTGACTTTGGTAGGGAACCACAATTGACTGACGTTGCAACAGAATGATTGACTCAAGCGTTTAAAGGAAATATTAGGGGTGGCAGTGAAGTGCTGGTGCAGATCCACGCCACAGCCCTCCTCTTTCTCAGTGGGTCGAAGCGCTCCACTGAATCCCAGACTGCGGAGTAAAATTTCCCCACCTTTCACCTACACTCCTTTGACTTTAGGGGAAAAAAAATCTGTCTCTGGGACAAAGGTCAATGAGCTAACTTCATTGAAGGTCTGCAGGCTGCTTTAATGCCCGAAGGCAGCTAGGAGTAGTGGGTCTGCACCTGGCATCTAGCTGTTTGGTCTAGGACAGGTGAGCTGACGTTTCTGCACCTTTTTCCTCCTCTACAAGAGGGTAAGGATCCACAGAGCCGAGGCATAAAATGCTTAGAACAGCACTTTGAGACATGGGGGTGAGCTGTATAAAAGTGTTTGTGTTACTGTGGTGTGAGTTGATGACCCCCCTCCCCTTCCAATGGCTACAGGTTAGCAAATAAGAGTCTGCTTAGGAGGGAGCCACCTGTACCCTCTAGGGGAAAGTCATCGACTACAAGAACAAAGTTTTCTTTTACGTATTTTGAAAATGGGATCCTTCACAGAAGACAGTAAAGAAGAGAAAACGGACTTCTTCCAGCCTGCGGCATCAGGAAGGAGGGACTTTTAGAGCCTCAGGGACTTTTAGCTGAGTAATAAAGTAATATTCCTCATGAACACCACCCTCCGACCTCCCCATGATCGTAAACCCCTGTAACAGAATGTTCAAGGTCTCCTAGGTATTTTACAAAAATCACTTCAGGAAGGCTGCCCCCTAATCATCCATTTCTAACCCATGCTTACCTGGCGTATTCTAATTTTAGCATATGTGCTGCTGAAGCAAGCACATGGGCATATTCTAAACAAGTGACACCCAAACAACTTTTCAATGGTTTGTCACGAAGCTCTGCGCTCGTTTTCCTCCTGGTGTTAGCAGTAAACATCCACTGTGTGAGTTACACCATGTGAGTTACACAAAAATGATAAGATGGTTTTTTAAAATGATTTTTCTCTAAATAACCAAAAAAGTGATCACTGTTTAAAAAAATGTGAAAAATACACACACATACACAGAGGAAATTAAAAATTACCGGCAATTATTAACAACATCTTAGTGGATGAGAAAGGGTTTTTTTTTTAAATCCCTCGTATGTGGGGTTTTTTTTTTAGGTGTCAGGATAAAATAAAACCAAAATAAATTTAGGGAGAAAAAGAGGAAGCTATTCTACACAAATGCCAGAATGGCAGGCCACTTCCTTTTCAAACAGGTACATCCTCCTCGTTGTGAAATGGGACCAGGATCTTCAAGGTAGGAAGCAGAAACAAGACAATTCATTGGGAATCCTAGGAGTTGAAAAGCACAGGTTTAATGGAACAGCAGCAGGCATAGGAGCTGACAGACTCTGTCTGTACAGAACTGGACGTGCAGAGCCAAGTTACAAGGGACAGGTGTGTCAGAGGAAGGCCAGTTCTCTTTGCCAGAAGTCCTGGATTTAAGTTTGAGCTCTGCAATTAACTAACTTTGTGACCTTAGAAAGGTCAAAGTCTCTCTGAGGCAGTGTTTCCTAATCTGTGAAATGGGACCACACACTTCCTCTTTGTCCCTTGCAGAGTCATATTAAGATAATGTGTCCGAAAACCGTTTCAGTAGTACAGTGCAAACAGACTGTCAAGCAGGCACAATTCCAAGCTGTTTTGTATTGTTTGGATCAAAGCATTATTTCCTTGTCTACATTATTTACCTACATGGACTTCCAGTTGTTTGTAAAGATGAAATGAGTTGGTTCCCCAGGGCCTGCTCAGAAACTCGGGTGGTTTAATTCTTTGCACATTTATCTAAAGTCATGTTTTTAAAAATAAGTATCTAGAAATATGCTTCCTCAGCTGTCCCGAGGTCAAAACCACCTCGCTCAGTTTATTCCTGACTGAACATTTGTTGGCTGTTTTTGGACACCGTTTAATGGCCTGAGCTGAAGGGCTCTTGATAAATGGATCAAGAAGGCAGTATTTCCTCGCCAAACACATTCTCCTCCGTGCCCGTCTCTGGCCACACTCTACAGGGCTCCGGCCATAAATACATAACGCCTCCGAGGAACACGGGCCTGCCTAGCTGCGGGCCCACGCCCATCTGCTGTTCCACATGAAACTCGGAGGCAGGCCAGGCTGCGGCCAAATAATGACTGTGCCAGAATGAGTTAATCACAGGCCATCCAGCCTGGACCCGGCCGGCTGCAGAGCCATTCCGGTGGGGCAGTAACCCTTGGGGGCAGCAGGCGCCTTTGTGCAGTTACTGCAGTGTTGTGCTAATTTGGTGCCTGCTCCTTGGATGCAGGCCATGGTTACTGGTTGGCTTTTCTGAGTCTGCTCTTGGCAAGGTAGGAAAGGAGAGAAAAAATGCTGTAAGCAAGTTTCGAAATCTTAGATCATTTCATGAATGACTCAGTGTTTCCTTTTGGAAAAGTGCAATAATTGACATTCATTAATAACTTAGCTAAAATGAAAAAAAAAAAAAATTCTAAATGTCCAGGAGCCCTTTGTGCTCTCTGAGCACAGCCACCCTCCAATCTTCATTTTTATAGCTTCCAGAGGAATTTCATTCACTTGATAACGTGTACTTGTTGAAAAATAAACTGTCACATACTTCCTCCTTCAGGCTTCCTGTTCTTTCTGAGAAAAGCATTGAGGTTGTCTTTTTCTTTCTTTCTTTCCTTTTTTTTTCCATTTAAAAATGCAAAATATGAAGTATCAATTAACACGTACGATTTAAACTTACCTTATATTGTTTGTCAGTTATATCTCAGTGGACTGGGAAAAAAATTTCAAAATATAAAGCTATTACCCTTCTTTATAAGACTAATTCTATTCAGACAAGAAGAGAATAGTAAGTTCTTTATCTCTTCACAGAACGAGAAAGTCATACAGCATATTTCTTTAGTGTATGAAATAAATAACAAAATATGTTTCAGATATTATGTCTAATTCATTGGAGCACATTTCAGTTTTAGAATAAAAAACCCAAAACAACAAAACCCTCTCTCTCTTTCTGTCTCTCTCAACACAGGAAAAACCCTGAAGTTTTAACACAGAAGACACCCATTTTTCTGGCATTAGTACTGTAGAATCCAGCTTCAGAGTTATACACCCAGAAGATGTCTCCAATGACTCATCCCTGGAAGAAATGTTTCTAATGTTAAAGGTATGCAAATAGAGCTTAATCGGGGAAGGGAGACTCTGCAATTCAATAAATAAGCTTGAGAATGTTACTGTGGTTACTGTGGACTCTATTTGCATACAGGCTTATCTTGTTTTTAAAGCAGTAAGGTAAAAAAAAAGAAAGAGGAGGGAGAGGAAAAGTCCTAACTTCCACCACATGTTCTCCGAATGTAGTCTCAGTGAGGCAGCACAGCTCAGGCCCCATTACCAAGCGAAAAAAAAGGGAAAGGAGAAAGTACTTCATGTAGAAGAATCCTACACATTAGAAACATTTTCTAGAATGTGGAAGGTAAACAAGGCACTAGCCTCAGGACACTTTGCAGAGAAAATCCCACAGTCCGGCTCCCTCTGGTCCCTCCAGCGGTGGGTCGGCCTGGGGCTGGGTCTGTGCGACCCTGGCTTCCGGCGCCCTGCTCGGCCTGCGGACCCAGCACTGCCTGCGTCCCTGGCTGGCTCCCCAGGCTGGAGAGCGAGGCTCCGCTCCACCGAGGAGCAAGCGGGACCAGACAGCAGAGGGCCCGTGGCGGATTCTCAGGCTGTGGAGCACATCACGAATCTCGCCGTGTTTACTGCTGTGCATTCAAGCCGGAATCACTCGGCCCCACTCTGCAAGAAACGCTCAAACTGCCCGTCGGCGTCCATCCGTGCGAGCCCACGTGAGCCACTTCGGCTTCCCGGCGCGGTGGAAACGCGGCAAGGAAGCAGACTGGGCGAAGTCATACTCCGGAAGAGAAGGGATGTCAAGCTGCAGAACGTGGCTAAGGGACTCGCCCCCACGGGGCAGCAGGGCGCGGCGCGGACCCCGGACAGCGTGTGCGCCCAGACGGACAGACAGGCCCCCGACGGCGCGGACCCCGGACGGCGTGTGCGCCCAGATGGACAGACAGGCCCCCGACGGCGCGGACCCCGGACGGCGTGTGCGCCCAGACGGACAGACAGGCCCCCGACGGCGCGGACCCCGGACGGCGTGTGCGCCCAGACGGACAGACAGGCCCCCGAAGGCGTGGACCCCGGACGGCGTGTGCGCCCAGACGGACAGACCCCCGACAGCGCGCCGCCCCGGGCCCCGCGCATCTGCAGACACGGCGTGCTGGAGACACGCGTGAGACACCAAGCACAAGCGCGGCGCAGATGCGCTTCACAACCGCCTTTAGGTGTTTCTGTTTCACGCAGTCAGACAGCCTGGCTTTGGGGCCTTGTGGCGGCTGCTCTGAGGAGATGAAGTAGGTGTCCTGGTTTTAGCCCCCCAAGTGTGATTCTGAAGCGCAAAGCGAGCAACAGGAGCGGTGGGAAGGATCTTAGGTCCTGAGACGCAGAGGCGGTGTGCCTGTTTGCGGAGCTTGGGGCCTGCAGGTTGTAATGCAGACATGTATGTTCTGGGACCGAAAAAAATCCAGTCTGCCTTTTGTCCCATTCTGATACCTGCCTCTGATGTCAAATTCAGGAAGCACAGGGACAGGCTGTCCCCCCGCGCCCCCTTTACCATGTCCCCTCCCTGGGTCACCACTGTGACCACAGTGAAGATTGTTCCAAGGAGATGATTACCCCACCACTTGGGTTTGCCTTTTCAATGTAAATACCTCTTTTGTGGTATTTATTCCTGGATAATTTGCTCTGAAATATCTTAAGATACGAAGGGAAAAAAAAGAGCTTCCCTTTTATTGGAACGATAGGCTTCACCTATTAGGGCTTTAATTCAGCTCTCAGCGAAGCCCTTCTTCCCATTTGCCTTGATATTCTGCCCCATTCTACAGGCCAGCAGGAGTTGGAGGTGGGGGGAGGGGAGGGGGTGTTCTGTACAGCATTTGTAGGTTATGAATATTGATAAGAGATAGAAAACAAGGCATGACTTAAGTTAGCGTTTTGGACATATGAGGAAAATCATCACTGTAAAGGATCGGGAAGAAAAGCAGAAGAAGACCAGGTACTATGCCATTTTTTAAAAGCTGGCAGGAAACCCACTGATTTAGGAGCCATGGTTGTTTCTGAGGGTCATCTGTTGGGTTTATGGGTGTTTTCTTCCGTTTTCAAATTTTCTATCATGAACAATA
Source organism: Antilocapra americana (assembly GCA_007570785.1). Lineage (NCBI taxonomy): Eukaryota > Metazoa > Chordata > Mammalia > Artiodactyla > Antilocapridae > Antilocapra > Antilocapra americana. The sequence continues at coordinate 2,204,427 of ML662452.1, forward strand.
AGTCTTTCGAATCATAAACGTTCAAGAGTATCTTTTATGGGTTCTATATTGTGTCTAGAATGTATCCTCTAGAATTTTCTCAGTGATACTGTAAAATTGGAGAACTCCTGTATTGAAAGTATGGCAGGTGCTTAGAATTAGTAACAGTATTCTTCTACCTTATTGTGGGGTTATCCTGAGTAATTCTGATTCATCTGGGGGCTCTACTGTCTCCTGTTGACATCTATTCAACATATGTTACATAGACTTTAACCAGATAGATAGCACTTCATTGGAAGTTGGTATTTTTAACACTATTCAAGATAGTCTATATCAGGTCAATAAATAGAAATTAAACTTGAATACTGAAGATCTGGTCAGCTTTTCTTAAAGAGTTGGTCTTTACACCTGAAAATGGATTCCAGACACTCCATCTAATGTTCTAGATGCAGGTATACCATCTTGGCTTGACCAGCTTAATGTTTCATTTATACTGTAATGTTATTTTTCAGTTGTATGCCTGTGTGTGTTCAAAGTAAAAAGCATAAAAATAAGCTTTTTGTGGGAGAATAATTTTAATTGGTTTCAAATGTTCCAATAAACTCAAACCCATATACTCTTCCTCAAGACTTTCTTTGCCAGATTATTGCATACTTGTTTGCCACATCTCTAGTTTCCTCTTATTCTCTTCATCTTAGGAAGCATAGAAGATATTATGCAGGCTGGGTCAGAATATGTAGATATTTTAAAAAAAAAACTTAAACGCTCAATGTCATAGGAAAGAGTTAAAAAAAAAAAAATCAGGTCTCTACTCCTAAAAACAACCAGCAGTTTAAGAATCAGAAAATAGCAAAACCAATCTTAAGCCCCCAAGAAAAAAAGAATATATACTTCTTCACATTCATGTTTAATTTTGTTATCTTCAACTGTAGTTCCCACTGCAAACATCCCAATAAACGGCCAGTCTGTATGACTAAGGGCATACTCTGACTTATGATCGGCTGATAGGCAAAGAAGTATCAGGGAGGCCAGGCGGCCTCCCAAGTCCCTATCAACAGTTGGTGGCACCCGCAGATGGCCCCACTAGTTGACGAGGAGCAGTGGTTGTACCGAGACCATCGCAAGTTTGCTAAGATTGTGCCAGCCCATCGAACAGCTTCAGGTAGAGACCGTTCACACTGGATTCCCTGGGACCAGAACACCGTGGAGCACGGGTGAGTGGTGGGCGCCCTGTGTTCCGAGTAGTGGCTTTGAACCATTACAGGTTGGAATTCCAGGGTTCCTCTGATGAATTTACAGCGTTGAGCTGCATACTCGAAAACTCAGAAAGACATGAAATCTGTAACAACTTGGAAAAGAGCAGAGAAGGGCAGAAATTGCTTTTTAACATACAGAGATGGAAGGAGACAAAACTTTAGTGTGAATTCAGACATGATCTTTTTTCACAGGCAAAACTCTCAGGTAAAAGTAATATCCCTAAAATGTTTATAAGAACAGTTTTATATCAATCTCGATTTCCTTAAAGGTGAGACAGCTTCTTGGGTTTAGGATTCTCTTACAAAGTACTGTGTTTATAAACATTATTTTCAAGACAAAAAATAATAATCTATGACACCTTGATGTCTCCAAAAAGACAATATGGGACTTCCCTGGCAGTCCAGTGGTTAAGATTCCATAATTCCACTGCAGGGGGCAGGGGTTCGATCCCTGGTCAGGAAACTAAAATCAAAATCATGCAAGCCGTGTGGCGAGGCCAAAAACAAAAAAAAAGACAATATGATAGTCTTGGGGCATTTTTCATGCACCCCTCCAGTGTCTTGTGATATAAGGAGGAGAACTTGGTCAGGGGTAGAGTCAAACTGTAGCTCTTGCATGATCCAAGAACACCAAAAGCCCGAAGTCTTATTTAATTGAAGCCCGTGCCCTTGACTCTCAACTCAGCTTGACATCAGGGTTATTTGAAGCACATGAATTTTAAAAAATAGTTTTCATCATGATTATCATATAGTGTTAGAAGTAATTCATTACTCTCCGAGGCCAGAAACAAGGGCTTTCATTCTTAAGAGACCCAATCAAAGGTTAGTTTACCCACTAAATAGCCTCAGCCATTTTCGAATGCCGGAAGATGCCTTCCGAAGAAATAAAATTCCTAAGTGGGCCTTCTTTGCTCCCTTTTAGACTCCTGAGAAGGCAGGTTTGCCATGAGGTGATCACCTGCTTTATTTTGGAGTCTAACACTGTCAGCTTCTCTTTTGTCTTCTTATTTACAGCTAAGGTACTTAATTAAAAATGAAATATAAATCTATCAAACTGGTGGGAAAGGAGAAGTCTTTGAAAAGATACAGTTTAGGAAAGAGAGGTCTGAAAGAGAAAAATGAAATACGATGTCATAGAGCAGATTTAGGGTCCTTCAAAATGCAATATAATGTTTTCCAAACAGTTTTTTAAGTGTCTGTCAAATCTGTCAATTACTTGCTTAAGGTTACTACCCACTTCTTCAAAATCTCTGAAGTTCAAAAGTAAATAATTGTTACAACAGTTAAATCCAGTATTTACAAGGAGACTATTTCCTGAGATTTTGACATTTCAATTAAGATTGCGATAGTGTTGCCCCAGCCTTTTCAAAGATGATCAAATATGTCACATTGGAAAACCGTGTAATCTTGTTTGGAAGCCTCTCTCATGCTCTTGCCCCCAGTAAGAGATCTGCTGGAGAACTTTAATACAAATCAGAAACTTAATTTCAGTAAATGGTACTAGAAGAGAAACTTCTGACTCAGTACTTTGAATCTCTGGACTATTAATAACCCAAAGAATTGCGTTTTCAAGCTGGTGTGTTGTTCATCTGTTCTGCTCCCAACTTTGATCTCAGTATTTACAGAGTGTCTGTGAAGTCTGGAAACAAAGAAGGAAACACATAATCTTGAACCCTCTTCAATCTGCAAAAAAAAATAAGAATACAACAGAATAGACTGATAGAATGGTACAATCAAATAACAAAACAAGAAAGAGTAAGTAAATTAAATAAAGTAAAAGAAATAACACTATCTATGTTTCCAGACTTTATGGAAATCCTCCCTGTGGACTGGTGGTGTGTGTTGAGCCATGAGTAGCTTGGTGAAATGGGAAACTCCATTGCAGGAAGTGGTGCTTTTCTGATGCTGCTAATTAAGGAATGTGGAACCCTTCCTTCTGAGTCAGCTTGGCGGTATGTGGAACTCTGTGCTGCTTGCTGCTTACATGACTATTGCATGAAACTTTGGAAATAAAACCAGAATATCTTGCCACTTAACACTTAAGAGGCAGGAGGTTGTGTGTGTGTGTTTAAATGGTTCCTAATCTTAAAAATGGTTCACTGCAGCTGGCCTTGTTATCAGCTGATCATATTTACAGCATCGTCTCAGACAGTGGTGCAACCCACAGAGAGGAACTGGACCATTTATGGGGTCGCATTTTAAGGTGCCTAGGCTTATCGGAGTATTCTGACAATTCACAAGTACCACACAGCAGTAAAAACATCTCTGTGGGACTGTCAACTCTTTGTAATTTCTTTTTGGTAAAATAGATGTTAATTTGTTTTTTTTCCCAAAGGTAATACAGGCATAGAAGACAAAAATAATTTGAGAAAAAGAGGAGGTAGAAAAAGATCATGCATAGCCTATGATCAAAAAATAACCATTAAAAATGTTTAATGGAAAAATTTTCCAAAAATTTTTTTGATGTGGGCCATTTTAAAAGTCTTTAATTTATTTCAATAGTGCTTCTGTTTTATGTTGTGTTTTTTTGGCCACAAGGCGCATGGGATCTCACGGGCCCCCTTGCACTGGGAGGCAAAGTCTCCACCACTGGATGCCAGGGAAATACCAAGACACTTTGAAATGAACATAACAATAGAGGGAATCAGTTCTGCAGTTTCAAGATGTGAACCACATTTGCTTCAATTCTCTACTATTTGAAATTTGCTAAAGCATTGTAAACTTCAATATATCATGCCATTCTCCTCCTATACTCTTCAATATATGTCTCTAAAAAAAGTGTACGTTTTTTTCCTAGTAACTCAAAATGCCATTATCACAGTGAATGAATGAACAATAAGTCCTCGCTATCACATAATGTTCAGTCCATGTTCAAATTTCCCTGATAAGAAAACCAATTTTAACAGTTTTATGTATTCTTATGTGCTATTTGCTTACTAAGAAAAAGACATAGTTTATGAAAAATATGATTTTGGATCTTGATTTTTTTTCCATTTGCTATTTTAACTATTTCCCAATGGCATTCTTTTTCAAAACTTTCTAATTTCAAAATGGCTATGTGCAAAAGTGGGGCATGACTTGGACGATTAGCTATTCCTGTGTGTTTCCACATGGGCGTGGAGAGCGAGTGTGTGTGTGTGTATTGTTCCTCTCCTTATAGTAAATCTTGTTGCCATGAATGTCTTTGTTCATGACACCTTTTCCTTGCGGGCTATTTCCTTTGGGTTGATTTCGGGAGTGGTATTACTGCACCCAAATATATGAGCATTTGTAAGACCCTTGACTTGTGTCAGTGAGTTGTTTACAAAAGGACTGTACCAATTTACACTTCCACTTACAAAGGATGAGAGAGCCTCTATTAAAGTGTTTAAAGGCAATGCTTTTCAGAGCCCTTATAAATCATTGGCTCGGGCAGACTCGTGTGTCATATGCTCAGAGCCATCTCAAAATAAATAAGTACACATTTTCTATAGCCATAAAAAGCTGGCATGCGCAGACTGCCAAACAACCACAAACTAACTTTGATTAAACGAGGAAACCCGGCTGCTTGTTGAAAATGTGGTAATGAGATAGTCTCTACCCAGCCGGGAAGCCGGTCGTGGAGGGGGAGGGGCGCCTGCATTTCTTCCTGCCTCTACCCATCCTGGAGAAGGTAGAAAAGAACAGGTCAGCGATCTTTACGATTTTTTTTTTTTTAAGCTGAGTGTTTTTATTTGTTTCCATATGGCTGAGGGGATGATGCAAAAAAAACGATTGCAATCGGGTTGGAAACTAGCAGAAAAACTTCTGGTGGCAGGCGCTTCCTGTAAACGCAGCCCCACGGTACCGGGTAACAGAGGATTAAGGCAGAGCCATTTTAGCTTGGAGTCCAAATTCTACTTTGTTTCCTTGGGGACACGTTGTTCTTATTCCTTGACTTCAGACACAAGTGCTTGAGAAACTTGTTTATTTCTGTTTGTAGCATTATTTAAAGGGCATAGCATAGTAGTTACAAATCATTATGGAAAATTCAATTGTATTAGTTTGTGGAGAAATTTATGTGTCAGATTTTTTAATTTAAACAGGGAAGAAAGAAAGGCTATATCATTACTGTTGTGTTTATGGGGGAGAGAAAAAAGAGAAAAGGAACTTGATAAGAAAATACTTAGCAAGATAGTCTTTAAGAGCAACTGAATCTTTCATTCTTTGCCTTTTCTTTTCCTTCTTTTTGTATAAGTTTAGGAAAGATGGTCCTATTTTCCTCATTTGCTTTTACGCTGTTTTCATCCCACTCACTGAAGCCGTTCCTCAAAGCAAGTGGGAACAAAACATAATCTAAAATATTTTTAAGAGGACACGCAGGCTTGGTATTTGTAAAAATATGTCAACAAAATGTGCTAACCACATTTGAAAAAAAAAAAGTTGTCAAAGAGGCCAAGGGGATTAATTCAGTTGAAGGGCTGATTAGGACAGGGAGAAGGTTGGCTAATGTCATTCTGGCTGACGTTTACTGAGTCACTTTTAAGGTTTTTAAGGTCCCATTGCCATCAGCTCCTTTAAGCCTTAAAGGTGTCCGGTGCACTCGGGACTCATTATTCCCATTTTACAGATGAGACAGGGAGGCTAAATCATCGGGCTGAGGTCTCTGGGCGGTGGAGTCAGGATATGGATCCAGGAAGGCTCCGGGGACTGCACTGGATTCAGTTCCGGTTTGGGGGGAAACTCCTGTGTTAGTGCTGGGAGCTGCTGGGAGCCAGGCCGTGAGGAGGCTGGGGCAGGATCAAGCAGCTCCAGAGGTTCCGGGCAGCTGGCTGACCTCGCGTCTGGACCCCGGGTCGCCCTGGTCTCTGGGTGCCTCTCTAGGGTGTGGCTCTGGCCTTAGCCTCCTCCGGTGTCCGCCCCAGTGTCCGCCCGGAGTCCTGCTGGCGGGCGTGGCCCGAGGGCACCCGGAGCCTGAAGGCTGCTGACCGCCCCCCTGCCCCTCACCTCCCAGCTCGACCTTCGGGGGCCTCCTTGACCTTCTGCGGGGAGAAGATGCCCAGGGGACGCTGAGAGGCGGGCTGTCTCCGAACCGCGCCCAGACTAAGGTATCCTGATTTTTCAAAGGACTTCGCTCGCTCAGCCGATGTCGGTGGGCTCGGAGGTGGTCGGAAGCGCCTCAGCTCTGAGGGTGCAGTCTGGGCCCAGTCTCACCCGTTCCAGACACGCTCGCCTCGCCTCTAACCCGAAGTGGGTCCCGCGGTGGCCGAGCGCCTGTGGCCGAGGCCGCAGTCTTTACCGGGCTCGGGCCGGCTCGGTGGCCCCGGCGTGTGCGACTCTTGCGACGCGCGGCCTGCAGCCCCCAGGCTCCTCCGTCCAGGGCATCTCCCAGGCCACCTCCTCCCGGGGGTCTTCCCGGCCCAGGTCGGACCCGAGTCTCCTACACTGGCCGGGGCGCTTCACGATGGGCCACGCTGTCTCCAAAGCCTTTACAGGACAGGATTTGCTGATTTCTCTTAGTACACTTATTAGTGAGTATTCTCACCTCCATCTGTAAAATGGGGAGAAGAGGCAAAGACTGTTCAAATGAGGTGACGGGCTGCGTAGCTGGGTGGCACAGAGTCTCGGTGTGAACCCGGCTTCAGAGCTCAGCCGGGTAGTCACCATCCACGTGGCCGCTCAGCGCTGCAGGCTGGTAATCTGGGTGAAGGGGGTACCAGGCCGCTAGGTATCCAGAAGTGGTGCCTGTGATGTACCCGGACTACAGTTAGCGATCCGTCAGTGATTCTTATTAAGGTCCTCTGTTCTCCCAAGGCCAAGGTCAACAGTTTAGGACAAGAAAGAATGGGTGTAGCAGTGTGGGCTTTGAAATTAAATCGGGCTAGAATTTCATTTTATTCTTGTCGAACCTCAAGGAAGTTAAAGAAGCTAGTAAGTCAGGAAGCAAACCTCTGCTGGCTTCAGTTTCCTCATCAGGCAAATGAATTTAAATATACTAAATTTATATATAAATATAAATTCATGTATATTTACATAAATATAGATAAGTTATCAGGAGAACTCAGTAACAGCCTGATTGGGTACATTAGGTGTGGAGTCAAGACTCTGGCAAATAGCAGGGTCTCAGTAAATTGTTTATTTTTCCTTTCTTATCCTTTTTATTTTTTCTATTACTATTGTTATCAAAGTTGCCTGAAAATGTGAACACATAAATATTTGAGTGCTTTTGGCAAAGGAGACTATCTCCTTGACTATTTTAGGAGTGCTAAAATACCATCTCTTTAATAAGCTTCTTAATACCTGGTCATCTCCTCTGCTCAAACCACTCAATGGCTCTCAGGCACATTCAGATAAAATCCTATCTTCTCAAAACCCCAAAGGCCCCAGGCAACTGATGTCACCGCCACCATTCTCATTTTCTGATTTGTCTCTACTCCACACCAGCCACTCCGCCACCGTGCTGGCCTCCTTGGTTATTCCTTGAATCACAAATACCCTTTAAGGCCTTTGCAGGGCCAGCCTTTTAGACTCTTTCCCCAGGACTCCGCACGGCTCCCACTGTCACCCTATTCAGACCTTTCCTCAGATGCCTGCCCCTATGAAGTCATCCCGGCTTATCTTATTTAACACCCCCCCCTTCATTTCCTGACCCCTTGCTCCCCTTATTTTTCTCCACACTACAAGGCACATGGGGGCTTAATTCCCTGCCCAGGAATCAAACCCGCATCCCTGCATGGGGAGTGAAGAGCCTTAACCACTGGACCGCCAGGGGAGTCCCGGCACTTAGAATATTAAATGCTAACTCTGTGACGATAGGCATTTTGATTGGTTTGCTTTCCAGCTGCATTCTTAGTGCCTGGAACAGTGCCTGGTACACAGTAGGTGCTTAATAAATGTTTGTTGATGAGGAGAGAAAATGCATGAGTGAATGAAAGAACCTAGGGAGCATGTTTATTCAGTTAAGTAGTACAGCTAAGAGTGCATTCTTTTAATTAAACGTGCTAAGTCGCTTCGGTCATGTCTGACTCTTGGCCGCCCTGTGGAGCCAGGCTCCTCTCTCCATGGGGTTCTCCAGGCAAGAATACTGGAGTGGGTTGCCATTTCCTTCTCCAGTATTTAATTAAATAGAACAGTTAAATATTGAGCCACTTCCTGTGTGCCAGCAACTGTGACATGGAGGAAACTGGCCTTCCCTTCAGGAGGCCTGCAGTTTACACAGGTGGGCTCAGCCCGGTCCAGCCCGTGTCACAAAGGAGGGGCTGAACAAAGAGGGTGGAGGCCTCAGCAGCGGCCTTGGGGAGCGGGCAGAGTGGCTCCGGAGGGCCTTGTGCACACGAGGGCTCCTGCGTTCGGCTACACTCGAGGTGACGGTGGGACGGGCAGGGAGTCGGGTGAGTGGAGAGTAGTGTGTCTCCTGATCATGAAGAGGCAGTAGGTGGAGGTATTAAACGTTGTATTGCCTGTTTTGTTTTTTTAATTTCTGAGGTTATTCCACAAAGTTTAGAATTTCTTGTTAGTAGGCATATGTCTATGTTTTACATGCAAAGAGATTCAAATTTTAGCTATCACCAAAATGCCCTGGAACGTTGCCCATTTTTGAGAATTAGCCAAATTTGGTGTACTTTCATATATATATATATGTATTTATTTATTTATTGGAATATAATGACGTGTAACTATCTTAGTTTCAGGTGGTACAAGATAATGACTTGGTTATGTAGATTGAGAAATGGTCAGCATGGATGTGTCTTATGATGTGTGTGTTCATAAATATATTCATTACACATACATACAAATATACATGTGTATATGTATACACGTGTACATATACATAATGTAATACATATAAATGTAAATTGTTAAATATATACTGTATATGCAAATGTATGTATTTTTATATATGTAAATATAATATATATATTTATATAATACACACGTAAATATACAATAGACATGTATTTCCTTTGGAAAATACATTACTGTGTATGTTTTTAAACAAAAGTATGGCATTACTTTTTGCAGCTTTTCAAAAAATTTATTTTTTACCTGGAGAATAGCTTCTGTACAGAATTTTGTTGTTTTCTGTCAAACACCGACGTAACTCGGCCACAGGCAGCAGCTCTGTCCCCTCATCCCACCACGTCTTGGCGGTCCTGTCCTTCTACTCCGTTCTGCCCAGCTCTCTGCAGTCTTCAGTTTGGATAGAGCACAAGGGACGCAGCCGTCTTCCTTTTGATGGACACCCAGGTTGTTTCCAGTTCGTCACTCTTACGAACAATACTGCAGTGAACCTCCTTGCACATGCTTCTTTCTGTAGCTGAGGGAGTATTTCTCTAGAGTAGGTATTCTAATTATATGCTTTTCCGCTCCTGTCTTAATTTGTTTATGATTTCTCCTGTTAAAATATAAGCTCCACAAGGTAGGAGTCCAGCTTGCTTTGTATCTCACTGCTTAAGTACTGTGTAGCCAAGTGCCTGGGACAGAGGAGTGCTCCCAAATAGATGCTTCTGGAATGCATCTGGCTGAAAGGTCGGCAGTCGTCGGGGCCATGTGTATTTGTTCCCTGAGCAAGGGAACTATGGTTTATTTTGGGAAAACTGGAGATTTTACCGAATCTCCACTGCACAAGGCAGTGGCAGGGTGGTTATTTGTGGGATTCAGGAAAAAGCATTCTGGGTTAAGAAGACAGGGACAGGAGGATTGGTTATGAGGCTATTATACAGATCAGCATGAAGAAAGAGCCAAGGACTCTGGAAATAAGAAAGAAAAGTGCATCTGAGAGATCCTGAGATGATAGGAGCTGTAAGACTGCGAACTGATCAGCTCTGACGGACAGTGTAAAAGGGAGGCGTGGAAGTTTGAGACTCGTCTTACAAGCATATACTGCCTCTCAGCTCTGCGAAAAGCCCTCTGCTAATCGCCGTTGGGACATAATCTGCGTGACCTTTCCTCCTTACCTCCAGTACCTTCACAGGAGACTTGCAGACTGTTAGGGAAGCTACGCCGGGACACGGGAACGCCAGGGAGTGCCTTCGATGGCAGGGGACCAGCCCCAGGGCAGCCAGCAAGAGAAGGCTGTTCCAGAACGGGGGAGGGGAGGCTGGTTAGGCGAGGAGGTTTCAACCTTGCCCCAGAGCCACACAGGGCTGAGCGTTCAGGAAATAAATGTCAACAGTGTGCATTAGGGTTCATTTTTAGAAGAGCTTTAGGTTGATGGCAGAGCTGGGATTCGAGGTTGGGTTCAAATGGTCCACTGACCTTCATCTGGAAGATGGGGAATCAGTTGGCTGTGTGACCTCAGGCAGCCTGCTGAAGGCTCCTGAGCCTTAGTTTCCTCTTTTTTAAAAGAGAGGCATAAGACGGTTAAGTAATAAGGATTTACTGTATCATACAGGGAACTCTGCTCAGTGTTATGTAAAAATAAACTTTTATTTTTATAGATGGAGTATGTATCTGATAATAAAAAAAAGGCAGTGGGGAGGAAAAAAGGAAAGGCAGTAGTAACTCAAGGGGTGAAGATTGATCAGATTACGGCTGGTGCCAGGTGGGGTGATCAGGGAGGCAGGGCTGACTCTGAGATCCTACCCTCAAGGGGAGGAGAATGTGGTCTTGGAGTAAGAGGCCTTCGCTTTCTGCCAGGGCTTCTCTGTTTAAGTGGGAGGAGATCTTTCAGGAGACCTCGAGGAAGAAACCCTTGAAGCTGGGTAGTTCTTTCAGTTTTACTTCTTTTTGGTGGTAGAATAGCGCTCTTAGAACGGAGTGCAGAGTCTTCAGAGGGCCACGAGGCCTGGCCAGAGACTCTGTCTTTCTTCTCGGAGACATTTGGGATTTCGGGGCAGGGCCCTGATATAATCAGACTTGGCTTTTTTTTTTTTTAATCTATATTTATTTATTCGTTTGGCTGTGCTGGGTCTCGTTGTGGTGTGCCAAGTCTCTGTCGCAGTATGCAGGATTTAGTTCTCCTACCAGGGATTGAACCTGGGCCCCCTGCACTGGGAGCATGGCAGCTTAGCCACTGGACCACCAGGGAAGTCCCCAGATGGGACTCTTGAGTCGTAAGGCGCTTGGGGTGTGGCAGAGATGTGCTTGTTGGCCTCCACTTCCCTTGCGGTGGTTTCCCCAGCACGTGGGGAAGACGCCCGGCTCACAGTAGGTGTGCGTGCCATCCGCTGCATCCACGTTAAACATCTGCGCTGACGTGAGCGATGTGTTAGTGGGAGACTGTCACGAGGAGGTAGGCGCAGGGCGTTCACGCTCAGTTTGCGTCGAGTATTTAATGAGCATCTACTAGGGGCTAGTAGCGCACAGGGTCTCATAGTACATCCACAGGGTTCTGGGGATGTACCATGAGGTGCTGGGGTGAGGCCTTGCTGGTGTCTGCACAGGAAAAGGAGGCCATTGTGATGAAGGACACTGGGGAGAGGTGGAGGGGGGAGGAGCTGAGGGGGAGACCTCGCAGGGGACCCCACTCTGAGGAGGCTCTGTGTCTGTGGATGAGGACAGAGGCTCTAGGGGCAGGTGCTGAATTTAGACCTCTAGCTCTGCTGCTTCCTACCGCCTACTTAATCTCTTGGTGCCCAGGTCCTTTGTCTATAAAAATGGAACAATGTAGGCCCTGCCTTGCAGGGTTGTTAGTGAATTAAGTGAGTTACAAAGTGAAAAGCACACGTGGACCCGGTTAACGTTAGCACTTACTGGCAGGTCGGCCAGCTTCTGGCACGGAAGTTTTTAAAGTTTCGTCCACATAACCCCTCCCAAGGCAGAGAAATGCAGGAGGCTCTGCTGGCAGTGAGTCTGGACAAGTCCCCGTTTTGATGGAGCTAACAGTCTGATTCAGACCAAAAAAATAAAAGAAAATTGATAACCAACCAACTATATAAACAATTTGCTACACCCATTATCTTAGCAAACCAGAGAAAAGTGAGTTCAGAGCCTCCGAATGCTCTTCTAGCAAAGTACAGGAACTGTTGGGTTTCGGGTCAAATGGACGCAAATTTGAACAAACTCCGGGAGACAGTGGAGGACAGAGGGACCCGAGGCGATGCAGTCCATGAGGTCGCAGAGAGTAGGACAGGACTTGGGGACCGAACAACAGAAGGTCATCAAGGGAGCCGGGTTCCAGGAATATTCAGAGTTGAGTCCAGACAAAAGTGGAGCCCCTGTCGAGTTGATACTTAGGAGTCAAGACAAGAGGCACCGTAACAGTCCTTTGCTGTTACAGGGAAGCACAGAACTTCCCTCTGGTATGGCACAGGGCAACCCAACCATCCAACTAGGCAGGCTGAAGAGAGGTTAGAAGCCCCCTTGTACATATAAGGAAATAGCCCAGACCCTGTGAGTGGCCTAAACACTCAGACTTCAGGTCCCTTTTGGCTGGATCTCACTGCGGCTGAGTTCTGTTCCTCAGTCGCCAAGTCCTGTCCCACTCTGTGACCCCGTGGACTGCAGCACGCCAGGCTCCCCTGTCTTCCACCATCTCCTGGAGTTTGTTCAAACTCACATCCATCAAGTCGGTGATGCCATCCAACCATCTCATCCTCTGTCACCCCCTTCTCCTCCTGCCTTCAGTCCTTCCCAGCATCAGGGTCTTTTCCAACGAGTCGTCTCTTTGAATCATGTGAGTTGTGTACATTAATGTTATTCCTATATTCATTTGTCTAGAACGCATTTATTGATTTCTGCTGCAGACAGACATCATACTAAGACTTAGATGTCAGCAGCGAACAAATCACAGTGTCATGTATTTTTATGGAGTTTAGGCTCTAGTGGGAAGGGGCGAGGAAGGATTAATTCCTATAATGGTGAGTATGAGGGCATTGGTTTGAGCTGGGGGGTACCTGGCAGGGATGCGTGGTCCGGTGTCGGCATCAGTGGCTGACCCATCTCTCTACCGGATCTTTCTTCTCCATCTGCATTCCCTTCCCGGAGAGCCTGATATGATTCTATGGTCTTACGGATCCGTTAGTGGTGGGGGATTGTGGGAGAAGGTCTGAGAGTTGAAATCCAGAAACAATTTCTGGACATCTAAATGGAGCTGGAGTAGACAGCTGGAAATATATTTTGGGGTTTGTGGGGAGAAGCCTGGGTGGGAAATATACGAATTTAGGCGCCTTATAGATGGTATTTTGAGCCACTGGACAGGGTGAAATACTTGGAGAATGAGTAGGAAAAAGACCAGGCTCTGGCATCGGACCCTGGGGCACTTCAGAACCTGGAGGTCAGGGGAACAGAACTAGTGAGGGCATGGAGAAGGGGCAGCCAGTAAGGACTGGTGGAAATCGGGAGGACAGGCGGTGTCCTGAATCAGGGGAGAAGGTGTTTCGAGGGAGGGGCTGACTCTATCAAGGGCTGCAGATGAGATTAAAGAAATAAAGTGGGAGCAGAGAACTGGTCATCTTTGATCTCCTCCTGCTTCCAGGTTCAAAAACCAGACCTTGCGACTTCCCTGGTGGTCCAATGGTTAAGACTCTGCATTTCCACCACAGGGGGCACGAGTTTGATCCCCCTGGTCCAGGAACTAAGATGCTGCATGCTCCCCAGTGCCACCAAAAAACCCAGCAAAAGCCAGTCCTTGCCTCTGTCTCGTCATCTCCTTGCTTCCCTGTTCTCACTCGCTGGGCCCCTAGAAGTGGCTTCCCCAGGGCACTTGGGCCTTCTCACCTTCTGCACCTCATCTTAGAAAGCGTTCCTGGTGGGGTCTGCTCCTCAAGGAGCCCCAGTCCAAAAAACAGCAGGCTCTTCCCGTCTCCATGGAGCCTGTGTTGTCTGCCTCCCTCTAGAAAACAAGCTCCAGAGGGGGCAAGAGCTTCATTTGCTTAGTTTGCTGTAAGCTCTGGTTCCAGCGCCTACAACAGTGCCAGGCCCGCCAGACTTTGTGCTTACAAGCTTTATGCAGTGTCTCAATTCTCTCAAGTCTTCTATAAACAGAAATAGTAATCTAAATAATTACATTACTGTATAGTTCTTCCAGTTTTATTGAGCTATGATTGCTATATATGTGCTCAGGCACACAGTTGTGTCTGACCCTTTGCTACCCCATGGACCTTAGTCCTCGGGGCTCCTCTGTCCATGGGGTTCTCCAGGCAAGAGTACTGGAGTGGGTTGCCATTTCCTACTCCAGAGGATCTTCCTGACCCAGGGATTGAACCTGTGCCTCTTGCATTGGCAGGAGGGTATTTATACCATTGAACCACCTGGGAAGCCCAAATGATTACCATTATAGCATTGAATAAGCCCAAATTGTACAATATAGTAATTTGATATATGTACGTATTTCAGAAATGATGACCACAATAAGCTTAACTAACATGTACCATTTCACATAGTTACAAGTATTTTTTTCCTTGTGATGAGAAAGGTCTGCTTCTATAACAATGTGTTATATGGCACAGAGACTATAGCCAACATCTCAAAACTTTAAATGGAATGTACATGACTGAGTGACCGAGCACACAGACACTCACACACACAACCTATAAAAATGTTGAATCACTATGCTGTATACCTGAAACTAACATAATATTATAAATCAATTATACATTTTCGGGGGAGAGTCTTAGTTCCCCAACCAGTGGCTAGGAGACTGCCAGAGAATTCCTTAACTGTACTTCAATTAAAAACATTTTTTTAAAAAAAGATTTACTCCCCATCACACCATTTTATGGATCAGGAATGGAAACCCATGGAGATGAAATAGTATTCTAGGATTAATGCAACTGTCTAGAGGTTGAAACAGGAATATTTGAGCCCAAGATTGGATTACTGGAGAGAAGACATTCCAACATCTAGCCACAGGGCCCTGCCCAGAGAGAGTTTAAACCTCTCAGGAGGAGCAGAAGCTAATTTTTTGAAAGGCTCAGGAGAGAGAACTAGGCGAAGGGAACCACAGGGCTGGAGACTCTGGGTCAGAGAGAAGGCTGAAGCTTAGAGCTCTGAGTGACGGGCTTGCCAAGACTTGAGGCTGGAGAGTCAGGCAGGGCCCAGATCGGCAGGGCTGGCAGACAGGCCCTGGAGTTTGTTCTTTTTTCCTGAGGCAATAGGAAGCCATTAAGCAGGGTGGTGACACCATCTGATTTACACTGTAAAAAGATCTCTTGGGCTATGGGTGGAGAACATATTAAGGCAAACCTAGAAAGGAAGAAGTTTGCAGACACCGTGGTGTATTGGCAGCAGTGAGAGCTCGCGGTGCTGTGGAGTAACCTTGTGTTGGAGATGAAGGTCCGTGGGCAGTTTTGAGATCCATTAAGATAGAAGCAACAGGCCCTGCTGAGGGATAAAGGGGGTGTGTGTGTAGTGGGGGATGGAGATGAAATACCACAGTTTGATTTCTAGATTTTGGCATAAGTGGGTGGCCGGAAGATGGTTCCCTGTTTTGAGATGATGATAAAAGCTGGATTTCAGGACATGCCAGTCACCTTCCTCTCCTACTGTCGCCCCTCCTCACCCCTCGGGTCCCCACCGAGAATACTCGATGAGGACAAACGCTTTGAAGAGGTGCTCCAAAAGTTACGTGGCCCATGTAATTTATTCTGGTTTTAGTGTGATGTGTTCAACGCACGGCATTGTGTAAGGTTAAGGTGTATCGAGTAATGGTCGCCTTAAAAAACAACCATGAAGTGATCATAGTAAGTTTAGTGAACGCCCATCATCTCATACCCACACATACACACACACACATTTTCTCTTGTGATGAGGACTCAGGATTTACTGTTTCACTTTCATAGATAACATTAACTACATCAATCATGTTAATTAGATCAATCATGGTGCATACTACCTCCCTAGTACTTGTTTATATATATATATATATATGTTAATACATATATTTGAGGTATAGTTGATACATAGTATTATATGTTTCAGGTATACAAAGTGACTCAAAACTTTTCAAGGTCCATTTAAGGTTGTTAGGGAATACTGGCCCTGTTCCCTGACTAGTACAGTACATCCTTGAAGCTTGTTTACTTCCCTGCAGAGTAGTTGAATGCCTTCATCTTCCTCCCCTGTCTTGCCCCTCCCCCTCTCCCCGTTCCGCACTGGTAACCACCCGTTTGTTGTCTATATCTGAGTGTTTCTTTTTTTGCTATATCCTCTAGTTTGTTTTATTTGTGACCCTTGTAATTTGTCAAGAAGGTTTAATGGACATTTTGAGTGGAGTCCCCCTTGGACCAAGCGGGCAGGATAGTGGAGGGGGTGTGAGTAAGTTGTGTTTGTAGGGTGGGGGAGGGTCCTCAGTCAAGTTACCAGTCATGATTGGTTAGTCAAGTCAGGATTACATCTAAATCTCTATTTATATTGAGCCTTATTCTTGGCTCCTCCCTTTTTTGGTTTGCTTATAAAAACCAGCAATCACATCTCTTCCAGTATTGTTCCCAGTCAGGTGGACCGGCCAGCTCAGGGAGAAAGAGGCCCCCCTGCTTCCAGACCCTGCCTACCCTTCTCAAAGGTAATTTCTGTTGCTTGTTTTCTATCATGTGTTGTTGTGAGGTTTTACAGGGCATTTCAAATTGTGAGACTGACTGAAGGGGATCAAGAAACTTCATAGAAAAGAGAGAAGTTTCGTGTCCTCTGGAGTGGCTGGGGATCCCTGCTTCCTTAGTGCATTCAGTCTTGTTAAAAGAGCTGCCCGGGCTTCCTTCTCAAATGTCCCTCGTAGTTTGCAGAGCTGGCAAGGGTTTGCCTAACTTTCTCATTTTCTTTTCCTGCTGACTCCTCACTGCAGTTTTTCAGGTTTCCTGCTCTGAACACTGAATTCTTTTGAGTCTCTTGGCACCGTTTCAGCCCCTGGACTTACATACAGTTCCCAAATCGCTTCTCTATACTAGTGCCACAGTAAAACAAATACTTGGGAAAGTCAGAAGGTAGTACCGGCATTCGCTTCTTCTCATTAAAGCCAACTCTCAAATGGTGATTCCAATGGCTGTTAAACACAGCAAATCAGAAGGGGTTTTGTTTTGTTTTGTTGGAAATCTGAGAATGCGGTGGCAGGCAGGAGGAGCTGGAGAGAAAATCAGAAGTTACCTCGAGGCAGAGGGCTCCTATCACGAGGATTAGATCAGAGATAATGGTGCGATTTTGTAAGCATACACCGAGAAATAGATCTTAAGGAAGGCTGGTCTGTTTGGATAATTGTGAAAAGTGAGGCGGAGCAGCTGTGCGTGGCGTTAAGAGGGTGAAGTGGGGTCTCTCCCTCTCTCCCCGAATAACGTGAGCAGGAGCATCAGCTCACACTGGAGGGGCACTGCTGGCTCCATTGTTTGCGCGGCCTGCGTCTCTGTGGCACCTGACTCGCGTAGAGAGTCGGCTGGGGGTGGTGATGGCAAAACAGGATTACGCGTGGGCGGGGCGAAGGACGCGGAGCCCAGCGTTCGATTTTCGACTTTCATTTCATAGGATAGTAACGCCTTCTTAGCTTTACTACAAAACCGAGTGTTCCCTGTGCCCTCCTGTTGCTTTTGGAGTTTTCATTCTTGATTGTTTTAACCACACATGCTTTCCAAGGAAATCTGAAGTGTGGGTCTCCGCCTTCTGTAAGGGACGAATGTGGCTCACGAGACGCCCTTACAGCGTTCAGCTCACTGTGTCCATTTAAAAACACAGAACGTGTTTGCAACCCAGCTCTCAGACACTGGAAGAATTTTGCAACGACTTCCCAGTTTTGTTGGCACGTCTCCAGGAACAAGGTTCTTTGTAATTCTTTGCTCAAACATAAGGATCGCCTATAAAACTCTTAGCGAACAGTTTAGTTAATACAATTATCTTTCAATTTTAAGAGCCACAACATAATAAGGTTTTTTTTTTGTTGTTGTTTTGGCCAGGCCGGAGTGGGGGTGGGGGGAGGAGAGAAAACCAGTAACTAACAAACCATATGATGTTATTAGGCTCACAAAGTAGTAGCTTTGTGAGGGCATAGGGAAAAGCACCATTTTTTTTTTTTTTTGTTTTGCTCAGAAAATATTTCAGTAGCAACAAGGTCTGAGAGCCAGGAGCCGCATTGTTCTTAGTGAAACGATTATTTGTCAAACATTTTGATGGTTTCCCTATTCCTACTGAAAAGTTTGGAGCTTTTCTTTTTGCTCTATTTTGACACCAGGAGTTTTAACTATCAGTGCTATTGTGTTTACAGCATTCAAGGTTTCAGGGTTCAAAGGTTATCCATTAACATGTAGAGTGAGGCTACACTTAGGTGAAGACTCAATTTGGTTTCACTTGTTCATAGTTTCTTTGTTTTGTAGTTTTGCCCAGAGTCATTTGTTTTGGTAAGTTAAATGAAGTTTCTTGTTTAGGAAGAGTGTGTGTCTTTGGACTGTGTTTTGGGATGTGACTATTTAAAGACTTTAAAAAATATTTTAAAGAAGGATATTCATCTTCCCTGAGAAAAGGAACTCTAGTACTAGGAGTGATGAAGTAATCAATATCAGTGTACTTGAGTGAAAAAAAGTTCTGGCTTAAGACTCCTGGCACTGCTAATTAATTGTGAGTAAGTAATTGGTTCACTTCCTTTTTAAAAAAGACTAACCAGACCGTATGTGGGGTTAGTAGTTACATATAAAATGACAGCAAAACATCACACTTGGGCAAATTCTTCCCCTTTGCTAAGAAACTGTCTCTCAAATTCCATTTCCTATTTTATTAAGGATTGCATTGCTCACCAGCGGAGCATTTAGGTAGGGCTTTTGGGGATACTGATTTGTTAAATATATACTTTCTTGATACGTTTTAAGTTTTTCCATTTTGGATACATTGAAGGCCAATTAAAAAAACCCACTTAGCTATTCGTTTACGGCGACTCGCATAGCTTTTACTTTTGCATCCGTTTGCGTCTTGAGGCAGAGAACTTGGTGGATCTGATTATTGCTTTTGTGGTTCCTCCTTGGGATTTACGTAAACTAGGGGGGAATATCCCTGTCCTTCGGAATCATAACCTTTGTGCTTGTGTGCGAACAAATACAAAGAACAGTTGGGAAACGCTTTCAGTTCGGGGGAGGGAGAAGGCTTGTTTTTTTGGTCCCGCTCGGCTTCCCCGCCGGCTCAGACGGTAAAGCGTCCGCCCGCAGCGCGGGAGACCCAGGTTCGGTCCGGGGGCGGGGAGGTCCGCCGCAGGGGGCAGCGGGCCCCGCTCCAGCGCCCTGCCGAGCATCCCGAGGACGGAGGGGCCTGGCGGGCTGAGTCCGCGGGCCCGCGGGGGGCCGGGCACGCCCGGGCGGCTCCGCTCTTCCCTTCCCTAAGTCTGCCCTCACCCACGTGGGTTTCCGCCGAAGCCACGGCGACGCCGGGACCCTGGGCCAGCTTGAGGGATGTCAGGTGGAGCGGCGCAAGCGCAGCCCTCCGGGGACGGGGGCGGTTAGGAGGAGCTCGTGCAGGTGCCCGCCCGGGGCCGTCTCGGTCGTGCCCTCCCGCGGGCTTCCCCGCGCGTGGCCGAGGCGGGCGCAGCGCGCGGCCGGCGGCCGGGCACACCTTGCGGGGGCGGGGCGGCGGCACTGCGCCTGCGCGCGGCCCGGCGGCCCCGCCCCTCGTACCTGTCACCGAGCCGCCGGCGCGCGGGCCGCGC
>ML662452.1:2224569-2241702 GCA_007570785.1 Antilocapra americana
CGGGGGCTCCTGTGAAAAGTTGGGTGGCTGCGCCCGGCGGGTCCCCGCGCCGGCTGGCCCGGCCGTGGGGGGCGGCGGGCCGGCGGGGTCCCCGGCGATGGCCCGGGAGGGGCCGGCGCAAGTTGGGGACGGGCGAAACAATGCGTCCGCACGGGCGTCCCCCGCAGACAATGGCCGGGACCGAGCACACGGGCCGGCGGAGGGCGCGTCTGCCGGCCGCGGGAGGGGCTCGGCCGCGCCGCGGACCCTGGCGCGCACCCCGGCCAGCCCCCCGGGCGCCCCCGGGCCCGTCCCGGGGGTCCGGGCTTCTGCCCAGCCCGGAGCTGGCGGTGCTCCGGGCTGCGCTTCCTGGATGTGTGGGATACAGTTGTTGTTTTTTTCCCCCTTTAATTTTAAAAGATTTGAAGAAGAAAAAGCAACTTAAAAAAAGTAAGCGTTAGACGCTTCAAGACTGCATCACTCAGTTCTGGTGGGACGCGAAAAGCCAGCTGGAAGCAGAAGTAGGAACTCTGAAGGGCAGGAGGGGTTGAAATGTTAGCCTGAAAGTGTTCCTTTCTTTCTTTTTTTTAAAAGGGAAGTTTCTGCCAGGAGGCGCTGAGTGGCGAAACCGCTCGGTTTCGGACGCAGAGCCCTCTTCACTCTTGGTTTGGCCCCCGAAGGCGAGCCCAGGGGGCAGGCAGGGCGCGGGCGGCTGGATCCGGGGCGCCCGGGCGGGCCCGCTCGGAGGGGGCGGACCGACGCCCCGGGGTCCGGAGCGACGTCCAGGCCCGGGGTCGGAACCCACGTTTAGGATTCAGGGTAGGGCCGCTGGGGACGGAAGCCGCATTCTTGGGCCGGTGGGTGGGGGTGGGGTAGGCCGGGGCTGGGGAGGGGACGTTTTCGAGCAAGGCTTAGGGACAAGAGCAGGAAAGGGCCATCACTGGCCGCTTCTGGGCCCCCAAGTAGTCTGTTCACACTGGTAGCAGTGCAAACTTTTCTTCTCTTTTTGTTGTGTTTTCCAAGAAAAGAATAGTCACTTCAGAGTGTGAGGCTTTGGTGCGCTGGTTCCCCTTTGAAATTCCTTGAGCCTCAGTTTATCTTTCTGGATCAGCCTATAGGCCTTGGAGTGTTGAGCTTGAACATTCCTTAACGTGTATTGAAGACATGGCGGGTCCAGTGATTCTTTGGCAGGTCTCGGGTCCTGTGTTACTGAGCACCGTGCAAGCTAGCTGGTTTCCTAGTTTTCTAGATCGTTTGGAAACATGAAGCTGTATGTTTTAAGAACCCTAGGTCTGATTTAGTTCAGGTTGATTCAATTATGTCTTCATCGCTTTTGAGTTGGTTGAATGAGTTGACATGAGATTAAGCTCAACAAAAGAAAAGGCAGGGTAACAGCAGCTGCCCGCCAGGCCTGGTCACTAGGTAGGGGTCTTGAAGGAAGCCTTTCACTTTTTTTATATGTGTCAAGAAGTACATTTAAATTTTTCCATACTGTATTCTGTACTTTTTTCCCCCTCTTGGGATCGATGGAGTGCCTTGATTGATTGATATCAAATAAGATTTAAAATAGTGAATTTGGTAATACTTTGAGAATGAGTAATAGACCTAGATTTTTCCATAAAGCCTTTAGAGCTCTAATGACAAGTGCAGAGTGGCAACCTAATTGCTTTTTGTCTGAAAAATATAACAGTCAAACCACTAGTTTGTGCTTGCTTAGTTAATGTGTGCTAAGGACTTTTTAAGGTGTGTCCTTAATGGTAGATGACTGCTTCTTAGAAGTCCTATTTATTTTAGATACTGTTTTGTTTCGTAGTCTAAAGACTGAAGTGATGTGTGTGTGTTTTAGTGGAAGTCGACCCCCACCCCAAATTGCTGCCATTTTGAATCCGTTATATAAGTACTGAATTCAGGAGGCAGTGACTTATTTAAAAATTCAGTGGTCGTTAGTTACAAGCCAGATTGACCATTTATTCGGTTTGTTTGGTAGAATAGGGTTTATAATCTCATTGTCTGGAATTTTAACTATTTGGTGAGCAGGGGGAGGCTGCCCCATTAGAATTGCTTGTGGGTTTGCATGCTGCAGGAGGAAGTGGGGGAGAGCGTGGCTTTTCTAGGTAAAGGACACGTACTGTCTTCTTTCATGTCCAGCTTCTTTTAGTCCTTTTCACAACACCATCAAACACTGCTGTTTGACCTTTGCTGTTTTTTTATTTTTGTTTTTTATTTGTGAGACCTAAGTTTAGTACTTGTCTTGGGTTCATATTATTCCCTTTCACTTCATAATCAAAAAAAGGAACTAATACACCGTTCAGATAAAGCTTGTAGAAAATATTCCCCCGGTCACCCTGAAGAATTGATTTAGATAACAGCTTGATTCCCACTACCCCCTTCTTCCCCCCCAGGTAAGGGAGGAAGATGGAGGGGTGGAGCTTTTGCCTTTGCCAGTAAAGGTTTAAGCAGAGGCTGGTCTGAGTTCCTAATCCTCCATTTTTGGCCTGTTTTAATAAAAGCCCCGTTCAGTGGTCCTTTTCAGAGGAAATCTGAAAATAGAACTCAGTCATCAAGTCACTTACAAACTGATGAAATAATTAAAGAATATAGTAGCCTGGCAAGGACAGGGTCCCTCTGTCTCCTCATTTCAGATAAATGCTAATCACTTCTCTGTCTTTTAACAACATTTATGATGAAATGGCCTGTTTTTGCCACAGCAGGGTTGCCTGCCCAACCCTGGAGCACTCTTAATTCTGATACGCTTGATTAGAGCCTCGGGGGTCCCAAAAGATATGCTGTTTTCCCACTTTGTAAAATTATATTCTCTTCTCACAGTTGTTCCAAACGCGATACTGGTTAATAAGAACTTTCCAGTAGTTTTAATGACTCTTGACTGCTTAAAATCTACTACTTAAAAAAAAAAGACCTTTTCTTAGGACTGTAAATGACTGGACTTTTTTTTATGTTTTACATGAAGCTTTGTTTCCATTTGGTTAAAAAAAAAATTCAAGTTGTTCCAGCTCACAGATGCCACTATTGCCTGTGTTTTAAATTGTTCATTTCTAATTTCTTATTTTAGCTTAATTGTGTAGTGTGTTTAATAGGTGAATTGGAAAGGTGCTGTCAAAGAACTGAACAATGGCTATGTATTTTCAAGCTTAAGAATTATACAGTAAGACTGAAACACAGGAGGCAGTGTTATCAACTGCTGAGTATTTGTTCCACTAGAATCAAATAAGTATAAGGAGACTTTAAGTTAAATGACTTCATGTGGAATACACTGAGTAGTTTTCAAATTACCGAGATGTGTTGCAAAAAAAAAGAAAAAAACACCAGCCTGGAAGATCTTTACAGAACAGCCACTGAAGTGGAATTGAAGGAATCCCAATCATATTAAATATTCTAAATAGTGAAGGGTTTCGTTGCAGCATGTCAGTGAAAGCGGTGACGGGGAAGAGTCCCGACCAGTTGCCTCCTCTCCAGGTCTTTGGGGGAGGGGTGCTGACTGGTTTAAATGCACGTGGAAGAAAGGATGGGTTACACAAAGACAGCAGGAAATTTCTTAAATTTGGGGGAGGGAAGCTTGATCTTTATAGCTGAAGAGCCTCAATTTGAGGGGGCAGTGTTAACCCTTCCGCCGTGTGTCCGTGAGATGTGACTTTGGGGAGGAAGGTGATGTGGATTCTTTACTCCAGCTTTCTGCTATAGTTAGGCAAATTTGCAGCGGTATGTAGGGCGGAGGATTTGGAATGGAGACCGAGAGGGCAGATAGAAATCTGACTTTGAGGAAGTGGGAGGGACGTGGGGGGGGGTGGGTAGAGAACCATCCTTTCCTAAAATCTGCAGCTCATGGTGAGTAAGCTCAATTCTTACAGAAATCTTCCCTACAAACTGGGGGGGGCACCTCTGCCGGCCGGTGCCACCACACACCCCTCCTTTTTGGCTCACACTGGGACGCTCATCAGAACCCCTTACAAAGTTTGAGCGTTTGTTGGCGGACTGCTCCAAACAGCCTCGTTACTTCCTGCCCAGGGTCACAGCATAACTGAGTTACTGGAAATCTGGGGCCAGTTTGGTAATTTTATGATAAAGTTGAGAAATAAAATTACTAAACCCGAAAAGACAGCTGAATAGGTTGTGTTCGAGAGAATGCGTTGAATTCTGTTGCCTTTGTTCTGAGCTCTCCCCAAGTTGCCTTTGGCCCGAAGGAGAAGCTCTCCTGGCGTCCGCAGGAGAGCAGGCCTGCCGCCAGCTGCCGGTTTCTCGATGGGCTCCCGAGTGCTGGCTGTGGTGTTGGGTCTTGTTTCCAGCCTCCTGGATTCAACGGACGGTTCTATGGACTGGGAATGGGGAGTCCAGGTAGTTTTGTTCCCCAGTTAGCATTTAGGAGAAACGTTTGTTTCTTGCTGTATTTCCTGCCTGTGACAAATCAGGACAGCCTCAGGACAGTTCAGTCACGCCAGAAAAAGTGCTTTTTGTGTTTTTTAGGTCGGCGGCTAAGGCTAAGTTCAGTTCAGTATGTAAGCCTACTGAGCAGTGGTTGTGTTAACTGAAGGGAGACTTTTTTCCTTCTTCTTTTTGAAAGCAAATAGGTGATTTGAAAGAGCCAGACGCACAGCTTTAGTATTTACTCAACAGAGATAGGGAGGGGAATATTTAAATATGGCTAAAGAAAGATCTCGTGCCTTAAAAGGCATTGCCCTTGTTTATGTATAATCTGAAGTTGGGTTAAATTGGGTATAATTAAGAACACTCACCATTTGGCTCTGTGGAAAAAGAGGTGTGAGTGTGTGGGGTAATGGGTAATATAATGGTCATGGTGATCTGTGTGTGTGTGTATATGTACATACAGAAATACAAATATATATATATACACTCATCTGTGTGTGTGTGTGCATTTTCTTTGTAGAGTTAAAAAATAGTTTTTTTTTTCGGTTCGTTGACATTTGTCTTTAGTTAGTCCTGTTCAAAATCTTTGCAAAATAACTTTTTTTTTTCCCCACAAGGAAATTCTATTTATTTATTTTTTTCTTTACATTATTGTGTTGGTTTTGCCATACATTGACATGAATTCGCCAGGGGTATACATGTGTTCCCCTTCCAGAACCCCCCCTCCCACCTTGCAAAATAAGGTAATACTGGTTAAGTGCTAATGATAGAAACACACTGATAGCAATGCTTCTTGCTTAATTAAAAATCAAAAAAATAATTCCCCTTATAATTCTCTTCTACATCAAGATGGAATTTTTAAAAGCCAGTTTACAGGCCACAGTATCTATTAATGTTGATATTACTGACACTAAAGCTAATACGTGGTGCTTAAGTTTGTAGTGAGATCCTTTGTGGACCTTAATTGATTTAGGAGGAATCAGGCTGAGTTCGTAATCATAACCTGCAGATGTGCTAGCAGGATTGTCTTTTTATCCTGTCTTGGTCTCCCATGTAGAGCCGAGCGCCTACACTGGATTTGTAGAGAGTGAGACTGTCTCGTCACAGCTTCTCAGTCTTGGCCTTTGAATAATCATTTGCTTTCGAATAGGTTGTGGTGTTGAATATAAACTGAATATTTTGATCTTTCTCTTTAGCTTTTAAACATCCTTCCACAGCTATGTTAGGAAAGTCAGGTTGACCATCTGCTCAGTGGGTGTGACCTTTGTGATGTCCTTGAAATAGTGTTGAAGGATTTAGTCAGGGGGTTTTGATCACCACTGTAGGTTGCTATGCAGAGTTCTCTTCACTTGTCAAACTAAGGAAAAATATAGTATGTGTAAAATAGAGAAGGGAAACCTGTAGGAGAACTGTCAGTTTCCTAACCTGATCTTGGAGATAATTTTGAAATTTAAAGGATACAAATGAATTGGCCCGAGTCAAGCAGTTTGTTGAGGCTGAATGTTTCAATGATCATTTATTTGGATACCTTGGTAGCTTGGATGACTTGCTGGAATACTGCAAATTACTTGGCTATAGATAGAATTTTTATGTGTTTTTACCAGGTTTTGAGGACTTTGAATACCTTATTGCTGCACTCCATGGGAGTAAATATGCCATGTCAGATAACCTCTTCAGTTGGGGTGTGCTGTCTCTGAGGTCACCGGTTTGAGAACAGCTGTACATAAAGAACAGTACTTCCAAGTCACTTGGTCAGCAAGGTGGCATTCACGTGTAATTTATTGTGTGTAAGTACAAATTATGGTGCTTTTCATTAAGCACTGTAGAATGGGTAGTATTTGCTAATTTCTGTATTAGTATTAGTATTTGCTAAGGTCTGTAGGTATTGGAAGAATTGATAGTAACTTTACTCACAAATGAGGATCTGCTTTTTAAAAAATAAATGGCTTCAAGAACTCCAGATTTGCATTTTAGGTGGGTACAGCAGGATGGTTCTTTCTTCTCAAAGCTTATGTTGTGGTAAATTAAAAAAAAAGCACCCGCTGAAGTGAACACGATACAGCTTACCTAGTTTCCTCTCCAAACAGAAGGCTATGCTGAATAACCTGCTGCTTAGGTGCCTGTGGAGAAATGGCTGATGGTTGAGGGCTGTCGTTAACCTGAGGAAAAGCTTTAAAATTTGTGAAAGGAGGCTCCCTCTTCTGCAGGGTGCATGACGTCTCCCCCCTGCACCCATCACCAGGTCTCTTAAGTCCCCTCAGTTCCTGTCGGCTCCACTGAAAACCTCGGGCTCTGGGGGCCTGTGTGCGCACACTTCCTCAGCTGGGACGGTGGTCTGTCACTGTGAGCAGGAGGGAGGTGGGAGTGTCTGTCGGTCATAAGTTGGTACTCAGGTCTTTGGGATTACAGGCGCGCTATAAAGATTTTTGACTTTTTTGTTGAGCAGTTTTTATAGTTTAAGGAATTTATAGTTTAAGTTGATTTATAGTTTAAGGAAGTGTTTTGTCTGCATTGAGTTTCTATGTCAAGAGTTGAGGGCAGGGACTTCCCTGGGGATCCAGGGGTTAGGACCCCACACTCCCGAGGCAGGGGGCACAGGTTCACCCCTGGTCAGGGAGCTGAGATCCCACACGCCACACAACTTAGCCGAAAGTAAATAAATACAATTGAAAAGAGTTGAAGGTATTTGCTGTGAGAGATTACCCGAGTAGGCCTTGCATTTTGGGTTTTGGTAGGTCAATAAGAAAAGTGGTTATAAATCCAAATGATGCAGTTTTGCTTCTACTAGTCAACTTTATGGTATGATCATATATGATTCATTTTTTATTATACTCTTAACAACGTAGAAAATGGTAATTAGATGGCAGCCACAGCCAGCCATGTAGAAGTCCTGATGAACATTCGAGTTAATTTTAGTATCAAGTCAGTTATGGTTGGTGAGTGTGTCGGGAGATCCACATTGTACACAGCTGGACTGCCTGGCTGGGGTTTCTTGAGAACCTGGCCCTGTGGCCCTTTCTGGGCACTGGGGGGCAGCAGTGAGCCCGCAGGCAGGAGGTGAGCCCCTGGGGCCTGAGGGCACGCCTGCCTCAGGTGTCTTTGAGAGAGCAGGAAGGATGGCTGTGGCCCTGGGCCTCGGGCAGGTGGGCACAGCTGGTGACTGTCTGGGTCTGTCCCTTGGCTGGAGGTTTTGCCACCAGAAGACTCCCTGGCCTGGGCCATCTGTCCCCCAGCTTCCCACCCCATCCTATTCACCCTCTCGGGCAAAACTGAAGCTCTTCTTTCTCTGAAGATTTTTTCCAGCGTCGTCCTGTACCACTCCTTTGGGTCTTGTGTTGGAAGCTGATGACGACTTACTTAACCCAGATATTTGAACATTTCAAAGATTAAAGTTGAAACTAAACTGTCAGAAGACAGGAATTTCCAGTATATGCCATTACCCCATGTGGGAAGTGTACCCACATCATGTTTTTCATCCAGAGTTGTTGGGAGTTTAGGATTGGTGTCTTTGGGGAAAGGTTATTTACAGGAAAGTGGAGTTCCCCAAAGCTTACAAATGTCAGGTTGTTGTCAAATTTCTTAAAAAAAAAAATAACAAGAACACTTTGAGGCCTGACATGCAGGAGTTGATTTTTGTCAAATCAGGACATTAAAAACAAAAACCCTTTCCTATTGCCACTCTTTCATTTTATTAAGAGGGTATTTTGTGACCCACAAAGTAGAAAGGGTCTTGGGCAGTCTTTATTCAGATTGAAATGGATTCATGTAGCTCTGTAGTGTGCATTGTGTCACTTCTCTTCTCAGCTGTCAGTGAAAAGTGTCAAGAGTTTGAGAACTGCTTTTCCAGAGTGTGTGCTATCCTTTTCTTCAGTTACAGTATTACCTGGGACAGTCACATTCAGTAAATATTTGCTGAATGAGTAAATGACTACACGGAAGCCTAAAGTATCACTCACAAATCCAAATATCATCTCATCTTGATCAGCATGATCATTGAGTTACGTCTACCCATAAAGTGTGTCTAACCCCAGGACCGTGGATATTTTGAACTCTGGAAGTGGTCCTGTAGTTTAACTGCCCGCACTGAGTAGACGGAGAAAGACAGGTAGGCGGTGGTGACGGCCTCAAGGCTGTGACTCAGCCAGGGCTGGAACTCAGGTCTCTGGAGTGCCCTGTGCTGCCCAGCAGCTGGTAGCCCCGTCCGTGTGTGGATCCTCCATTGTGACTGCAACAAAAGGCCAAGAAACTAGAGACAGGACCCTTAAGCCCATTCTTTCTTTACCCTAAACTTTGATTTGCAGGCTTACTTAGAAAAGCTGAATGTTAAAGATCTAGTTTACTCCACACTAAAAGACAACAGGGAGCAGGAGAATTTTCGTTTTCTGGGTGTGAAGAAGGGGAAGAAATGTTTCCTCCTATTCTGAGCCCTCTGGCTCCTGTTCTTTGAGGAAGTGGAGAGAAGGAGAGGAAAGGGGTGTGTGTGTGTGTGAACTGTTGGCTGTGGTGGGAGTAGTTTGCATGATCTGTTTTCTTGGGTGGACTTGACTGACTTCAGTTAAAGCAGCTGGGACTATGTAAAAACAGTTCCTGTGCTCACCTTGAAGGTGGGGGGTGTTGGTTTCATAGGTTAATCCTTCTGCAAGTGTGAAAATTTCCTTCCAACTCAGAGCCTGCAGTTCCATCAGGTCATCATTTTGCACCCAGCCAACAAACACGGGAAAGGTGGATTAGAAATGAGAGGGTCTGCTTTCTGCTGGAAGCCTAAGCCACGTTGAACCAGCCGTGTTGAGGATCTTATTGAAAATGTGTGCATTCGCAAAGTAGCTTTGTGTCTGTTTCCTTAGTCGTAGTTTGGGAAAGGAAGTCCTGCCCCGTGCTCACTGAAGGCAGAGGGTTGTTAAAAGCAAATGGGTTTGGGCAGTGGGATGAGGGGCACGTTCTCCAGTGATTCAAAATAGATCAAGGTTCTGCGTGGCCAGGATGAGAAACTGTTCCACAGTGTGTTTCTTGAATGGAGATTTTAGGAAAGGGCCCTGTTTTTCAGTGCTTCTGTTGGTGATTTAGGTTATGTGTAATCCTCCAGGGTGCTTTTAGGCATCTGCATTTCTTGTGTGTTTGTCTATAAGGCAATGGGAAACTCTGGCTTTTAACATTTTGCCTCAGGTGCTTTCATTGTTGTTGTTGTTATTTTTTTATACAATTCTTAAAGTCTAGATTTGTAGAGATTGTAAGGATACACATGCACTTTAGTGGCAGTTAAAACGCATTAAGCTCAATTTGATCATTTCTGTTCTGAAACTTGACATTTTTGATTAAAATCATTGAAGCACCAGGGTTTCAGTTTAACTGAATTTCTCGCAGTGTGATAAGGGTTATTGGATAAAACGCTAATGGTTTAATTAATGAGCATGTGTGGCAGGATGCTCTGTACACAGCGATATTAGCTAAAAGGGAAGCGACTGAATCGGGTACCTTCTCTGCTCCTTGGGGAAGACCTCCATGAGTCATCGCCCGCCTTCTTTCCTCTCTGACTGGAGCTCACCTTTTTCTCTCTTCTCCTCTAGGTTTTGGAAATCTCCAGGTTGCTGGAATTGACTTCCTGGTCAGCTGACTCACTCACTGGGTGCAGACAGAGAACTCATGCTTCGTGCTGACCCGGCTCTGCGTCCATGCACCGGGGAGTCTCTGGCTGGTCGTAGAGAGATCTGGCGACCGGCTTTGTGACTGAGCTTCCTGGACTTGCGAAGAGAAGACAGTAGAGGAACACACACTTTCTTTTGAATTTCTACAACAAACATTTGCTCTAGTTTTGAAGCCTCGGGCTGCTGGGTGTGTGAGTGACAGGTCTTTTACAAGTGGCCTTATTCCCACTGCAGAGATTCCTCACGCAGCTTCGAATTTCATATACAATCCTCAGGAGACAGGAGCCATGCCAACACAGTCCCTCTTGGTGTATCTGGATGGACCGGAGGTGCTCAGCAGTTCCCTCGGCCCCCCAGTGGAGCTCGAGGAGGCTGTGACGCTCAGAGGGGCCGCTGCGGTCCCCTTCCGAGCGGCGCAGGAGAAGGGCGCCGCCCAGCTGGAGGGCTGCCCGCCGCTGGACTGCATGTTCTGCAGCCAGGCCTTCGCGCGCTCGGAGGAGCTCAGCAAGCACGTGCTTCTGCAGCACCGGCCCACGCTCTGCGAGCCCGCCGTGCTGCGCGTCGAGGCGGAGTACCGCAGCCCGCTGGATAAGGTCCAGCTGCGCGGCGAGGCCCCGCAGGGCCGGGGCTGCGAGGGCAGCGAGGAGCTGAGCTGCGACGTGTGCGGGCAGAGCTTCCGCGTGGCCTTCGACGTCGAGAGCCACATGAAGAAGCACAAGGAGTCCTTCACCTACGGCTGCCACATGTGCGGCCGGCGCTTCAAGGAGCCCTGGTTCCTGAAGAACCACATGCGGACGCACACGGGCAAGGCGGGCGCCAGGAGCAGGCCGCAGCCCGGCCTGGAGAGCCCGGCGACCATCAACGAGGTGGTGCAGGGGCCCGCGGCCGAGGGCGTCTCCTCGCCCTACAAGATATGCATGGTCTGCGGCTTTCTCTTTCCGAACAAAGAAAGCCTCATCGAGCACAGGAAGATGCACACCAAAGACGCCGCTGCTGCCGCGCCGACCGAAGCCCCGCAGGAGGGCAGGCCGGCGCCCGCGCCCGAGCTGCTGCAGTTCCTGAACCTGAGGCCCGCGGCCCCCGCCGAGGGCGCCCGGAAGCCGGCCAAGTGGATCCCTCAGCTGGACCCGTTCACCACCTACCAGGCCTGGCAGCTGGCCACCAAGGGGAAGGTGGCCGTGTGCCGGGAGGTGAAGGAGCGGCAGCCGGGCCAGGAGGGCAGCACGGACAACGAGGAGTCGGGCTCCGACAAGGAGGAGCCGGCGGAGGGCCAGCCCGAGGGCTCCGGGAGGCCCCGGGCCAGCCGGGGCGCCTGCGCCGGCCTCTCCCAGGACAAGGAGAAGCCCAGACCGCCGCACGGCGAGGCGCCTCCGGCGGACGCGGACCCCAAGCTGGCCAGCGGCAAGGAGAAGCCGACGCACTGCGCCGAGTGCGGCAAGGCCTTCCGGACCTACCACCAGCTGGTGCTGCACTCGCGCGTGCACAGGAAGGAGCGCAGGGCCGACGCCGGCTCGCCCCCCGCGCCCGCCGACGGCAGGCAGCCCCGGACCTGCTCCCCGGAGCTGCCGCCCGCCCTGGAGGAGGGCGCGGCCCTGGACCGGGAGGCGGGCTCCGAGGACGGCTCCGAGGACGGGCTCCCGGACGGGCTGCACCTGGGTGAGCCGCCCCGCCCCGCCCCCGCCCCCCGCTCCCCGACCCCGGCCGACTGGCCCACTGAGGGAGGGCAGGGCTGGGCTCTGGCCCCTGGGCTCTCGGGGCCTTCGTCTCCTTCCTCTAACAGTAGGGGGGCCTTAAAGGGTCTGGCGAGGTTGCTTCCTGCTCGGAGAGGGACGCGATGCCGAATTTTGCTAGCAGAGGCCCCGCGGTAGCTTCCCTGGCGCTGCGCTGTCTCACAGGCCCGGGTGGGGGCCTGGGCGGCCCACAGCAGAGGGGGCCCAGGCCCCCCGATGTCCACAGCGCCAGGGGTGAGAGAGGGGCCCTCCACTTACATCCCAGTGCTGATCTGTAAAAGCGGGGATGGTGCCCTGAAAGGCAGGGCACCTGCCTCTCTGTCAAGAGCCAGCCTTCACACGTATTCCACGTGAGTATCTGGGCACAGCTCAGCATGGGAGTGGCCCTCCACGGAGAGCGGGTGGCCGGCAGGCCCCTGGCTGCTGCCTGGCCCCCGACCTGTGTGTCTGGGGGCAAGTACTTGTTAACTCGGGCATTCCAGCACTTGGTAAAGTATAGAGAGTGAACACATCAAAGACAAGTGAAAGATCTCATCTGCTCTGTCAGAATCCTGGTGTACCGCGGCACTTAGAGGGAACGGAGGCCTCACTGAGGGCCTGTTAGTGGGTCTCTTGGGTCCAGTGGGCACTGTCCAGGGCAGAGCATCCCACCTGTGGTTCAGGTCGCGCCCCTCTTCATGTAAACCACAGCTTTTCTATCCATTTAGTAATCTTTTATTTGACTAGAGGATTCTGCTGCTGGAGGATGGTTGATAAACCCCTGCAAAATCAGCCGGGGAATAATGAGAACATGAGTTAGTCTTCGAAAAATAGTATCATTTACAGAGGTGGTCTCGGGTTTAAACGCACACTGGCGTCTTGTGTTGTAAGTTGGCTGTGTGTTGATGTCTTTTAAGAGCCCCATATATGAGACCCAGGGGGAATGTGACCGGATAATACATCTCAAGCTAGTGCCCAGTTTTCTTTTCTGATTACAAGATGGGTGTGAGAGTGGTAGTTTTCATAGCAAATATTTAGCGTGTTTTGCGTTTCCTTGGAGACAGGAAACATAGCACTTGGAATGTTTATAATCTTCAGTTTTCAGAAATCTAGAAAATACATTAGATGTCTTAATGACATGATACAAATGACTTTATACATAGCCTTCCGGTCTAAGTGGCTCCTTAGAAACGGTGGCAGTGCTGTGCTGTTTGCGGTGAGAGAGATGCCCTAGTGCCGGAGAGACGCGAGCGGACAGCCAGATTCCGCCTGTAGGCGGCGGGGCAGGACCGAGTGGACAGCCAGATTTCGCCTGTAGGCAGCGAGGCAGGACCGAGTGGACAGTCAGATTCCGCCTGTAGGTGGCGTGGCAGGACCGAGCGGACAGTCAGATTCTGCCTATAGGCAGCTGGGCAGGACTGAGCGGACAGTCACGTTCTGTCTGAAGGCAGCAGGGCAGGACCTAGTGGACAGTCACATTCTGCTTGTAGGCGGTGTGGGCAGGACTGAGTGGACAGTCACATTCTGCCTGTAGGTGGCAGGGCAGGACCGCGTGGTGGACAGTCAGATTCTGCCTGTAGGCGAGGGGTAGGATGGGGTGGACAGTCAGATTCTGCTTGTAGGCGGCAGGGCAAGACCAAGTGAGTGGACAGTCAGATTCTGCCTGTAGGCAGCGTGGACAGGATGGCCCATAATAGCTGGGAGCACCAAGACTTGTGTTGGGTCTGGTTATGTGTTGCTTAACCTTTCTTTGCCCTGATTTCCCTGTTTACCTAATTGGTTCATCGACCCTTGTCTTCCACCTCCCAAGGATGATTCAGCTGCCTATTTATAAAAAACCCTTTAAAGGGCAGCACAACAGAATCACGGGTGAAGCTAAAGGAGCAGGAACCAGGTAGACTGGACGTCTCACGTCCTTTGTGTTGGAGTAAAGGCATTTCGTAACTTTGGATGTGACGCAACACACCCTAAATCCCGACACACAGCTGGAAGTCGTAACCTGCAGTGACCTGCAAGCTCAGCTACAGACTTGGTGGATGGGCGTGCTCTAAGGGGCGGAGCCTCCTGAACCCACACTGGGATGTGGCCTTCTGGTCTAAACTTACCTTACTGTCATCTGCTGTCAGCCTGGCTTTGTTTAGGTTTATGATCAAAAAGCAAAGTAAATGATTAATTGTTTTCAACTTTTATAAACTGGATTAATAATAGTGATTCATGTAAGTTGATTTTTTAAGTCCTCATGACACCTTTTTAGACCAAAGGTCGTCTCTGCTGTCTTCCAGTATTTGGAGGTGGCTATACTGTCTTCACGGAAGTTCAGGGGTGACAGAAATTCTATGGTCCTGTCTCTAATTTTTTAAGTCATGCCCCAAGGCGTGTGGGATTTTAGTTCCCCCATCAGGGATTGAACCTGGGCCGTGATAGTGTGGATTTCTAACCACTGGGCCACTGGGTAATTCCCTCTTTACTCCCGTCTTTATGGTACCTGGAGGCTCACCAAGGTTTCTTTTAAGCTGCTTTTTAAAATCAGTGAAGTCTCTAAATCTAGACTTCAGAATGTGGAAGGAGCCAGACAGGCCCTTCAGCTGGAAATTAGAGGGTTTCCAGGCAGAAGGATGAGTTACGCTGAATTCACGGATGCCCCGTTTTCTGCAGTCACACTGTGACGGCTGTCTTGTGACCAGTGATGACAGAGGCTCGCGCGGAGCTCAGGGTCCTGCTGGACAAGCTGGGCCGCGGGCGTGCTCCCGTTTGTGCCCTCCGTGCGCCTGTGTCTGCGCCGCTGTCCTGATTGGGGACACAGTGGAGCTCAAAGCCTAACCCACTGTTCCTTGGGGACAGATTGTGATTCGGGATTCCTCAGGGTTGCCCATGTGAGCACCTGCGGATAATGTCATCTGCTTTCCAAAATCTGCTTTGTAAATTCTGACAAACTTCCCTAGGTGTTTGCCTGGGGCCCAACTTTTAAAGATTAAGTTGTGCCTGCTGCCCTCTACTGGTAACTGGCTTCATCTTAAGCGAGTTAATCTTTTCCTCTGGTGGTTGGGAAAGTTGGCATTTGTGTTGGCTAGGTTTTTTAAATTACTTACTCTGAAGAAGCTGGTTATTCTAGGCCGTGTGCAGGTCCAGCTCAAGTTTGCCAGATCCTGTGTGTCTCAGGCCTGGGAGCACAGAAAACTGCCTGTTCATTTCAGTTTATTAAATGGTCTTGTGACCGAGGCCATGGAAAAAAGGAATCTTCACAGTGAACTCCGCTGTGCTCAGAACCCAAAACTGAGGCACGCAGGCTTTACTGCCGTGCAGCCCAGAGCAGCAGGTGGCTGCTTTTAGCCGGTACCTAAGGTAGAGGTTGTTTTAGATTTTCCAGAAACGTTCTACCAAGAGTCTTTAAGTCGGCTTGTCCTGTTCACAACCCTCGAGCTGCCTTCTTACATGAGTATTTTTGTTTCCGTTTTCAGATAAAAATGATGACGGAGGGAAAATAAAGCATCTTACATCCTCAAGAGAATGTAGTTACTGTGGAAAGTTTTTCCGTTCAAATTATTACCTCAATATTCATCTCAGAACGCATACAGGTAAGGAACTCCTTAGGTTTGTGTACTGCATGTATTAGCTCTGAGGATTGTGATGCAGTTCTGTCTGATTTTTATTGTTGCTGAGATCCTCTTAGATCCTTGGGATTTGTAGCTGTCGTTTTGCTTCCTTCAGTGTTACTGTAGCTTCACCGGTTTTCTTGTGAAGTTGGTCTCTTGTTTAATGTCTGATTCCTTTATCCTTACTGTCATCTTATTAAAATTTCTAGTATTTTAAAATGTCACAGCTTTATTAATTTTTATGACTTAGAATGAAATTAATGTATTTGATCATCTTTGGTTTATGTTTACTATTATTGTTTTTTGGCCACACTGCCTGGCTTGGGGGATCTTAGTTCCCCCGGCAGGTGATCTTGGCACTGAGCGCTTGAGGCCCTAACCACTGGACCACCGGAGAGCTTGCAGTCATCTTTTCTGTAGAGTGTGGAAGCAGCTGTAACATAATGGTTCTAGAGGCAGTGTGGACTTGAATTTGCATCTCTTCTACTCATAGGCTGCGCAACCATAGGCAGATTAACTTTTCTATGCTCTCATTTTCTTAGCTGTAAAGGTGGGATAATAATAGTCACTCACATAGGGCTATTATGCAGATTAAATGAGATCATTTTAAGGTGTGCTTTTTAATTTTTAAGACGAAGACACATGTTCACATTTTCAAAAATTCCGGGTAGAAAGAGTGATGAAGCCAACAACTCATGCCAGCTTCTGGATGAGAAGATGCACAGACAAGAGGGGAAGAGGGAAGAACTCTGTTCTGTGTCCCGTCGGTGCTTTTCACAAGCGTGTGTAGTAAAATGATGCTTCTCGTTTTAGGTGAAAAACCATACAAATGTGAATTCTGTGACTATGCTGCAGCGCAGAAGACCTCCTTGCGGTATCACCTGGAGAGACATCACAAGGACAAGCAGACGGACACCGCCGCAGATGGCAAGAGCGACGGGAGACCCCAGGAGGGCGAAGATGCCCTCCTAACCGCTGACAGCGTGCAAACCAAAAATCTGAAAAGATGTTTCGACGGTGCCAAAGATGTTAAAGGCAGCCCACCCGCAAAGCAACTGAAGGGGCTGGCCCCCGCCTCCCAGAGCGTCCTGGGCGGCGCCGTGCTCGCACCAGTGCACAGGGAAACTCAGGATTTCAGCAAGGATGCAGCGGACGGCGGTGCCGAGAAGCCGAGCAAGGCCCCCGGCCCCGCTTGCTTGGACGCCTCGAAGAGGAGGCCGCCTGCGGACCCTCAGGCCAGCCCCCTAGTGTGCAGGACAGTGCAGCTCGCGCCCCGGGAGAGGCGGGTGGCGGACGCGGGCTGCCAGGAGAAGCCCCTGAACCTGTCTCTCAGTGCCGCCCATGGGGGCGCGGGGGCGGCTCTGGGCAGGAGCGTGACCGCCAGCAGCACCTGCCCGTTCTGCACCTTCAAGACCTTCTACCCGGAGGTGCTGACGATGCACCAGAGGCTGGAGCACAAGTACCACCCCGACGCGCACAAGAGCTGCCGGGGCAGGGCTGTGCTGCGCAGCCGGCGGACAGGCTGCCCGCCCGCCCTGCTGGGCAAGGACGTGCCCCCGCTGCCCGGCGCCTTCGGGCCCAAGCCGCGGCCGGCCGCCCCGGTGCAGCCCAAGCCCGCGCCGGCTGAGCGGGCCGCTCCTGGCAGAGCCCCGCCGGCCGACGCCAGCACTTTAGCCCCCAGCAACCTCAAGGCGCTGCGCCCGCCGCCGCCCGGCCTCGGGGCCCCCGGGCCCGCGCCGCCTTGCAAGGCAGGCCCGGAGAAGGCACGGCGGCCCGAGCCGCAGCCCCCCGCCGACGCTGCCCGCAGCGACGGCCCCTGGGCGCCCGCGC
>ML662452.1:2246702-2534914 GCA_007570785.1 Antilocapra americana
CCTTGACGCCCAGCCCGCGCGGGCCCGGCGGCCTGCCCTGCCCGTCCCCTCCGTGGGCACAGGGGTCCTCGGAAGGACCGCCGGGTACCCCCAGGCTGCTGGGCTCCTTTGGCGTCCAGACCTAGTCTGGAACCTCGCCGTCGCCTTGGGCCTGGGCTCAGCCTTCAGTGAATCTTAAAGCACAGTCTTCCCCGTGTTGCCCTGCTGCCCACAGGTACCTTGAAGGCCCTTGTCCCCGCGGAGGCGGCTCTAAAGGCCCCGCTGACTCGGGGGCACCTCCCTAGACGTGTCTAGCACACACCTGAGCCTGTGCAACTCGGCCGACTTGGTGAAACCGCAGTGCCTTCCCTGGTTATAAGCTCTGCAGGTTTCTCCTCCCAGAGGGACAAATCCATTTTAGACTTCTCTAATTTGAAATGAAAGGTTCTGGGTGGTGACAGTTCTGTATCAAAGATGGCTTGATGCCAGTTGATCTGGGGAAAGCTAATTAAAAAACACAGTCCAGTGACTTTTATAAAAATTTTGATGAAAAAGTAATTTCTGCAGCCTTTTGATTAGAAGTGTGTCCGTCCCCCCCCCCCCCCCCTCCTCTGCTCTTAAAATGGACATGAGTCATAACTGTGTCCTTTACTTGGAGAGAAAAGATTCGGTGTTGCAAATAAATAGGTCTTTTTTCCCTCCTTCACAGAGTTTTGGTTCATGGTACACAAAGGCTTAAAATGTTTATGCTGCGATTTTGACTTTTAATTTTTCCTAGCACTGAGATAATTTCACCATTTAGTGACAAAATTCTAAGCTAAGAAATGGCTTCCTTGTAATTTAAAAAATTTTACATTGTAACTAACTTTATAGTACATATGCATCTTAGGCGTTCTGGTCACATTATCAGTTAGGAATTTTGAAAATTGACTTCTGACCACCCACATACATCTTACCTAATTGTTGAGCTTAATTCTAAATGCCCGTATATGCTTTTTTTTCCCCCCAATCAGGAAAAAGGCCTGTATCCTATCAACACTTATCTAGCAGCATGCTACAAAAGAGGAACTATGAGAATTTTATTGGGAACGCACATTATCGACCAAATGACAAAAAAACTTGAATTCCTATTTTGGGGATGAAAGGTGAGCACACATACGGTATTGATTTTACCTAGTTGAAAACAAACCATCTGACTTATCCAGTATAATATTACAAAGTAAAATTGCCTTTAACTTGAATTTTGAAGTGTTTTTAAAACAGAGCTCTCAGGGTCTTTGGGTGTCAGGGGATGATCATGGTAAAGTAGCAGTAGCAACTGGAAGTTACTGAGGGTTTATTTCATGCTAGGGGTTAAAGGAACTCCGGAGCTAGTTTAATCCTTTTTAGAGCCTCAGGTCAACTGCCTACCATCTGTTGTTAATAAAGTTTTACTGGCGCACAGCCACACCCTCTCCTTTACATACAGTCGGCTGCCTGGGGCCTCAAAGGCAGAAGTGGGTGCTTGTGACGGACTCCATGGTCTGCAAAGCTGAGCACTGTCTAGGCAGTTACAGGAGAAGTTTGCCAATCCCCGAGTTAGGCTCTGTGCCCACTTTACAGATGTGGAGACTGAGGCTTGGCTTACGTAACTTGCCCAGTGCCTTCCTCTGCTTGCTTTTGGTCCCAGGTCTACAAAATCCCAAGGCCTGTGCCCAATCCTCCAATTTAAGTGCTTGTTCAAAACCTTTATAAATCCTTATCAGAGTAGGAGCAGGAGCGGGACTGAGCGAGGAGGTTTAGTTTGACTTTCTGGTTCACGTGGCAAATGTGTCTAGTGGTAGCGACCCGAAAGCCTCAGGTGGCGCTCTTGGGGTCCCATGGTAATTGAGTTACTTCCAGGTTTGGGCAGAGGGCATGACATCTGTGTGAGAGTGAACGGTAAAGGGGATGGGAAGATGGGCTCAGGGCAGATTTCATTCCACCCCAGGTAGCTCTTGTTCTGCTAAGCCACTACCGCCCCCTCATGGAGCAGACTCGACCCAGTGCCTGCTAGGTCTAGATTCAGAGAGAGAGACCCGTGGACCAGGGCAGAGCTTCTCCTTCCTGTTTTCCCTAGGACACCTGGGGCATACGGGCCTGTCCGTCTACATCCTTCTCTCCTGTTCAGGTGATGCCAGTGGTATGAGGCTGGCATCGTCGCAGAAAGGGGATTAGATCCACTCTGCCTTAAACACGATTCATGGGTGGTTGTCTGCACTGTGTGTGGCGGCACGTGGGGACTGTCCACGTGTGTGTCCAGCTCCCGCCTCTTCCTGCGGCCCTGGGCTTCTCTGCTTGCCTTTCTCTCTACTCTGGAATGTCCTTTCCATACCCTCCTGGCCAAACGACCTTGTTCTGGTGCTTAAGCTCACATATTTCTGCAGCACGTTTGGGGGGAGCTGGGGCCTCCCTGTTCGTGTTCCCTCTGCGCTGTGGTTCATACCTTTATGCCCATCTGACCTGTGCCCTAACTTCCACCCTCAGTGGTGCTGAGGAGGTTCCTGGCCCAGGGCGGGGGATTTCAGCTGTAAAACCCCCCAGACCTTGGCCAGACTGTTCCATGTGTTTACACCCTGTCCTCATGGAGGAGGTTATTCTATTCTGAGTCTTGTCTTAAATACCCGTGGTCTTGTGCCATATATTTTCCTTTCATTAGGAATAAATTTCCAGAGTTTTCTATAGGTGGCAGTTGACTTGACAGCTGTATCTGATGTAAATCCTGGTTGTTGGTCAAATCATCTTCGTTAAATCACTGTTCATTGTACATGAGCATCTCCTAAATAGTGCAGCTTATTTATTCAGACTTCCGAGACTTGGTTAAAGATTTGAGCTTAAATGGAAGCCACTGCATTTCTAGACCCTTTTAGTTCTGTGTATTTTTTTAAACTTTTTAAAAAACTTTGTAAACTGTATTTAGTTTTATCCTAATCATGTTTTAAACCTTTTTTCTCCCCCTTAGGTCTTGATGGACATAAACGTGTACTCTCCATGAAATTAAATTAGTTCATCCTTTGAAAAAGCAAATGTTGAAAGCTACTGAAATAAGCTGTGATTGTACTGTCTATATAAACACATAGAGGAACACTACGGTTTTGTAAAGTTGTTCTGTTCACTTTTGTACCAAATAGCAATAAAAGCTACAGTTGGAAGAGTTGGTTGTACACAGTTGGAGACCGACATCATCTCTGTTTTGCCCCGAAAAGTACGTTTTTTAGAATTGACCAAATAAGAAACAGAGTTGTTTTTTTTTTGCATACTTGAGCGCTGCTGAAAAGAAATCATTTGGGTTGGGGGATGGGGTGGGGAGAAAGTATCGAACGCTTGCACCTCAGGTAAACTCTGTAAATACATGTTGTGAACCTGCTTGTTTAAGTACTGCGTGTATTCCTTTCCTCTAATGTTGCTCATCGCTTTGAGCGCATTTCCGCTGTTTGTCCCCTTTCATCTAAAATGTACGGTTTTTTTTTTTTTAAATCTCAATGATTTGTATTATGTGAAATCCTCCGCAGTCTGTTGTCTTAATGGAGTTGTCGACGGCGAACATCGACCCTCTGAATACATGCTGCACGTGCCGAAATCAGTCTTTCTGTGGTTGGTGCCCTTTTGTTGCAAATTTTGGTAGGTCGTCTGAGGAAGACCCAGACCCTTAATCCTTTTCTCGGGGGATGGCGGGGGGATTTTTACGTGTGTGTATCTATAGAGAAGCATTTCCTCTAGGCCAGCCACACACTCAGTAAACATACCAAATTATATGTGGAGTTACTTAGTTTTCTATCAAATGAATCATTTTTGTTGGAAAATTCTGGCATTTGCCTGAATTAGTTATAAAAATATAAAGGCTAAATTATACTTATGAAGTACATATATTGGAAGCAGTTTTAAAAGAAATGACAGTTGAGGGGTAAATTTTAGGTTTGCATTTGGTGGTCTTGCGGTGTCTGGCCCTTGGGTCGACTGCGGACACACTCAGGCTCACCACAGACAGGCGGCTGGTGCGGGAGTGCCGACTGGGTCTCCTGGTGCTCCGGCGAGGTCCCTGGTCTGGAGACCTCGGATGTCTTCCCGTTTTTGGTGGTTTTGAGGCAGCACCGTTTGCTCAGTGTACGTGGCAGTTTGGGTTCTAAAGAGCGCCCAGGCACCAGCTGGCTTACTGAACGTTTGCTCCCCCTTCTGTCCCCGTAACCCACTGCCCTTGGCTGAGTGAGGCGGCAGCTCCTGGGTCTCGTGACCGCAGCACAGCTTGTTAGGAAAACTGGTTCAGAAGTAGATTTGCACTGTTGATTTTTCTTGCCTTGCCCTTCTCCATTAGAACAAGGGCAATGTCCTCAAGGAATCCTGATGTTTTCTTGGTTGTTGTTATGCAACACGAGGCTGACTTGATAGAAAAGTCCTAACTCCCAGGTGAGAGGGGAGACCAGAACTGAGCTGACGGCTGGCATCGAGGTGAAGTGCTTTGTGTCAGGAGAGTGTACGCTGTTGACCTTTCTGTTCACAAGCTGAGCCATATGTACATAATCTAGATTTTTGTTTTCCTAGTTTTGCACTTTTACGGCCTATTTTTGAAGATTGACACATTGAGGAGATGATTGACCTGATCCTTCCCTAATCCAGTGAGTGTTACAGAAACCTTGCTGTGGCGATAGATATAAATCTTAAAAGGTGACAGAGGGCTGAAATTTAAATCTGTATTTAAAAAAAAAAATCACCAAATCTATTTGAAAACAAGTCAATTCATGTTATGCTGAAATCTGGGCGATTCAGATTTCTCCTTTTTAAACCACATTTTTGAATGCTTAAAAATACAGTTTTGTTTTTCCTTCCACAGCCCTTGTACTCCAAATGTTATTTTTTTTCCTTTTTTTGTCCATCAGTATTAACTATTGGGATACTACTGGTTTTGTATGTTTTTTTCCCTTTGAGGCAACAGTACATATACTAGAGGTACAATCTGTTGGATTTTTGTTAATGTATTTATTTCATTCCAGTTTGATTTATTTTAATTGTTGATACTTAAGTTGTCAAACAGTAGACATTACTTGTTTTATTTATGATATATTTCAGCTTAAAGTTATGTTATTATATGTGGATGTAAATATAGATTTGGTGTTTTGCAATCTTTGGCTTTGGTCTTTATTGTGTCCCTGGTTTCTGACTTTAACTTTTTGTAAACTTACACAATAATAGAGAGATGCGTGTCCTGAGTCCCCGCGGGCTTGCCAGCAACACTTAGTCACTCCGTGACTCCCCAACCCTCCTTCCTTTTTTAAGCAAATCTTCGACGTGTTTTAATTTCATTCCTCAGATGCTGAGTATCTAATAGATAAGGGCTTTTCCCGATCACATCTAGCTAAACGAACGATTTCCCATAACCCATCTCCATTTCTGCATTTCCAGCTGTGTCAACTGGGGAGTCGCAGTGAGGACCCAAACAAGATCCACTTACTCAGTTAGTTGAGAGGTTTCTTAACCCTGTTTGAATCCTAACCTCCTCCCTCTTGACACCCACAACACGCTGGATGACCTTGTCTTTATTGAAGAAACTGAGTCGTTTGTCCTGTGGAAACTCTCACTTCCTTGATTTGGGTTTATTGGATCCTTGCGGTTTCATCTAACCTGTGTCTCCAGCCTCTGTATGTGATCCTGTAAGCGGGTAAAGAGTCTGGAGGTTGAGTTTTGAGCTCAGTTTCGGGGAGATTGGGGCTCCCTGCTCCCATTCCAGTTCTACCCCGCCACTCCTGGGCGCGTGCAGTGTGTGACTGCCAGCTGCTTTCGTGTATCCAAGCCTTTGGTCCTGTACGGTTTCTCAGTTGGCTAGAGTTCAGCAGCTTTTGTGTGGGTAGACCACACTTCAGCCCGGCTCAGACAAATGCTGGGGAAGGGCCCTCTCCACCCCACAGCTGTGAACCGTCAAGAGGGTGAGAGGGCCGGACCCCCCCGCGACTGTACCCTCTCCTTGGACAGAAGGAGCCCGAAGGCTCCCCAGAAGGCCACATGTGTCCCCGTGGCAAGACAGCTCTGCCCGGCGTGGCAGGGAGAGGCTGGGTCTCCTGTCACAGTGCTCTCCTGAGGGTCAGAGGCGCAGCATCCCTGGTGCGTTTGCGGACTTGGGGAGACCTGGGTCTGCTCCTCAGCATTGGGCGGGCTGCGGGCCCAGGGGTGAGTCTGAGCCAATGTCCGGGACTGGGGCACCCGGTGGCGGCCCAGCTGCACGGCCATTCGGCGAGACTCCACTCACGAGTGCTTTGATGTGTATACGTATATGCTTAGATTTTTGTTTTCAGTTGGATGTGGGCTTTTTGAATTTGTTTTTGAATTTTCTGCAGTGCTGGTTCTGTTTTGGTGTTTTGGCCTTGAGGCGTGTGGGGTCTTGGCTCCTCGACAAGGGTTTGGAGCCGCACACTCTGCGCTCAAGTTCAGCTGAGTCTGTTCAGCTCAGTCGCTCAGCTGTGTCTGACTCTTTGCGACCCCATGGACCACCAGGCCTCCCTGTCCATCACCAACTCCCAGAGTCCACCCAAACCCATGTCCATCGAGTTGGTGATGCCATCCAGCCATCTCATCCTCTGTCGTCCCCTTCTCCTCCTGCCCCCAATCCTTCCCAGCATCAGGGTCTTTTCAAATGAGTCAGCTCTTTGCATCAGGTGGCCAAAGTATTGGAGTTTCAGCTTCAACATCAGTCCTTCCAATGAGCACCCAGGACTGATCTCCTTTAGGATGGACTAGTTGGATCTCCTTGCAGTCCAAGGGACTCCCAAGAGTCTTCTCCAACACCACAGTTCAAAAGCATCAATTCTTCGGTGCTCAGCTTTCTTTATAGTCCAACTCTCACATCCATACATGACTACTGGAAAAACTACAGCTTTCGCTAGATGGACCTTTGTTGGCAAAGTAATGTCTCTGCTTTTTAATATGCTGTCTAGGTCGGTCATAGCTTTTCTTCCAAGGAGTAAGCGTCTTTTAATTTCATGGCTGCAGTCACCATCTGCAGTGATTCTGGAGCCCCCCAAATTAAAGTCTGTCACTGTTTCCCCATGTATTTGCCATGAAGTGATGGCATTGAAAGGCGAAGTCTTAACCACTGGACCGCCAGGGAAGGTCCCTACTTAGTATGAATGGGACATACTCAGGTGACAGAAGATCCCCAACCTCTCGAGTTTGTGAGTCGTACCAAAGGAGGAAAAAGAAAATCACATTTCTTTTCTGTCGTTTAGCCTTATGCATCACTGAAATTTCATCATGACCTTTGTACACATGTCAAACTCCCGGGCGTCCGGCCCCTACAGGCTGTAGTGGGCAGAGTCACCTGGCACAGCCCCAGCTCCCTCTCCTGCAGGCTTGGTGGGCAGGTCTGGAGTAGGAGGGAGCAAGCTGAGTGCCTCCCGAGCACACTAGGTGATGGGAAGTTAGGTAAGGCTCCGAGACACTCTGGGATTCTGAGGGACGACAAGAAGCCTCAGAAGGGCAGCAGGGATCCCATCGCACGCTCGCCCAGTTGTATCCGACTGCGACCCTACGGACCCGAACCTGCCAGGCTCCTCTGTCCGTGGAATCTTCCAGGCGGGAATACTGGAGTGGGTTGCCATTCACCTCTGCAGGGGATCTTCGGACCCGGGGCTCCCGCATTGGCAGGCGGATTCTTGACCCCAGAGCCACCCAGGAAGCCCTAACAGTGGGCAGCCTCCTTGCAGAGTGACCAGAGTGGCCTGCGTGGGCTCGAACCCTTGACCTTGTCGCTAACTGAGCCAATGACATGACCTCATCATGACGACTGTTAGAATGCCTCTGAGCTTCCTGCCTCACAGGCGGCGTGCCCAGTGGATGGTTACATTCCCAGCGCCCCAGGGCTTTTCACTCGAACCCCCAACAAGAGCAGG
This sequence comes from Antilocapra americana, assembly GCA_007570785.1. Lineage (NCBI taxonomy): Eukaryota > Metazoa > Chordata > Mammalia > Artiodactyla > Antilocapridae > Antilocapra > Antilocapra americana. The sequence goes on from ML662452.1 coordinate 2,254,577, forward strand.
TGGATCTTTTAGTTCCACGCCTCTGAGCCGGCAGGAAGCAGCAGGACCCCAGGGTCCGGGTCTCTGTCCACATGGGTCCAGCCCCAGGCCAGGCCACTGCCCCACCCCCGAGCCCAAGTGTGACCCTCACGAGTGCCTCGCCATGTCTGCACAGGAGCCCCCAGCTGGCATCTGAGCTCGGCACGCTCCCCGGTGATGGCAGCCCGTCTCGGCCCGTGTCCCCCCAGGGATGGACCAAGCCCTCTCAGTCCCCCTGTGCCCCCTCTCATCTCTCGTCCAATCCAAGAGCAAAGCTGCTCCCGTTCGAACACGGGAACCCCTTTTGCTGCCACCGCGAGCCAGGCCGCCGACCTCCCCGGGATGAAGCCAGCCTTCCAGCCGCCCGCCTCCCATCTTTAACCTCTTCCCCTTCATCCTCTCCTCCACGTGGCCTCCACACCTGTCTTTTCTCTGTCCTCGCTCAAACCGCCGCTAACTGTACGTGGCTCAGAATGAAACCCAAGCCTGCCCATGGCTCTGCTCTCGTCCTGAGCAGGTTCCCCCAGCCCAGCCCTCCCTCCTTGGCTCCGGCAGCCACAGGGGACTCGGCTTTCCTCCGAGAGCCTTTTGGATTCCTCCTTTATCCTTTAGCAACCGTCTGGGTCGTCCACACTCGCGCACCCGCCCATCCCTGACCCCCGGCCCCGTCTCTGGTCTGGTGGTAGTTCCCTTCGCAGCACTCAGCGCTGCCTGCCGTTACTATGGGGTTCGTTTGATTGGTCTCCCCCATCTGAAGGTGGACCACTGGAGGGCAGAATTGGTCACCCGTGTATCCCCGGGGCTTCTGCAGAGCTTGGGATCTCTGTTGGTAAGATGGATGGACGGATGGACGGACAATATACATGGTTTATTCTAACACAGCAAGTCATTGAAGACAGAGAGGTGGGTGCCTGAAATTATCTCAATAACCTCATACCTTTGAAATTATTTGGAGTTCCTCAACATAAGCATTTCCATGGCAACAAATGTAACCCGCGCTCACTGCTGGTTAGTTTTATTTTCCTTATGGGCCGTGCTTAGTCGCTCAGTCTGTCCCACCCTTTGTGACCCTATGGATTGTAGCCCACCACGCTCCTCTCTCCATGGGATTCTCCAGGCCAGAGTACTGGAGTGGGTTGCCATTCCCTTCTCCAGGGGATCTTCCTGACACAGGATTTGAACCTGGGTCTCCCGAACTGCAGGTAGATTCTTCACCATCTGAGCCACCAGAGAAACCCGCCTTATTTTCCTTATACAACAATGTATTGAGTGAGAGGAGCTTTACATAGAGGAGGATTGTGGGTGGTAGTAGATAGGATTGAGAGAGCTTTGGTCTGGAGTACGTAAAAGAGTGTTTTCTTTACTGGGTGTGCATGTGGGTGGGGGTGGAGGGCGTGGAGATAGCTGGAGGGCAAGAATTTGATAAGCAGATTGTAGAGAAAAGAATATGCTTGGAAAAGGGAATTCACATCTGAGAGGCTTATCGATTCACAATCACTGGTAACAAATGCAGAAGAAGCTGCCAATCCAAGCATCCTTCATTGTAGGAAAGGCTGAAACCGCTGACCGTTTCTATGGTAAAGAACCTGCCTGCAATGAGAGAGACTTACTTCTATCCCTGGGTCGGGAAGATCCCCCGGAAAAGGGAAAGGCCACCCACTTCAGTGTTCTGGCCTGGAGAATTCCATGGACAGTCCTTGGGGTCGCCAAGAATCAGACATGACTGAGCGACTTTCACACGGTAAAGAATCTGCCTGCCAGAGCAAGAGACGGGGCTCAATCCTTGGGTCGGGAAGATTCCCCGGAGTAGGGAATGGCCACCGTTCCAGTATGCCTGCCTGGGGAATTCTAGAAACAGAGGCCCCCGGCAGGCTGCAGTCCATGGGGCCACAGGGTCAGACACGACTGGGTGACCGAGCACGGCACCCTCTATCTACGTATCGTGTAGAGAGTGAGAACTGTGCTGCAGGGAAGATCCCACACGCCCACAGTTAAGACCCCAAACAGTCAAATAAATATTAAACAATACATATATTAATATGTAAGAGTATTCCTTGAGTGTATATCTAGGAGTGGGATTGCTGAGTCAAAAATCATTTAAAAAGAAAAAAAAATAAGGGACTTTACATGCATTATCTTACCATGGAGAATTTCTTCTCACTGTGTTATGGATGAGGAGGCTGAGGTGCAGAGAAGTCAGTAAGTTGCTCTTGGCTGGTAAAGGGACTAAGCCAGCTCTGTGCTTTTAACAGAGAGGTGGGTAGCTGGCTGCAGTTCATACATGAGTTTTGTGAAATGTCAATATTTCTGTGAATTAAGCTAATGCAATTCCTGAAATTTGAGTATATTTGGAGCCAAACCAGCCTCTAGTCATGAGGAACGCGATTTGAGCACATTCTCGCCAAATTGCCTGTGACAGGTGCATTCTTAAAGACAGTCCACAACCGAACCCTTTGAATAATTACAGATTGCTTTCCCAGCAGAACTGACTGAGCCCCAGACATCCTAACCCTGAGGTGAAGGGAGCGTCGCTCGGTCATGTCCGACTCTTTGTGACCCCCTGGACTGTAGCCTGCGAGGCTCCTCTGCCATGGAGTTTTCCAGGCAGGAGCACGGGAGCGGGTCGCCGTCTCCTCCTCCAGGGGATCTTCCCGGCCCAGGGATCGAACCCGGGTCTCCCAGCGGCGGGTGGATTCCACGTCGGGGCCACCCGAGGACGCGGGAAAGTGTAGAGCGAACTACGCCATCAGGGGGCGCTGTTTGCAAACAAACTTCATTTGCTCCTCCAACCAGCTTTGCTAGTCAACTATTTGGAGCAAAATTTCTAAGACAGAACAACAATGATCTGCGTTATTGCAAATGCTGTAGGGACTCTGAGACTCTATTAATAGGATTTAATTGAAACACTAAACATTTTTGCAGTCCAACACCCCACGAGCCAGGCTTTATGTTCGTTAGTTACTGACTGTAACCCTGGAGCCAATGACAGCGCTTCTGTTCTGATGATTTTTTTTTCCAGGAATGCCCCAAACTCAGTTTAATTTTTAACAAAGAAAGAGACGGGTCCTCATCGTCTCTTCCACTTTGGCTCAGAGCTGGCTTCTGAGAACGGGCACAGCAGGGCTTCTGCCGTCCGGGTTACCAGGAGGGTGTGGGCAGGAAGGTCCAGATCGTCAGTCATCTCGGCCAGGGGCTTGGGGGTAGGTCCTCCAGGCAGGGAGGCTCCGTCTCCTGCCCGCTCGCTCTCTCCAGACCCCCTCTCCTGCCTTCCCGTCTCCCCACTCCTCCCCGAACCCTCCGACTCAGGTGACTCTGCCAACAACCTCCGGAGGTAGATCTGGCCTAGTGTGGCCAGTGCAAAGGCCCCGGGTTCCTCAAGAACAGGGAGGAGGGGTGGGCGGCTGGCGGGCCGGGTGGCTGAAGAGAGGGATGGGGACCCGCGGGGGGCTCTGGAAGGATTCGGCTTCCGCTCTGAGCGCGATGGGGAGTCACCGGGAGCTCTGAGCAGAGGAGGGACCTGCTTGGACTGATGATGTTCACACCATATCCTCAGCTCCTAACTTGTTGTCTGACAGTCCTGGTGCTTGGTCACCGAGTCACTGATGCTACCTCCTAGTGTGTCTTCCTGGGTGGCTCAGTGGTAAAGAATCCGCCTGCCAATGCAGGAGACTCGGGTTCGATCACTGGGTCGGACATATCTCCTGGAGGAGGAAATGACCCACTCCGGGATTCTTGCCTGGAAATTCCCATGGACTGAGGAGCCTGGCGGGCAACAGTCCTGAAGAGGGTCACAAAGGGTCAGATATGACTGAGCACACACCTCTGCGTGAGGTTAAGTCTCTGTGGGGTACTCTCCGTCCTCAGGTAAAAGGAAACATGTCCTTTGTTGGGGTGACATGTGACTTATGTGGCTTCAGATGATGCATTTCTTCCCATGAAAAGCAGGCAGCTGCTCTTAACCTCTGTGTGAGGTTAAGACTCTGTGGGGCTGCTCATACCACCTTGTTGAACTTGAGCCCCGAGAGGAGGGTGGGGAGGGCTTCCTGGAGGAAGAGGCTCATTTCAGGCACCATCAGTGGCTGGGATCCACTTGACTAGGAGAATTATCTGCCAGGGCAGGGATTGAAGGGGCTGCAGAGGTACTGCTTAGCTAGTTAAGGGGTTGCTGTCGTCATGTGACCGACAGATACAGATGCCGGGCAAAACAACAGCTGCAAAACGACAGGGTCCATGGTTTTATCAACCAGGAGCAGAAAGGCGATGTCAGAAATCAACAGCAAGACGAACTTTTGGCTGAACTTTTATTACCTCTCTCCCCCTGTCATCGGTCAGATTTTGAAGGTGAGCAGGCAAGGGTAGCGATTTGGAAAATGGAATCCTTTAATGACTCTCTTTATTGCTTTTTGCTGATCCTTAATATAAAACAAATAATCATAAATCACAGCCAGCTCGTTGGCCTCCTTCCATTTGCAGTATAAACAACGCCAGGGCTTGAGAAGTTTACAGATTTTCTGAAGCAGTATCCTCCTGGTGGGACCCCAGCTGACACAGCGAGGTCTTGTTTTATGCAAATTTGAATCAGGCAGATCTAACATTGTGAATTGGATACCTGTTAAGAGTCCCTCGTACGCACTAAATTTCCAACCGAGTGAATCTGGCAGAGGCAGAAATGCCCCCAGAATCTGACTTAGGGCGGCAGGGATGGACAGCCAGGGAGACACGGTCGCCACAAGGTGTCGCCCGTCCTCGGGTAACCGGAGACGTGGGCGCTCCTTTGTTGGGGTGACATGTGACTTGTGTGGCTTCAGATGATGCGTTTCCTTCCCATGAAAAGCAGGCAGCTGCTCTGTCGTTCCAAGCTGAATTTGCCTTTGAAACTGAAGGCCATGTGGCATTAGAAAGTGTTCAAAATCCAAGTGAACCGTAGTGGCTGAGAGCATGGTTCCCCACTTCTGACACGGCACTTACACGAAAGTGAGCAACATGGTCTGTGCAAGTGGCAGACACAACCAGCTCATGTCTGTAGTGTGAAACGAGGGTCTTGCACCGCTTCCGCTGCAGCCCCCACTGATCCTGTCCTTGTGAGGCAAGGGCATTTAAGCTCCGACCTGCATCAACAGTGAAACTGCTCCTAGCTCTTGAATCTTGACTCCGCTGCATGCTGTTCGGCCAGGGTTTTTACTTTGCCCGCTGCGATGTTTCTCAGCGGCGATGCCAGTGGCGTTTTGAGGGGGACAGTGTTTGTCCTGCGGGCCTGTCCGCTTGTCCAAGACGGACCAGGCGCCCCCCAACCCCGGCCCCAGGCCCACCCGAGGGGCCCCTTTTTGTCCTGCGGGCCCCCCCTCTTCTCCAACAGGGGCCGGGCGCCCCCCCCCCCCCCCCCGGCCCCAGGCCCACCAGAGGTGCCAGTTACATGAGAACGTCTCCCTGTGTCCTTGCGGTGGGCGGCTCCCTCCGCTGAGGACGGCGGCTCCACTCGGCCCTCAGAGCCCTGAGTGGTGATGGCGGCTCCCTTTTATCTACTCACACATGAGTCTTCCTGCCTCCCCTCTTTGCAAGATGACGACAGTGATGGCGCTCCCCGTCTGACTCGTCCCATCTCTCTCTTCCCTCCTCAGTTTATGCCGTTTGTATCGCTTCTGTTCAGTGTTCAAAACTGGTGACACTTAATCTGGGCTCTGGAACCGTAAGAACATTGTCCATCCTTATTTTGTTGCTGTTTAGTCGCTCAGTCGTGTCTGACTCTTTGTGACGCCGTGGACTGTAGCCCACCAGGCTCCTCCGTCCATGGGATTCTCCAGGCAAAAATACTGGACTGGGGTGCTATTTCCTACCTCAGGAAATTTTCCTGACCCAGGGATCGAACCTGTGTCTCCTGTGTTGGCAGGCAGATTTTTACTACTGAGCTACCTGGAAATCCCCCATCCTGATTTAGCTTGATTCTAAATGCTGAAAATCAGTAGTAATAACTATCCAAATGTCTCTATGCATTTTCCTCTTCTGGACATTTCTTACAAGTAGAATCATACCATATGAGACCTTCTTTCACTCAGCATTACCTTTTTCAAAAAAAGTAAGTATTTTCTTTATTTGACTGCACCAGGCCTTAGTGGCAGTGTGTGGGAGCGAGTCCCCTGATCAGGGACTGAGCCTGGGCCCGCTGCATTGGGAACACGGAGTCTTAGCGGCTGGGCCACCAGGGGAGGCTCGGCATCACATTTTGAGGTCTATCCACGCGGCAGCAGGAATCAGTGCTTCCCCTCTGTCTACAGCCGAATAATATTCCATTGGAAGGATGAGGCTCACGTGTTAGTTTTCCATCTTTGGCAGGCGTCTGGAGTGTTTCCACCTTTCGGCTGTTGTGAGCGGTGTTGCCAGGAACTTCTGTGTACATGTTTCTGTGCGAGTCTCTGTTTCCAGTTCTTTTGAGTGTGTATGTAATGGTAGTGGAATTGTTTAGTCATGTGAGTCACTATTTCTCACACTTATTTTTTCTTTTGTTTTTCAGAAGAAAAACCCATTTTTACTGTGCTACTTGCCCCAGACTTTAGGTCTAAATTATAGTAATTGAACTTTATGATTGAGTCACAAATGCTTGGAACAGTGATAAATAGGAGGCAATAAATATATTTTGATGGGAATTCCCTGGCGGTCCAGTGGTTAGGACGTGACACTGTCATTGTGGTGGCCCAGGGGTTCAACTGCCGAGGGGGAACTAAGATCCTGCAAGCCAACTTTTTTTTTTTTGGTAACTTTTTGGCCGCACCTTGTGACATGTGGGATCTTAGTTCTTGGACCAGGCTTTGAAGCCCTGCATTGGGAGCTTGGAGTCCCAACCACTAGTCCATTAGACCCCCCGTGGAAAAAAAGCAAAAACATAATATATATATGTCCATCCTAAAGGAGATCAGTCCTGGGTGTTCACCGGAAGGACTGATGCTGAAGCTGAAGCTCCAATACTTTGGCCACCTGATGCGAAGAACTGACTCATTGGAAAAGACCTTGATGCTGGGGAAGATTGAGGGCAGGAGGAGAAGGGGATGCCAGGGGATGAGGTGGTTGGATGGCATCACTGACTCAATGGACATGAGTTTGAGTAAAGTCTGGGAGATGGTGATGGACTGGGAGGCCTGGTGTGCTGTGGTTCATGGGGTCGCAAAGAGCCGGACACGACTGAGCAACTGAACTGAACTGAATATATGTATATATATATATATATATGGAGAGAGAGAGAGTAAATGAATGAATTATAGTCCCTGAAGCAAGTCTTCATGGTGCAATGCATCAAGACTTCTATCGTGCTAGCCGTGAATGAGCACTTTATTAATTGTAAGATCTGAAGAATCGTTTATACGTAATACATGTTCTGGGTACATCATTCTCTACAAGAACTAGTCGTAGTGGACGCTTCTTGACCTCTCATTCGCGCGAGGAGCACAGGCTGTAATTTAGTTTTGTATCTCAGTCTCCCGGGAGTGGGGCCCCTTGCACTGAAGAGAGAGCTGACCCTGGGAGGGGGTGTCCTCTTGGCAGTGGAGCCGAAATCGCGCCCGCAGCGGAGCAGTCTGCCCACCTGTACTGCCTTCCCTGGAGCGCCTTGGCCCTGGGCACCGGACCCCGCAGAGAGAGAACCTGAGTTTGGCTCAGGGAGGCCCGTGCTCCCTCCAGCGGTGGCTCCGGAAGTTTCTTCCTGGCGATGGTGATGCCGCTTCGGGCCGCACGGCGGCAGGCTGCGCCCAGGATGGCCTCGGTCGGGGGACAAAGGCCGCGGCGCGGCGGCCGGTCGGGCACCGTCAGGGGGTTAGTCGGCGCCTGGCGAGCGCGGGGTCGCGCCGCGGCCGGCCGGCCGCTCGGAGGAGCTCGGCGAGGGCGCTCGCGGCCGCCGCGGAAGGGGCAGGGCGCCCGGACACGCGGCCCCGCGCCGGGCGCAGACGGACGGGCCCGGGTTCGGGCGGGACGGGCCGCCCCAAGGCAGCCGCGGCGGCGCCCCGGGAGCCCGTCGCGTGGGGCGGGGCGCTCAGCGTTTCGGAGTCCCCGCATCGGTCAGACTGACAAAGCCGGTGTCCTCGTGGGGTGGGTATCAAATTTTGATCTTGCCAGTTAAGGGAACAAACAAAAAAATAAGACAGTTGGCCTTTGCTATCACCTTCATGCAAGACAGGGAAAGATAGAAAAATCTCCTTGAAAACGAAAGGGTAGTTGCTTAAACTGATAAAGAAAAAAAAGCTTTCGTGAAATGCAAATCTGTGAAGACCTCACTGGCTTCCTCAGCAGCTCTGCGGTGAAGACCGGCCTGCAGTGAGGCGCCGCCGGAGACCCGGGTTGGACCCCCGGGTCGGAAGGGCCCCTGGAGGAGGGCTTGGCACCCCTCCCCAGGGCGCCTGCCCGGAGAATCCCTGGCAGAGGAGCCTGGGGGGCTACAGTCCGTGGGGTCGCCAAGTTGGACGGGACTGAGGCCACTGAGCACGCAGCGCGTGGAAGCGTGGAGGCCTCATTAAGACGCCAGGAGGCATTATTCTCAAGGCTTGATTCTTCTATTTGGAAGAAACTTGCTAGGGAAATCAAGATTCGCAGAGCGAGTGAGGCACCTGTATTTCCCGAAGCGGCTTCCTGTTTCCACCAGAGGGAAGGAGAGTGGTCGCCTTTCCTGAGCACTTGTAGCAGCACGTTCATGTTCCTTTCCTTTCTTTTTTTAGAATTGCAGCGGTGGCTGACTTACAGTAGAATGCTCGTTTCAGGCGTGCAGTGTGGTCATTCCATAGTTTTATTTTTTTCTACGCCCTGACCCATGTAATTCTCAGGCCTCCCCTTTGAGAGAGGAACTTGAAATCGTTCCTGTTTTACAAGGAAGGAAACCAGGCCTTGATGAGGTCTCACCAGACGGCGGGCCGGGCCAGTGTCCCCTCCCCTGCCCACTGAAGCCCTGGGCTGCCCTGCGTTGCTGTTTTCTGGTTGTTCCAGGTGGCTCTGCAAAGAAAAGATGAAGGTTTCCTAATGAAATTAAAGACAACTACCACCCTAGTAGACCATCAGAAACGAAAATCATCCATACGGTCCCCTTTTCAAGACAGCTAATGTGTGAGCATGGCTGTCTTTATTATTTTTTTAAAAGGGTTATGGTTTTTTAAAATTTATTTTTAATTGGAGGATAATCGCTTTACAGCACTGCGTTGGTTTCTGCAGAAACGAGCTGGGCTGCCCGTGTTATAGAGCAGCTTCCCACTAGTTATCTGATTGACGGCTTCCAAGGTGCTAAAGAGTCCCCCTGCCAGGCCGGAGATGCGGGTCTGATCCCTGGGCTGGGAAGATCCGCTGGAGGAGGAAATGGCAACCCACTCCAGTACTCTTGCCTGGGAAATCCATGGTCAGAGGAGCCTGGCGGGCTACAGTCCACGGGGTGAGAAGAGGCGGACACGGCTGAGCGAGCGGACGACAGCAGCGGCCTGTCTCACTTGTGGCGGTGTGGGTCAGTTCAACTCTCGATTTGCCCCTCCCTCTCCTGTTCGTGCTGATTTAATAAAACACTGCAGCCTGGGGGGCGTATAAACAGCAGAACTTTATTTCCCGTGGTTCTGGAGTCGGAGGCCTGGGATTGAGGATCAGTGTGGCAGGGTGAGGGCCCTCTCCTGGGTGGCAGACCTCTCACTGTGTTCTCATTCGGTGGAAGGGCCTAGGATCTCGTTCATAACGTACCTTCCCACTCAGGAAGGCTCTGCCCACCGGACAGATCACTTCCCAAGGACCCTACCCTCTAAACTCATCACACCGGGCATTAGGACTGCCACACATGAATTTTGGGAGAACGAAAACATATAGCACTTTCAGTTGTTCCAAGTGTTCATTGTTTACAGAAAATACTGCGCTGGACATCTTTGTGCATCAAACTTTTTTTTTTTCATATTTCAGATTTACTTTTGGTTAGGTTTTTCAGAATGAGATTATTGGCTCAAAGGTTAGACTGTTTATTAAACTTTTTCCCTAGTTTTGTTGAGAAATAATTGACATACATCACTGTATAAGTTTAAGGGCTACAGTGGGATGGTTTGATTTGCATATTTTGTAAGATGATTACAAGTAGGTTCAAGTAACATCCATCTTCTCGTGTAGATGCAATAAAGTTTCCTGAGAACACAATACTCTCCTGTGCTTACACGTTGTCTGTGGCTTTTGTGTTACAACAGCAGAGCTGAGCGGTGGCAACATGGATGTGTATTAACCCCATCAGCTCCACCCCCCCAAGCCCCCTCCCCTACGCCCAGCAAAACATTTACTGTCTGGCTCTTCACAGAAAGGTTTGTTAATCCTGATCTAGCAGCTCTTTAATTAATTAATTTTTATTGAGGTATAGTTGATTTACAATATCATATTAGTTCAGGCGTACAGCATAGTGATTTAATATTTTTATGGATTATACTCTATAGTTATTGTAAAATACTAGCTATATTTCCTGTGGTGTGCAATATGTTCTTATAGCCTATTTATTTTATACAGACTAGTTTGCATCTCTTAGTCCCTTGCCTCTGCCTTGCCTCTCCCCTTCCCCTTCTTCCCACTGGTAGCCACTGGTTGGTTCCTATATCTGTGAGTCTGTTTCTGTTTTGTTATAGTCATTCATTTGTTTTATTTTTTAGATGCCACATGTTTTGTAAATGGTAACACACATAAAATATTTGTCATTGGACTTATTTTACTGAGTATAATACCCTCCAGCTTAATCTACATTGTTGCAAATGGCAAAAATCTCACTCTTTTTTATGGCTGAGTAGTATTGCCAACATCTTCTGGATCATCGGAAAAGCAAGAGAGTTCCAGAAAAACATCTATTTCTGCTTTATTGACTAGGCCAAAGCCTTTGACTGTGTCGATCACAATAAACTGTGGAAAATTCTGAAAGAGATGGGAATACCAGACCATCTGACCTGCCTCTTGGGAAACCTGCATGCAGGTCAGGAAGCAACAGTTAGAACTGGACATGGAACAACAGACTGGTTCCAAATAGGAAAAGGAGTGTGTCAAAGCTGTATATTGTCACCCTGCTTTTTTAACTTACATGCAGAGTACATCATGAAAAATGCTGGGCTGGAGGAAGCACAAGCTGGAATCAAGACTGCCGGGAGAATTATCAATAACCTCAGATATGCAGACGACACCACCCTTATGGCAGAAAGTGAAGAAGAATTAAGGGGCCTCTTGATGAGAGTGAAAGAGGAGAGTGAAAAAGTTGGTTTAAGGTTCAACATTTAGAAAACTAAGATCACGGCATCTGGTCCCGTCCCTTCATGGCAAATAGCTAGGGAAATAGTGGAAACAGTGTCAAACTTTATTTTTTTGGGCTCCAAAATCACTGCAGATGGTGACTGCAGCCATGAAATTAGAAGACGCTTACTCCTTGGAAGTAAAGTTATGACCAACCTAGACAGCATATTAAAAGCAGAGACATTACTTTGCCAACAAAGGTCCGTCTAGTCAGGGCTATGGTTTTTCCAGTAGTCATGTATGGATGTGAGAGTTGGACTGTAAAATATATTTTACATGATGGAAACATATTTTCAAAATGGGATAGAGCCTATCTTATTAACTCTTGCCAGTTTATTGGCATAAACATCTGGCATGTGGTATGCAGGTCTCTACTGTGCCCTTGGCTGGCCCCTGCAGATGTTGGAAGCTGGCCTTAATAAGACTCTTTAAAAAAAATTGAAGTATAGCTTCTCAGGTGTTGCCTGTGGTAAAGAACCTGCTTGCCAGTGCAGGAGTCGTAAGAGATACAGGTTCGATCTCTGAGTCAGGAAGACAACCCGGAGGAGGACATGGCGATCCAATCCAGTATTCTTGCCTGGAGAATTTCACAGACAGAGGAGCCTTGAGGGCTACAGTCTGAAGAATTGATGCTTTTGAACTGTGGTGTTACAGCGGACTCTTGAGAGTCCCTTGGACTGCAAGGAGATCCAACCAGTCTGTCCTAAAGATCAGTCCTGGGTGTTCATTGGAAGGACTCATGTTGAAGCTGAAACTCCAATACTTTGGCCACCTGATGCGAAGAGCTGACTCACTGGAAAAGATGCTGATGCTGGGGAAGATTGAGGGCAGGAGGAGAAGGGGATGACAGAGGATGAGATGGCTGGATGGCATCACCAACTCGATGGACATGGGTTTGGATAGACTCTGGGAGGTGGTGATGGACAGGGAGAACTGGCGTGCTGCGATTCATGGGGTCGCAAAGAGTCGGATGTGACTGAGCGACTGACCTGAGTATTCCATTGTATGTACACATATATCTTTGTCTATTGATCTGTCAACCCATGGACACTTGGGTTGTTTCCCAATCTTGGCAATTATAAATAATGCTGCTATGAACATTGGGGTGTGTGTAGATTTCCAAACTGCTCTTTTTCTTTCCTCCAGACTATATCTAGCATTTCTTTAGATAGCCTGTGAGTTCCCCTAAAAATATAATTCTCATGGAAACTTTCTGAATATTAACAAAGCAGAGTCTGAGTTAAATAATTATTTCCATAAAATATGTCCAAGTTTCTGTTTTAACTCCTTTGTGAAATGAGGCAGAACAGAAATTTTTAAATGTCACAATAAAAGGCCATATGATTTAATCTAATGTACATAGAAATATCATCTATAAATTTTCTTATGAAGGAAGAGAAAGAATCTCTATTTAGTCATTTCTGGAGTCTGTTTAGTCAGGAGCATTTTTCAAAAATTCTATTTCATTTTTGGCAAGAAATTCTTAAGGTAGAGAGAAGGAGGCTTATCGCTCCAGCATGCCAAAGCAGGGACTGTCTTAGCCTGTTCAGGCTGCTACAACAAAAACACAATAGATCAAGGGGCTTAGACAACAAACATTTATTTTCTCACAGTCCTGGAGGCTGAAAGTCCCACATTTATAAATATATTAGTGACAACAAGCAAGCCGGAAGCCCAGAGACCTGGGGTCCGGCCCTGGCTACATGGCAATTTGCCGTGTCACTTTGGGTGGGCTGCACGACCTCTCTGAACGCCCCTGGGGAAACGGAGGGGTGGGATTGGAGCAGAGGGGACAAGCACTGAGACTGTCACGGCTGGTCAAGTGACTCAGGTGTGAGTGGCCTGGGCGCCTGTGAATGGAGGGGTGGGCTTCCCTGGGGGCTCAGCTGCCTGCAATGCAGGAGACCTCAGTTCAGTTCCTGGGTTGGGAAGATCCCCGGGAGAAGGAAATGGCACCCCACTCCAGGATCCTTGCCTGGAGAATCCCATGGACAGAGGAGCCTGGTGGGCTACGGTCCATAGGGTCGCAAAGGGTCAGACACGACTGAGCGACCAAACCACCGCCATCACTGGAAGGCATCTGTGGATTTCCAGGGTATTTCACCAAAGTGGACTCAGTTTTCCCACCAGTTCTCGCTCCTTCTTTGACCTCTCTCTCTCACCCCAAACCTTGGGTGCTTCCAGGAGGCGTGTGGAAGGGTCTCGCGGGAATGCAGCCAGCAGCCGACCCCTCAGAGCAACCTTCCTCCAGCACCCCACCTGCTGGTTCCCACCTCCTCGGCCCCTTCGGGCCTCATCAGGGACAGCAGCTGGCCCTGCGGCGGGCCCGTTGTCTCCTTCAGGGTCTCCCTCCCCTCGGGCCCCCACAGCCTGTCCTTTCCCCAGCAGTGCTGGTGGCTTTGGAGCCAGGCAGCCTGAGCTCACTTCTGCGACTCTGCAGCTCCTCACCACGTGGTTTTGGACACGCCTTTTCACGTCTGTGGCTCAGTCTCCTCATGGGATGGATGGAAATAATAATAGGACCCAGGACCATCTTAGGGGATTAAATAGGTTCATCCACATAAAGCCAATTAATGTTAAGCAGTAGCATTGTGGTTACTATGGTTTTGAAATGTATTGTCACTGTTTATTTGCATGTTTATCCATTTCAGACTGAAATGGTCCCTTAAGAATGGGGATCCGATCTAAACCAAACTCTCGTTTCCCCAGAGTCTGACTTTATGCTTATTTAGTAGGGGATCAATTAGTGCTTGGGAGGGAAATAGGAGGGGAAGAAGGAAGGGAGGGAGGGAGAGAGGAGGAAGGATTTTCTCAGTGGAAAGTTAGGATGCACATTAAGATCTCAGTTCTGAAAGGGGGTCCCTTCCCGGGGTCCCTGGATAGGTGGGGCCTCTGCTTTCACCCCAGATCAAGCAGTGCATCCCCTTTCTGTTTTTGCAAGTAACAAACACCGCAAAACATAGTGGCTTAATGCCACAGCAGTACTGTGTCTCTTGATTTTGTGGGTCAGGGTTTGGGCCAGGCTCACCGGGCAGTTTTCCTCATGGGGTTGGACGCGGTCCCCTGAAGGATGGATGGTCTGGAGGCGAAAACGGCTTCGCTCCGTGTCTGACGTCCTGCCAACGCTGGCTGCAAGCTGCACCCCGACTGTCTGCTCCATGTGGGCTCTGCCTTGGGGTGATATCAGGGGGCCAGAGTCTTACTGGAGGCTGGATTCCCCCAAAACCAGCATCCACGGGCCAAGCTGCAAGCCAGGCTTTGTAAGAGCAGCCTCGGAAGTCCCAGGTACCACTTCTCTTGCATCCAACTGGTCACAGAAGTCACTGAGGCTTCTCAGATTCCAGGCAGGGTAGAATCAGACCCCACATCTCCAGGGAGACGCAGCAAGGACCGATTGGCTGGCTCATCTGCCATAAACTGTCCCTCCATCACAGGCCCGTTAAACCAGGTGTCACCCGGTCCCATGGACACTCTTCACTGAAACCCCCTGAACGAAGTTTTTACAGGTGAGCAAAATGTACCTTTCTTTTTCTTTCTCCAGTGAGATGAGCCCCCAGGCAGACTGAATCACTGCATGGTGGTCTTCCTTTTCACCGAGGTTTATCTATCCCAGTGCTCTGCAAAAATTTCCCAAGCAAACATGCATAGTCTTGTAAGCTATTCAAATAATGAAGAAAAACCCCCGTCACTCCTGAGTTCTCTGTGCTCCCACCTCACTGCCCTCCTCGGAGGTAAGCCTCAGCATTGGTTTGATGAGCCTTCTTCATGGGGTCTTTCTGTGTGTCACATGGATGTGGGGGGTTTCCAAAAATGCAGGTAGCCTCGTTCTCCTTGTATTTTTTCTGTAATTTGCTTATCTTTCACTCTTAAGATTATGGGTAGGAGATTGTTCATGTCAGTACCCTGGACTTATTCTGTTGTTTTCAGCTTGTAAATTGTTTTATCTGATGGTGAATGTATGTGAATCGTGGTGCCTGATGCCCAGTAGGTGCTCCCTCCATTGGACAGAATCCACTCCACCTCTGATCCGGGGATGAGTCTGGGACTCAGGGTTTGGTGATCGGAACCTCGTGTCCCGCTGGCCACCGTTGCTGGTTTGGGGACAAGCGTGTGACATCATGGGGACAACGGTCAGGGAGTGCTGTGCCCTAAACACCCGGAGCTAACCTCGGATCTGCCCGGGTCACCTGCACCATGTGGGAAATGGATGAATTCTGCGACAGGATCAGGGTTCTGTGGGTGAAAAAGACAGGGTGATGGGTTCTGGGCTGATCACAAGCTATGTCCAACACAACGCTCTGCTTGTTTTCAGAGCTGGGGGGTCTGAGGAGCAGAAAGAGGAGGAGACTCACCCAAGAACAGCCAGCGAGTGCCGTGTCTGTGAGCAGACCCGGGTTGCTGGCATGTTTGCTGGGGCCAGCTGGTTGTCGTTGTTCAGCAGCGCAGGCGCGTCCGACTCTGTGCGACCCCACGGACTGCAGCACGCCAGGCTCCCTGTCCTCCACCAGCTCCCGGAGCTTGCTCAAGTATGTCCATCGAGTCGGTGATGCCATCCCACCATCCCATGCTCTGTCGCCCCCTTCTCCTCCTGTTTGAGTTGGGTTTTCCTGTCATTTTCAACAAAGAGGAATCTCCATGAAGGCGTGAACCACGGAAGGACCACTCTCATGAGTTCATCCTCCTGACCCAGCCGGGGCTTGGCACAGAGCCTGACAAAACAAATGTTTGATGAGTGGCTGAGAGGGCGAAGCGGGAACGCCGGGAGATCCGAGAGAGCTCCAGGTCCCAGAGCGGCTTCTCAGGCTCTGGTGTGCACACAAACCCCTGCTGAGCTTGTGAACACAGATTCAAATTCAGCAGCTGCAGGGGACGGCCGGAGATTCAGGCTTTCCTACAGGACTCCATGGACAAGGAAATGGCACCCCACTCCAGTGTTCCTGCCTGGAGACTCCCGTGGACAGAGGAGCCTGGTGGGCTGCTGTCCATAGGGTCGCACAGAGTCGCTCACGACTGAAGCAACTGAGCAGCAGCAGCAGCACAGGGTTCCAGGACCGCACTCTGAGAAACAGTCTGGGTGGCTCTGTGTCCTCCTGCAGTCACCAGTCACGTGTGGCCACTGAGCATCTGAGATGTGACTCAGCTGAACTGAGACATGCTGGAAGTATAGAATGCACACCAGATTTTGAAGCTTTATTTTTAAAAAAATCTGAAAAACATATTTGATAATTTTTTAATTTATTATGGGTTGAAATGGCAATAATACATTATTTTTATATTATTACTTTAATAGTATAGTTACATGTACTCTGTGGCATTTCCTAGTTGGAGCTCGTGGTAAGGAATCCACCTGCCAATGCAGGAAACATAAGAGACACAGGTTCAATCCTTGGGTTGGGACAATCCCCTGGAGGAGGGTATCGCAACCCACTCCAGTATTCTTGCCTGGAGAATCTCATAGACAGAGGAGCTGGCAGGCTATATATAGTCCATGGGGTCACAAAGAGTTGGACATGACTGAAGTGATTTCGCATGCACGAATTTACACTATATTATTAAATAGTAATACTACAATAAATATATTATTAAAACTTATTATCACCTGATTCTTCTTATTGTTTGAAATGGAGATACTGGAAATTTTATTTTTATTTTATTTTAAAAAAAGCCTCTTTATTTGTTTTTGGCCTCAGAGCATGCAGAATCTTAGTTCCCCCACCAGGGATCAGACCATCCTCCAGGCACTGGAAGGCAGAATCTTAATAACTGGACCCCAGGGAAGTCCCAGGGCTTCTAGAAATTTTAAAGTATGTGTGTGGTTCACACATTTCTCTTGGACAAAACTGGTCTCAAGTGTGGGCTCCCTGTGGACAAGTAAATATGTCTTCAATTGCTGAGGTTTTCTCCCCGCCAGACCCCAGGCCGACGAGGTCCAACAGGGCAGAGGAAGCAAGAAGAAGGAAGACTGAGCAGAGACATGGGCGCTGGGCTTTTCTAGAAAGAGCCGCATGCTCACGCCGCAGGAGAGGAGTGCTGTCACCGCTGGGGGGAGTGAGCGAGGCTGGGAGGTGGAGGTGAAGGCTTCCTGCTAAGCAATCTGATGAGAATTTTGTTCCAGGTCTGAGAAAATAAATTGTCAAAAATTTTAATTTTTATTAGCAAGAATTAGTCGGGATGGGAACGAAGGGAATTTTCACAGACACACTCCAAGACTCTGCGATTTCACGCCTAAGCAGATACCTTGGAAAGTTACATGTGGACGAGGTGTCGACTGCAAAAATGTCTGGGTTTCCAAACGCTGGAGACAAGCACAAGGGTCAGCACTAGGAGACAGAGTGAATGAATTGTGCTCTGAAACGGGAAGCCACGTTTCCATGGAAGGAAGGAGCAAGAGCTGCACGAACCAGAGGCTACGTGTCAGACCGCAGCAAAGAGTGGGAAAAGCAAGCTGTAGGGTAAGTGTGGATTGACACCCTCGGTATGAAGCTTAAAAAACACGCAGAAAACTGTATGTAGCACGGGGGTAAACATATAACAAAACATAAAACATCAAAGGAAGACATAAAATTCAGGATCCTGGTTATCTTTGGGGAGAAGAAGGGAAACATGATCAGAGAGACAAGACGTTCACAGGGGTCTATTATAAAAAAATAGATGTAATTATTTATTCATTAAAGAAAAACAGCTACTTAAAGACACAGTCCATTATCAGCACGGAAGATGCTGCCGCTCTAATTCTATTCTTAAATTTCCTCCTGTTGCTCTCTCTACTGTTTGTTTCATTTTTTAATAACTTGCTTTCATTTTCTATGTTTACCATGGCCAGAGTTTAACAACTCCTATCATTCTATATGGTTTGTTAATTGTAGAAAGTTTTTTTTTTTAAGCTGGATAGAAGGAACAAAAGTGTTTGCATTATTACTTTCCAACACCTTTTTATAAATCTGAAATATGTCATTAAAATGTACCAAGGCATTCATAAAATCATTATAAAATGATTCTGAATACCTCTGTGTACAAATTTAGTGATCTTACTGAACTTTTCTAAAACTGGGATTCATGCTTCTCTCATCCCACTAGTTTCTCGGCTTTCTTTTTGGCCACACCCAGAGGTATGCGGGGTCTTACTTCCCCAACCAGGGACGAAGGCATGCCCCTTGCATTGGAAGTAGAGTCTTAACCACTGGACCACCAGAGACGTCCCGGTTTCTCTGTCTTCTCGGAGTCAGTTGTCATCCTGACTTTTTTTGCTTCTTTCCCACCCATTGGATCTGAGT
The DNA here is from genome assembly GCA_007570785.1 of Antilocapra americana. Taxonomy (NCBI): domain Eukaryota; kingdom Metazoa; phylum Chordata; class Mammalia; order Artiodactyla; family Antilocapridae; genus Antilocapra; species Antilocapra americana. Next base: position 2,273,125 of record ML662452.1, read on the forward strand.
ACGGTCCTGAGTTTTCCTAATCCCTGTTATGATCAGTACCACAACGGCAGCCTGGATGAACGGCAGCTGAAGAACTCCTTGCCCCTTGGTGTCTGGGGAAAATGCCTCGAAACCCCCATTCTCTGAGCTCGTGCAAGCCCGAAGCTTCCCCACAGATGCCCGTTGCTTCCTGTGGGGTGTGAGCGGGGCAGGGCAGCGCTCTCTCTGGATACTGAGTGCGCCGCCTTTCTCCTCCCTGCTTCCCTGAAACTCAGTCTTTCCTTTGTTCAAAACTATAACAATCCACTTGGACTGATCATTTCAAAGGCTCTCTTGGCCATTTCTTAGGACAAACGAGAAGGGTTTTACATCCCAACACATAAATGTCTTTCAAAGGGCTGGCACTGCTCTATTGGAAACGTCTAGAGGGCACCTGTTGGCTTTGTCTAGTTTTCTTCCTCTTTAACCTGGATCCATGATTTGTATTTTCTTTGGGAAACCCCCCTACCTCACTTTCATGTTTTTGAACATGAAATTCCTTATGGACCAAAGCTCCCTGGGGAGAAGATTGGGGGGTATTCGTATTCCCATTTTATAAAGGAGGAGAGTGAGACGGCAAGAGGTTTGCATACGGTGGTCAAGGTCAAATAACTAGTGGGCGCATGGTTTGGAATTTGAACTCAGATCCAGCATCACAGCTTGTGCTCAGAACTGTTATAATATAAGAATATAATAATAATTATAATAATCCTATACTATCAATTCCCAGACTGTATCTCCATTTAAGGCCTCTCTACTGAGCTCCAGATTTGTATAATCAGCTGCATGTCCAATAGCTCCACTTGAATATTGAATAGGCATTTATGATGGTTTAAGAAAAATGCTCATGAAATCTTTGACACAACGTCCTTAGGGAGTGAAGTTTGATTTCTCTCCCCTTGAGTGTGAGTTGAATTGATGACTTCCTTCGAACAGAATGCTATGGAAATGACAGTGTAGGATTTTCAAGGCTAGATCATAAAAGGCGTTGTGACTTCTGCCTTAGTCTTTTGAGTTGTTCATTCTGGGGCAGCCGTGATGGGTGAACCCTCGACAAGTCCCAAGAAAAGTTCTGTGTGGTGAGGAAGTGAGGCCTCCTACAACAGTTGCTAAGAAATTGGAACCTCTCGGCCATAGCCGTGCTGAGTGTGCCGTCTTGAAACTGGCTCACGCAGCCCTCGTCAGCCCTTCAGATAACAGCAGCCCCGGCTGGCATCCTGACTGCCACCTCATGAGACACCCTGAGCCAGAACTTCCCCGCTAAGCGTCTCCTGAATTCCCGACTCTCAGAAACTGTGAGGTAATCAGTACTTGTCATTTTAAGATGCTAAGTTTGGGGAAAATTCATTATGCAACAATAGATAATCAATGCAACATCTCAAACATGACATGTGGAAAGGGGAACTCCTGCTCTCCATCCTGCAAGCATAATTTCCCCACTGTCTTCTCTGTTCAGAAAATGGCCATGTCATGATTCTTGTTACTAAGGCTCTCCCCAGACACGTCCTCCTCAAAACATCCTCAGAACCTGTCTCCACGTCACATCCCAAATCTCATCTGAGCAATTCCCATTGTTCTAACTGTGACCTGTAACCCAGATCCCATTAAGTCTTCTCAGAGCCTCAGTTAGCATCCTGGTCCACCCCACTCTCTCTCACTAGCTTGGCTGCAGTTGGATCTGCCTAAATCCTCTTTGCCTCTAATTTTCCTAGAGTCAGTTTGGTATACAGCAGCCAGAAGATGCTTTAAAAAATGTAAGCTGGACGGCTCCTCTGCTCTGGGCCCGTCATGACTCCTCTTCCTCTGGACCTGTGGCTAGCTCCCTCCTACCGCTTTATTTAGATCTTTGCCAGAAAACCACCTTCTTTCTTAATGAGGGATTTTCTGACTTCTGAGCAGTCTCTATAGTATTTATATTTTTATGTCTATTTACTTTCTCTCTTTGTTCCAAAAGACAGCCCCTTAAAGAGTCTTTCTTGTCCAGTTTGTGGCCTGTTGTGTCCCCAGCATCTAGAATTATTCTTGCGCACAGTAGGTGCCCTCAAATATTTACTGAATCAACACATTGTTGTTTTCATAAGAACTATTGACCTTGGTGTGTTTATCAGAACCACCTGGGAAGTCAGTGAAAAATAAAAATGCCCCTTGGGTCCCCAGGGGTCCAACACAATCCTAGGTACTCAGAGTCTGATGAAAACCAGGTGATGGGAAGATGCATCCCTGGAAATGTTTGCTGCATTTGTCTCCTAATCTTTCAGCAAAATTTGTTATTTCTGCTTTAACAGAGGCAAGGAAAATAGTAAAATATATTGAAATTGGTTTGTATTAAAAAAAAAACTCCTTTGTAGTTAGGGCAGTAAATTATAGGCATAGGATTCAATATAAGCCATAAATTGAATATTTTAGTGTGAGTAGAGTTGTATCGAGTGTTCCTTTGGGGATTAGTTTATTTCCTAAGCTTTTGTTCACTGCATCATGAGTCTTTTCAATAAAACGATCTCATTGCCTGACAGCCAGACAGGACTTTCAGTGATGCTGGAGGATTTTATTGGGTGTGGTTAGCTCAGAAAACGGTTCTCTGAAGATACTTTACGACCAAATATTTACTAATGTCCCTTAGCAGCCCAGGTTAATTTCAGAATACCTCAGAAAGTCAATAAATGTGGACAAACTAGGATGTGTACACACATCCACCATGGCCCCTCTGCTTCAGGTAGATAAAAGCCCAGAAATGTAACCGAAATAGGGAACTTGATGCTACCATGACCTTGTTATTAAAAATCGTTAGGCCAATGAAAGACTAATGGGCACGTCACTCAAGGTCCAAACCCACGCCTCCACCCGCCGCCCACTTGAGCAGGTAGGCATCTGTTTGGCAATAGCTGGGTTCAGGGACCCCCCTGGTGGTCCAGCGATCAAGACATCGCCTTCCAGTGGGGTGGGCGCAGGTTCCATCCCGATCAGGAAGTAAGATCTCACATGTCGCTCAGGCAAAAAAGAAAAAACCAAAATGGCCAACCAGAACATAGAGCAGAAGCTATATTGTAACAAATTCAATAAAGACTTTAAAAATGGTCCACATAAAAAAAAATCTTTAGAAAATAGTTGGGCTCAAGGTATATAATTCATTATTTTTTCTAAATGATGGAAAAATCATTTCTTACTCTTTATCCATTAGATTTTTTAAAAAAAATGCATTTGATCACTTTGTAAAGGTTGGGTCTCCCTTTTGAAAAAACTAATTTATACGTGTGTATTTTCTTTGACTGTGCTGGGTCTTCCTCATGCCGTGTGATGCGTGGCTTCTCCTGTTGTGGAGCGTGGTCTCTGGGACGCTCAGGCTTCAGGAGTTGTGGCTCAGGGGCTCAGAAGCAGAGGCGCACGGGATTAGCTGCTCCACGGCAAATCGGATCTTCCGGGCCCAGGGATCGAACTCCTGTCTCCTGCTTTGGCAGACGGATTCTTGGCCACTGAGCCATGGGGGAGGCCCTATCCGTTAGAATTTGATGATGCAAGAAACAGAAACGACTCTTCTGAAATGGTACATGATAGCTGACTAACCACCAGCTCAAGGACTGGGCTTGAGGGGCCTGGGGCCCCTGGGGTCAGAAGTGAATTTAATCTCTCCTAGATGAGAAAACAAGCAGAAGGCCTGCCCACCTGCTCACCCCTCAGCCTGGGAGAGGGTGGTAGGCAGCCTCGGAGATGACCCCACCAATACCCACCCGGTGGCGCTCATGACCTTGTGTGACCCCTTCCCTGTGGGCTTGGCTGGAGCGAAAGGCTTGCTTCTGATGGACAGAGTGAGGCAAGAATGAGGGGACGCGACACAGGTGATTAGGACACAAAGCTGTCTGCCTTCTGTCTCCTTGCCGTGTCTTCTTTGCCTGCTTCCCGTGATGGAGTAGCCGCCGCACTTGGACCAGGTAAAGGGAGTCCCCATGGCAGTGAGCTGACTGCGGCCTCCAGCCACAACCGGCCAAGAGCTGAAGTCCTCAGCCCCACTGCCCACGGGAGCTAATCCTGCCTACAGCCACGGATTTTACCTGGAAGCGGATCCTGCTACACTTTAACTTTTTAAAAAAATAACATCCCTTTAAAAACATTATGTATTGTTTCCCTGCGGCCGTGCCGGGTCTTCGCGCTGCTCCCGGCTTGCCGTGCGCAGGCTTCTCATGCAGCGGCCTCTCTGGTGGCACGGGCTCCGTGCTTGCGGCCCACGGGCTTAGCTGCCCCTTAGCTGCCCCACGGCACACAGGATCTTCCGAACTAGGGACTGAACCTGTGTCTCCCGCCCTGGCAGGTGGATTTGTTACCACTGAGCCACCAGGGATGCCCTTGACTTATTTTACGTGTGTGTGTTTTGGCCGTGCTTCTCCAAGTGTGGTCCTTACGACAGAAGCATCACGTGGGAGTTGGGAAGACATGTACCTTCTCAGAACCCCGTCCCTAGATTTCTGAGTCCAGGGCAGGCAGCCGTCTATGTTTTATCGAGCTCTGCAGGCGGTCAGATGCATGCTTAGGTTTGAAAACCCCTGGTGTGCGAGTGTGCTGGTCGCCGGTGTGCTGAAGGCCTGTCTCCCGCCTGCCGTCAGCCACTTCACTGGACCGCCAGGCTCAAGCCGCCCCATCCCACAAAGATGGGTCTTTACAGCGCTGGAGCCCCCCGCTTCCATGACCCGTCTTCAGAACCCTCTCCCCGCGCCCCACTCGACAGGCACGCAGAGTTCAGCCGTGATGACAGGCGGCTTCTCCAGAGTCGAGCAGACGGGCCCTCTCCCCGGGGCGTGATTGACAGCCCCCTAATCAGAGGGAAGAGAATGGCATGCCTCTAGAATGATGTTTGCTCTGTAAATATTTGACATTATCCACCCTGCAAACCTGAAAGGGAACTTCATTTTTCTTTCTTTTCCGGGGAATACAGCAAGTCGGAGAACACCCTTAAGTATAATTAGTCTGACAAGGGAGCTCCTGATCGGGGCTGGGGACCGAGCCTGCGGGAATGAAGTGTGGATGTCTTGTCTCTCTGCTGAGGGCCTCTCCCCTGGCGTGTGGGACTCCCGGCTCCCTTGGCTTCTGACGTGCAGGCTGTCCTCCGGGCGAGCTGCCGGTTCTCCGCAGGCAGGTCTGGGGCAGGGCCTGGGAATGTGCCTTTCTGCCTTTTTAACAAGCCCCAGGGTGATGCTGCTGTAGCCGTTTTAAGGACCACAGTTCACTGAGTAGCAGGATTTGCAGGCCCTTCCTGATGCTACATGGAACTTAGTGTTTGGAGACAGCTTTCAGACGCCACTGAGGGCCTGGCTTCTGTGAGTGGACTTGGGCTTGCATCCTTGCCGTACAAACCCGGAGCCGTGTGCCCATGGGCAGGTTAGCGCACCTCTCGGAGCCAGCACCGCTCATCAGGACCCTCCCTTTTAGGGCGTGTGAGCCAACCTTGAGAAAAGAGCTGCCTCTTTGAGCAACATTTTTAGATGCGCTCCTCCCCATCGCCTCCCCCCATTAAAGTGTTGAACCCTGAATGCCGTAGACCTGGAGCACATCTCTTTTTGTACTTTGCGGAGGACCACAAAGCACTGTAACAGCCTGAGACTGTTCACCGCTCAAGAGCTGATGGTTTGCCCAGTTGGGAGTGATGTCACCCTGTTGAGAATGCTTATTTTAGGGCAATAATAAGGACTAAGAGAAGATAATTTCTGTCAAGAACCCTATGCAAAGTAAGTGCTCAGTAATGGTTATGTATTTGTGTGCATTATATAAACTATGCTAGAGATGATATAGTGTAATTAATCCAATATACTGTTGACCCTTGGACAACACGGATTTGAACTGCGTGGGTCCGCTTACACACAGACAGGACGACAGGGTCTGGGGTCGCTTGAAGCCACAAATGTCTAGAACTTCGAATACAGACAGCCAGTGCCCTGAACCTCCGGGCTGTTCAGGGCAGCTGTACACCATATATTGTTATTTATGTTATTGGTATATTATTGCTGTTGCTTAGTTACTGAGTCGTGCCCAACTCTTGAGATCCTACGGATTGTAGCCCACAGGCTCCTCTGTTCATGGGGTTTCCCAGGCAAGAAAGTGGAGTGGGTTTCCACTTCCATCGCCAGGGCATCTTCCTGACCCAGGGCAAGTCTCCTGCGTTGGCAGGCTGATTCTTTACCACGGAGCCACCAGGGAAGCTCATTATATCATCCTGTATTATCCCTCAGTCTAGTACCTGCAGATTGGGGAGCAATGAAAGATCAAGGTAGAAGCGGGTGAGGAAACAGAAGTCGGCTGAGGTTTCTGCAAACATCACAGCCGTCCATAGTTTGAGCCCAGGCCGGGGTCTCCCTCACAGGCCTGCTGATCCCTGAGGCGCCACTTAGCGCTCCAGGTTCCTGCATCTTCATCCCTCCTTGGACATGACCCGCGTCCCCCTCGGACCCCGGGGTGGGTCAGTGCAGGGGCACCCGGGGGCCCACCAGGTGGTTGGCTGTGTGGATTCGGCCTCCGGGCACTGACAGGGCGAGGGCCTGGGTCTGGGGCGGGTGGCGGGGCCAGGCAGCCCGGCGGGCAGCGTTGGTCCCCTCGAGGGCAGAGGGCCATTCAGCGGTGAGTGCAGGGCAGAGGGGCTCATCCCTCCCGGAGGGTCAGAGGGGAGGGCGCAGGAGCCCCAGGCTGGCAGCCAGGCCCGGCCTGGTCTCCCGGGGCCAAGGCAGGGAGCGGTCCCCAGGGCCGCGGGGACCAAGGGCAAGACTCAGTCAAGAGACGCAGGCCTGTGGAGGGGCCGGGGTGAAGCTTGCTTTCCCACTCTGGATTCTTTGTGTGTTCGCAGAGTCTTCCCACTTCCCTTGGGATGGGAGGAGCTTAGTTCTGGAGCCTGGGAAGCAGACCTGGGCCTGGATAACCTGGGGGCTAGTGAGGCACCGCCCGTGTTTCAAGTATCTCCAATGTCAGGTTTGCTTTGGTGGCAGTGTCTCTGCTGTTCCCCAACCTGCAGCTCCGAGGGCTCCGGCTGGCGCAGAGAGCCCGGAGGTGCAGACTGCTCAGACTCGGAACCTGGGCCCGTTACCACCACATGGTGCCAAACCATCAGCTTTTTGTTATAAACAAACAGAATTTTAACAGCGTGCTCACTGCCTGATGAAGAAGGAGATGAACCCACTCCAGTGCTCTTGCCTGGAAAATTCCATGGACAGAGGAGCCTGGCGGGCCCCAGCCCACCGCGTCCGGGGCACGCAGCCGGGCGCTGCCTTGCGTGCGTCTTTCACCTTCTGCTGTTGCCCTGCGGTCCTTGGGTGCTCGGTTCTTTTCAGTCTTTGTTCTCTGTGCTTTTCAGTGTTCGAGGATTCTCGTATATACCCTCTAGCTCAGACATGCTTTCCTCAGCTGCCTCTAGTCTACTGAAAAGCCCATGATCCTCCACTTCTGCTCCTGGGCTTTTGTTGCTGTTGTTGTCTTTTTAAAATCTCTAGCATTTCTTTTCGGTTCTCTCTTAAATTTTTTATCTTTTCGCTCACATTGCCCATGTGTTCTTGTCTACTTCATCCATTACAGCCCTTAGCATATTAACTGGAGTTGTTTTAAATCCCACATCTGGTTCTGATGCTAGCTCTGTCGTTTCAAATTATATTCTTTGCCCTTTCGTATGCCTAAATAGGGCTTCCCCTGTGGCTCAGCAGTAAAGAATCCACCTGCAACTCAGGAGTCACAGGAAACACAGGTTTGATCCCTGGGTCAGGAAGAGCCCCTGGAGGAGGAAATGGAAACTCACCCCAGTGTTCTTACATGGAGAATCCCAACAACAGGAGCCTGGGGGGCTGCAGTTCATAGGGTCACAAAGGGCTGGACACAACTGAAGCAATTTAGCACACACACATGCCTGCCAGGCTCCTCGAGTCTGTGGAATTCTCCTGTGTTCTGCCTGTTTTTCCCTCCCAGGCCATACAGACAGCAAGTGGAACCTTAGTTCCCCCACCAGGAATCAAACCTGGGCCTCCTGCATTGGGAGCTTGGAGTCTTAACCACTGGACAGCCAGGGAAGTCCCTCCAGTTCCTGCCTGTCTGCCTCTTTAATCTAGGGCACAGAGCTTTGCCCTCTTGTCCTCCCCTCCCTTCTGGATCTTAGAGCTGTTGATTTTTCAGTCTGTTCAAGCTTTTTTCTCATCATCAGGTAGACTGGTGACTGCCAAACTTACCCGCTAAGCCAGGGGTAGCTGCTTTTAACCCACACGTTTTGTGACTATGTATTGTTCTGCATAGTGTAATGTAACTTATTTCATCAGTCACCTTTTTTAGAACATTTTGGTTCTTTCCAACTTTTCAGGATTACAACAGTGAATGATTGGACATTCTTATCAAATATATCTCAGTGAACATCTTCGGTTATTTTCTGAGGAAGACCCTTCAGAAGAGTAATTAATCAAAGGGCATGCACATTTTAAAGAAAGTGATAAATACGGCTAATTCTTTTTCTAGGCATTCCTGTCTATTTTAACTTCCAGCAACAATGACTGTGGACATTTCTTCCTTGGTCCCTCCCCAATAATGGAAATATTATGTTTTATTTTTGTCAATTTGATGAGTGGGAATGATTTCTCCCTGTTTAATAAATGTCTCTTTTGTTATTATTGTCACTTGATATTGTCTTAAATGTTCACTAAACATTTCTTTACATGCATGTTGTCAGCTCATGAGTTTTGCCAAAATGTTTCTATTTGGCTTTGTATTTATTTTTCTTATATATATACATATATATAAATACTACCTCATTAATTATGCTAGTCACCATTAATCATATAGTAATGTAGTTTCCTCCTGTGTATGACTTCTTGTCATACTTCTGGTGAGTTTTATTTTCCAAATCGTATTCAGTTTTGGTCACGCTGGGCCTTGCCTGCTGCTCAGGCTTTGCTCTAGTTGCGGCGAGCGGGGGCTGCTCCCTAGTTGCGGTGGTCTGCTTTCTAACTGCCGTGGCTCCTCTTGTCTTGGGCTCCATAGTTCTGCATCGGCTTGGTTGCTCTGTAGCATGTGGGATCTTTCCAGATCGATTGAACCCGAGTCTTCTGCATTGGCAGGTGGATTTTTTTTACCATTGAGTCACAAGGAAGCCCCTTATAGTGTTTTTTTTTTTTTTAATTTTGGAATTTTAGTTTCTATGATTCTTTCTTAGTGTTTATACCTGGAAATAACTTCCCTGATTGATATCAGGTAACTGCTGACTTACATTTTCCTCTAGCTGTTTCATGTTTTCATTTCTAGATTTAATTTTGATTCATCTGAAATATATATAGTATGAGATATTTAAATTTTTTCCCCCCTGAAAAATTTTCCGATCATCTGAACACTATCTTATTTTTATTAATGTACTTTTTCTCTACAGATTTAAAATTCTACTTTTGTAACGTGCTAAATTCTTTAAATGTTTAACATATTCCTGGACATTATTTTGTTTTACATTAAATTGTTTTACTCTTGTGCCAGTTCAGTATTAAAAAATCTTAACTTTATAGTATATTTTCATACCTAATGGGGATATTTCTTTACTCTGTATACACATGTGTGCGTGTGTGAGTTGCTCGGTCGTGCCTGACTCTTTGCAACCCCATGGACTATAGCCGGCCAGACTCCTCTGTCCGTGGGATTTCCCAGGCAAGAACACTGGAGCGGGTTGCCCTTGTCTTCTCCAGATGTTGCAGGAAGGGGGACCCCTTCCAGGCCCAAGAGTGGGCTCTTGTCTAACACTCAGAAATGACTTGTCTGAGGAGACACATGTGCTGAGAAAGCAAGAGACTTTGTTAGGAAGGGCGCTGGGGTGGAGAGCAGCGGGGTGAGGGGCCCAGGAGGACCACCCTGCCATGCGGCTCGTGGTCTCAGGTTTGACGGCGGTGGGGTCAGTTTCCGGGTGGTCTCTGACCAGTCGTTCTGACCCAGAGTGCTTCCCGGTGGTGACGCATCGCTCAGCCAAGCTGGATGCCAGCGAGTGTTCTGGGAGGCGTTGGACACGCAGCGTCACCTGGTGACCCTTCCAGAACTCTTCCGGTTGGTGGTGTCACATTAGTTCCGTGTTCCTTACCAGGACCTCCTGTTGTGAAGCAGCTCACTCGAATGGTTACTATGGTTCCTGGCCAGGGTGGGCGGTTTCAGCCAGTGAGCTTCCCCTAACCCAGAGAATCTTCTCGACCCAGGGACTGAATCCATGTCTCTTGCATTGGCAGGCTGATTCTTTACCTTCAAAGATACACTATTTATTATCTTTGTTTAGTTTTTAATTTTGTAAAGGCAACACATACACTTACTAAAACATTCAGTGTGACTATAGTGCTTTAAAATGTTCAGTTTGCTGTATATCGTTTAAAATTTGCAAGATGTATAACACATCAGATACGTTTGGAGCTTGTTGATGGACCCCTGTTTGTCCTGTCTGGCCTTCTCGTGTTGGGAGCTGTGTCTTGGTCTCCTGGGGCTTGTCTATGTCTAGCTTCTGCTCTTGAACTTCTGAGGTTCCACCTTGAGTCCACAGGCTTTAGAGGAAACACTCTCTTGGGCCCTTAGCTCAGCCTGCTGGGGGGTCTCATGCTCCTGACCCATTCCACTCTTAGTTCTTCCCTGAGACCATGCCCAGGAACTCAGGTGAAGCCCACCAAAGCCCCTGGCTGCTCAGAAAGTTAAGACGGCTCACCAGTGTATTCCTCAATCTAGTTGGTAGTGGTCTTTGCTCCCATGAAATTCTTGAGATGTATTACTGCACTGTGGGCTGGATGGAAGAAGTGTATTTGGGAAAACTCAGGCAGTGGGTAGGCAGGGGTGAGGAAGGGAGCCTACCTCTTCCAACCTCTGGGCTGCTTGGAAGTGCTGAGAGTTCAGCCATCTCCCACCCGATGCCCCAACACCCCATAGCAGCTGTCCGCTAGTAGCTGAGAGGAGGTGGTGTATGAATGTCCCCGCTCCCTACTCAGCAGGTGCGGTAACTGAAGCGTGTCCTGCACCATCTTCAGGGTGCCCAGGGGGACTGGGCCCCGCTACCCAGGGTGGGTGTTCTTCTTAAAGCCCCCTGTTGGCATTCTCCGTCTCCCCTTTCCCTCCCCCATTCCTCTATTTGTGTTTCTTGGGGTCACCGCCCATCTAAACTGCTTGTCCTCATGTCCTCAGCTCCAGACCTGTTTCCACAGGAAACCAGTCTATGGAAAACGGAAAGCTGAGTGTTGGAGGATCCTGAGCAGAAGTCAGAAGACTATAGCCCAAGGGCCAAATCTGAGCTGTTGCTTGTTTTTGTAAATGAAGTTTTATTGGTACACAGTCCTGACCACTTGTTCACTGTTGTCTGTGGCTGCTTTTCACTGCAATGGCAGAGTGGGGTTGTTGGGTCAGAGACCAGGTGGCCCATACAGCCAGACATACTCACTACCTGATTCTTCAGCGGTCTCCAACCGCTGGGATAAGTATCTCGGTACCTCTGGTCTTGAGGAGAAAAATGGCATGATCTGATTTACTTTATTAACGTTTCACTCCCACAGCTGTGTGGAGAATGGATGTGAGGCGGGGTGCTCCGGGACCAGTTAGAAAACTTCCATAATCTGCTTTCCAGGATAGGAGATGTCGGAGATGTAGGTTCAACCCCTGGGTCAGGAAGATCCCCTCGAGAGCAGCATGGCAACCCACTCCAGAATTCGCGCCTGGAGACTCCCATGGACAGAGGAGCCTAGTGGTGTATGGTCTAGAGGGCTGGAAAGAGTTGGACGTTGACGTGATTTAGCAAGCATGGATATTTAGGAGAGATCCAGAGTGAACAGATAGGAGCTGTATCTTAAACCTAGAAACAACAGGGCTTGCTGATGGGTTGGGCTGGAGAAAAGGGAGCGCTTACCGGGTGTGTTCTCATGTGTGCTTGCTGCTTCTGATTCTCCTCGGAGAAGCTGACTTTGCCTTTTCTTTGACCTTGCCACAAGGCTTGTGGGATCTCAGTTCTCCAACCACGGATTGAACCTGGGGCCCAGCAGTGAAAGTGCAGAGCACTAACGGGCAGCCAGGCGAGTCCCAGAAACCAAGTTCGTCTTGAGCACCACTTCCTTCAGGACCCCTTCCTTGACCGCTCAGGGTGGCTGGGGCTCCTGTGTGTCCCCGCATTCCTCCACTGTTCCTCCTGCAGTGGTCTGTGTCGCCTTTAATCTCGCCTTAGGGCACAGACATAATGCAGGACAGAGTCCATATTTTCAACAGCATTTGAGTCAGGACTCTGTTCTCGGCACCACCACTGCCCAGATGTCACCTCGAGTAGGTGCTCCCCTCACAGTCGCTGAGAGAATGAAGACCATGAGCTTTATGATTTGGTCCAAACAGCTTATCCCAGCGGTCCCCAACCTTTTTTGCACTAGGGACTGGTTTTGTGGAAGACAATTTTTCCATGGGACTGGGAGAGGGTGAATGGTTTCGGGATGATTCAAGGACATCACACTTACCACGCATACTTCTATTGTTATGACATCAGCTCCACCTCAGTTCATAAGGCATTCGATCCTGGAGGTTAGGGACTCCTTGCGCCCAGCCCTCTGCCTTCACTGCCTCCCCTTTCTGCAGCCTCGCTTTCTCTAGCCTGGCCTCTCGTGTTTCTTGGCTCAGACGTGGGGCCATGACAATGAGGTGGAGCTAGCAGGCGCTACCGTGGCATCATCACTGGACGAGCAGGGGGCTCCTGCGGCCCTGCCCCATGGCAGGCCAGGGTGGGCTGTGCAGCACGTCATTGGGGGTGGGACGTCGGCCTCTGCCTGGGCAGCTTGTGTGTGAAACATGGCCTCGTTCTCCTGGGACGTTACAGGAACGGAGGGGGCAGAAAGGGAAACTGCAGCGCAGGGCCATGGCTCTGAGATGGAGGAGCCTGGGTCTCTCCACCATGGCTGTCCTCTCTGCTGCATCCTTGAATTTGTGAGACAGCTGCCCACTGCCTGGGCTGAGAGTCCATTGTAAATTTCTCAGGCACCAGCTGACTGAGTCTGAGAGTCTGCAAAGGCAGCCTAGGAACTAAACAAGGTGGCTGGCATTCACTGAAAAAAAAAAAAAGATTAAAAAAAGAATCTGGAGACAAGGGGAGATGCTAGAAGTGGGTCAGTGGGTCTGAGCAACAGAGACGCCCACCAGTAATCTCCTGGCAGGGCCTCCCTGAGGGTCAGCGCAGTTGCCCACGCCCTCCTTCCCCTCTCCTCTCTTGCCACCTTAAAAAAACACACATACGCAGAAATCAATCCATCAAATGTCATTACGGATTTATTAAGCCTGATGTAGAAAGACATTTAACAGTAACATCTTCAGAAAGCATAGAAAGAGCGCTTCTGTTCAGTCTTGTGCTTTGAAAATCTAAATATATTTTTATCATATAAATAATTCTTTTCATGTTTTAAGTGCATTTGTGTTTTTTTTTCTTCTTCTCTCCCTTAATTTTCATTTTTCAATTAGCCAAAGCGGAAGTCGTGGTTGACGGAAATGAAGCCATTTGCAAAGCTAATGGTGTTGGGAGGCCTGTCTGAGTTATACTGTATCAGCCTGATTTCCAAAAGGTGGTTCAATGTCTGCAGCATTCAAATGAGGGACAGCCTCCAGCAAAATCATAATTGAACACACCCAGGTCCTTAATGTCGGCAGTTGAATTTCCTGATGCAAATTATGATAGGGTTTCAGATGGGGACAGTCTATTTCTAATAACTCCTGAGTGGGTGAGAAAAAGACTTTTTTTTTTGACACAAAGGAAAGAGTTATCATGCTTAAGAATGTAAATAACACACATATAGAAACCTTTTTGATGGAAATGAGGGGCTCCATATAAACCTTGTTGAGGGTGTTGTTATTTTTTCACAATAGCTAAAAGAAGTAGTATCTATTATTTAGGGCTTTAATTACAGTTCTCAAAGTGGAATGATTTTTCCTTAAAAAAAAAACTCTTTAGAGATAAAAAATAATGGCTTCTTTGATATAATTTCACTTCCACCATCAGAAGTTATTTCTAGTGGTAAAATTGTACTTTTTTTTTTAACCCCTCTCTTTTTAGAGATTATTTCATTGCTTCAGCATCGCACATGTTCATCTCGAGTGTGCCCAAACCAAGTCATTTTTATTCAGCCAGGGGCTGCTCCAGGTGTTTCTTTTGACCTGATGTAAGTCATATGGGATATCAAGACCAAACTGTTTAGCATTAGGAGGGACGACAGAAGGCTGGCACCCGGGGACAAGAGGAGGAGCACCTTTTCTGAAAATCCCTGTGGTTTTTTTTTTCCAAGATGGAAAGCCATCACTTCCGGGGGGGACTGTGTCTTTAGGCAGTGATAATGCAGCTGAGCCTTTGGAAAATTGCAAATAGTGATTGCATTGAGCACTAGCATTCGGGATGATCAGGAGCAAAGGAAAGCGAGGTCAGCCAGGGAAAGAATTTTCCAGATCCCAGAGACGAAGGCTCGGATGCCCCTCTGTGACGAATCTGTTTGGCCACAGGGTGGTATAATTTTCCTAGCAGAAAAAAAATTTTTTCATTGCAAGGACAATTTATAATCATCAAAAACAAGTGAAACATGGTTTTGATTAAAACAGCCTGTTGGCTCAATAATTTCTGTAATTTTAAAAACATCCTTAATGTAGAAGAAGAACACTCTGATGTCAGGAACGGCCTGGGGCCCCATTACAACAGCAACCGAATAAATAAGGAAAAGAATTGCGAGGTCATAAAAACAAAATTAAGCTAATGTTTCAAATTTTGACAATTATGAATTCTTCCTCTAAGAACACATTAAAAAAATGTTCAGGCACTATTAGATAAAATACAAAGAGGATAATTCTTACATGGATGAGTTTGCAGTTTTCCCAAGGGGTAAAGCATGCCTTTAAAGGAAAACCCTGAATTAGGACATTGATTCCTCCTTAAATCCAGCAATTGGATGGACTCATGCAGACAAACTTGGTTCTTATCTTTTCTTTGTAAACTCAGATCTAATTCTTTCATAAGCTATTGAAAGAGAATGATCAGGAAAAAAATTACAAGCATAATTTTTCTTTTTTCCATACAAAAGAATCCCCATTGTGGGCCAGTTTGGTAGGAAACAGAAACAAGCAAATATAACGAAATCTGTGTTCATACATGGCGATATAGTTAGTATATACAAATATGTACAGTATAAAAATGTACGGAAGGCTGCTGTTCTCAGCCATCCAAGCTGCATTTTACACAAGGAAAACAGCCTGGATTTCCCGCCTAGTATACAGGCAAATGTCGTATATACAGCATGCAGGTTATAGAAAATTAGTGCGCTTGCATGGGAACATTCTACAGGTATGCTTGCAGTCATTTTTCTTTGAAAATGACTAGTCTGCTTTCCTAATAAGAAATGTTTTTGCCTTTCTTCTCTGGCAAACGCTTTCCTTCAGAGCAAGGTTGAATTCTCCCAACTCACTATGCCCTACCTCCCCTACTGCCAATTCCAAAAAAAAAAAAAATGTCTAGAAGTAACATGAGGGGATAAATATATAACAAACATGGTGATGCCAAATTTCTTAAAAACCTACACGCACTCTGCAGAGTAAGAACTGGCTGACCAGTACGACCGTTGTATATGGTCAACTACCCTCTTGATTTTTAGGGTGTTTGGAAGTTTCTGATTTACGCCGACGGTGCCTGGCTGTTAAGAGTCAAAGTCAGAAGGGATTAGAAAAATACCAGCATATCAGAGACCAGAAAGTAGGTTGTGTCCCCAGATATTATGACATTTAAGAACCCTGAGCCAAACAAGAATGGTTGCCTATGTCAGCTTTTCCTGACTTGCGTGCACATTCTAGCATCTGATGTATTATAAGCCAAAACATTATACTGCAAAACTGGAATGTTTCTGTTGCGTTGATCTCCATGCAGAATGAAAATAGTTTTTACATCTTCTCCGCAGATTGGCTGAGCTTAGTGTATTTAAAACAAAATATACATACACATTTATAATTCCTGAATATTATCTGGGTCATTTAGAAAGTGAATACATTGCTGTACAAAGTCTTCATATTTGAGATATAATCGTATGATCCCTCAAGTTCTGTAAATATAAACCTTTGCCTGGGGACTGAGATCCAAACGCGGGTTTCAGGTCCAAGATAATTTAGTAAATGCATTGAAATTCATTTTCTGGAGGGGTTGAAGGGAGTGGTAGGGTTTTCTATTTAAAAAAAAAATTTTTTTAAGTAATGCATTTGTTAGAATTTTTCAACTTCTCCTGGGGTTCTCACAGAAGAGTTATTATTTGTCCTTCCAAAAGCAGTCTTCAGCAAATAAACACTGAGGAACAGCTGTGAGTATTTAATTATTTTTTTTCAATCAGGTTGCTTGTTTTAAAAGGCCTTAATGATCATGATATGGCTATGGGTAAATCCTTTGTATGCTGAGAGGTGTCAGATCAGGCTGCCTTTACTTGCAGGAGCCATTTTACTTGGAATATATTTTTCCAATGGAAATGGACAAAGTTCTGTTGCAGAAATAACATTCCACCTGGTACTAGCATTTTAAAACAGTCCTCTTCTAATCCATAAAACATTTCTAGTTTTCCCTGAAGCTTTGGGCTGCCTTGTGCATGAATAATTTTGGAGAAACACCCACACCCTTTAGCCCATTGTTCGTGAAGTACTGGAAGAAGATTAACTAGAGCCTGGAAATTGTGTATCTGTGTCAGCTTCTGAATCTGTCACAGGAAACCAAAGGAGATAAGTGGCTTTTGCTTTGGATGAAGAGGTAAAATTCCCCTGTAGAAATTCTAAAGATGATTCACAAGTTTCAAAATGTTTAATGCTTCCCTACAATGGAAACATGTCTCTGTCTGTGGGGGATGGAAAACTTGGCCTCTTTCTCCTGCTCAATCTTTGTCTAAAAGTGTTTTGTGGCTATTTTGAGAAAGTGCCACATATAGGAAGGGAGAAAATGAAATTAGCATTTTAACATCTCACAGGGGAAAGAAATAAACGGAAAATTGTGATTTTTTTTTTTTTGGCCTAATGCATGTTCAAAATAGATGTCACTTTTTGTTCTTTAGAACTACAAGTGTCTATTTCTGTGTTTAAAGCTTTAATATATCTCCTTATTATCATTATTCCAGCTTTCATCAGCACTCTTCGAGTCTTGTTGCAGAGAATAGAGGATAATGTGAAAGTGACATTTTTTAATGTTTTTTTTTAACAAAAAATATTTAATGAACTTGAAAAATGAAACCTGGTGGAAAAGATTTGAAAGCAGTCACATAACCCCGGGAATGACAGATGGGAAAGCCACAGAACGCAAGCGCTTGTAGGGCCTTGTAATCTTTGGATTTACTGTGAAAAGTTTCAGAGAATTGTAGTCTTACTGTGGCACTGCCCATAGGCCCTGGAAAATTACAGTGAAAGTAAAATATGCTCATGGATGCGCGCACACGTGCACGCATGCTCACACACACCGCCTCACCGCTGAGTCAGAGTTGCCTAAACGCTTCCGCGAAATGTCATTTCGTTTGTTTGTGTTCAGCATTTCCACTCAATTCAGTGGCTTGTGTTTCTGACATTAATTATGAAAGACTCCAACAACCGAGCAGGCACATTTTGGGGGCGAGGTTTCAGAAACCTATCTATGACCTTAAATTCTGTGGGGACTGTCTGGACTATTCAATTTATTCTATGATTATAGTCTGCTTTTAGGCCATGACCTATTTTTAAACTATTTCCTCTCTGTATACTTTTCAGAAGGCCAATTTCCTATTCGGAAAGCTTATTATTTGGAAAAACAGGTATAAAATGCAAACAGCATGAGGGGAGTTGGACCCTAATTTAGCTCCTCATCTGGGTGTCTGGTATGAACCCCCTTTAGGTGCTGCTGTAAACAGCGGAGGACCAGGATGTCATGCGAATTGTTCACCATGTATGCCATAGCACCCAGGAGACTGTTGTGCTTACGATAAATGCCTGATAATATCATTAAGAATGGTTTTTGGCTGCACCATCCAGCATACAAGTTCTTAATTCCCTGACTAGGGATCAAACCCGAGCTGGGAGCACAGTGTCTTAACTACTGGACTGTCGGGGAAGTCCCAGCAGACGCCCGCTAATGTTTGTTAGTCAATTTGCTGAAAGACCTGCATTTCCTCTTCTGTCTTGTGCTCCCAGCGTCTTGTTACATGCTGTACATTTGGTGAATTTGTTGAACTGCAAAATGGGGCCAAATGCCTAACACTGAAGTAGTCAAATATGATTTTTTCAAGAGACATTTCAGTTTGCAGCCTGTGGGTGGTCTTAGCTAGAAGGCGGGAAGGGAAGGAAAAGCAGTCTCCTACCCTCGCTGATACCAAGGGTTGGTGACAGAATGGAGATCCTTGGGTGTAGTCTGCATGATATTTGCACATCATTTTTCTGTCCATATAATGTTCCAGTTTATCAGCACTTTATTTATTTACAGAGAGAGGAAGAGAATGGTATGAAAGCAGATAAAAACATTCTCCTGAGTTCTTGCTGTTTTTTTCCCTCCGGAAGGAAGTTTCTAGAAGCTTTCCATGGCTTGCCAAATGAAGACAGGTCTGGTCTCTAGGAATATACTGAGCTCTGTGTGCATCTCACAGAGAGAGCCCGGATCTTGTTTCCTAAGGAGAACATTGGCAGCTGTCCCTCAGCAGTGACATTTATGGTTACCAAGCAACGACTCATGAGTCTTACCAAATTTATAAATATTTTTGTCTCTTGCCTCCCACCCACCCCTCCACAGAAATTGCGCTAACAAAACTGTATAGATGATGTGTTGAAGCAGATGATTTATTTCTTTCTTAGAAGGGAAACAATTTCCATGGAGTTGAGACTAGCATTGTTTTCCCCAAGTTGGAGAAAGAGCTCAAGAATCTGCTTTGGGATGGTTTAGACAGAATCTGAATTATATCAGTTTGTCTAATAACCCTGGGTTGGAGCAGGCAATTTTTAACAGCTTCAAGAACCCCAGTGCTAATGCATTGATTTCCCTTTAATAGAATTTCATTGTCGAAGGACAGTGCTCAGTAGAGTCCACCTTTCAATCTTAACCCATCCGAAGACTGTTCCTTTCCAGTTGAGCGCCATTCATTTCTGGTTGAATAGGTTAAGCAAAGACAGACCTCGCTGTTCTCAATTCACTTTATGATCCTCCCATCATAAAAAATAATATCAGCACCTTGCTTTTCATGTCAGAACTACATTTGAGCCGCTATTCCCTATGCCCATGAGTAAATCCCATAAAAGCCGCCCCGTTGTACTGTTGCTATTTTTCCTTGTGGGTGATTGATTGATGGATGAGTGCTGACACTTCAATGAAGCTATTTCGACTGCCATCTCAATCCGATGATGTGAGGGGTATATTTTCTGTCCATGCCTCATTACTTCAGAATGACATTCCTGGAACTTCATTTACTTTTTCCCTCCTTCCCCGAAGCGCCATATTTTTTCCCATCTAGGTTATGCATGCCATAAAAAAAGCAATTTGCTATTATATGTGGCATAAGGGCAACACTTTCTCTAGGAGGTAAATAAGAAGTTTTTTTTTTTTTTTAAATCCCAATGTTGAATCTAGGGATCATGTCAAAATTCCCAAAACAATTCCAACAGGCAAGCTCCATGAGGAATGGTGCAGAAGATGTATCTGGAGATATGTGGATTCATTTTGTTGGCGTTAAGATTTGACAGAGATTCCCTTGGTAATTAAAGCAACAACAAAAGTGACTCTTTTGTTTCAGAATCATCTGGTTCCTAGTGTTGTGCCTAGAATAGTTTAAATATTTCACCTATAGCTGAGTAGCAGTTTACAACACAATCTAGACTTATCTGTCCTTTGAGAATGAGGAAATTGTTTAAATGCAATAACAGATTTATCTATTATAGGTTGCTTTCAGTTGTATTGAAAATGCACAACTAAGCAGATCTATCTCTGCATTTCCAAACAGTGCACTAGATATACAAAGGTTTTAATAGTAAAGCATGCTCTTAGCTTTTCCAAGTTGACTTAGGACCTGATTTTAATCTGTGTAATACAGTATTCCCGTTAATAATAACGTATAATTAAGACATCCGTTAAAAATCCATAACGTTAATTTAATGGAGAAAATCTAATACAGTTCTATTGGAATTTTTACGTTAAATTAACTTTAACGGGCTTTTAATGGATGTCTTAATTAGATCTCATTATTAACGGGAATATTCCACAAATTAAAATTGGGCCCTCAAAGTTTTAATGAAAAAAGTTGCAGGAACACATTTAAGATGGACACCCTATTTCATGCTTTCTGTTGCTTCTACAGCTGAGCTGTGTTTCCAAGCCCATAAACAACAGATCCTGGAGAAAGAAATTACCACAAAAGGCTGCTGCTGAACTTTCTACCCTGCAGTGATCTCACCTTATTTTCTCTGACTCTACATCTCCCCAACTCCCCCAGTTGTCCCGATTTGCAGGTCTCATATGAAGTGGTGCATGCTCAAAACTATGTATTTTTTAACCAATAAAGATAATGACAACAAGGATGCCCGCTACAGCATGGGAAAAAGTCACTGGCAGCAACACGGTTAAGCCTGACTGTGTGAACAGCTTTCCCAGAAGAAGAACGTTGTCCGGAGGTTTCCTTGGCTCAGACTCTGGTCTAACTTAATAATTCTTCCACTTTGTGGTGACTAACGGCTCCCAAGTGCAAGGGCAGGACTGGGCAGTCCAGGTGCAACTGTAATTGTTGCACTGAACAGAAACATTTCCTTTAGACAAACGTTCCCAGAGGGGTTATAAATAGGAAATGGACATTACCATGGAAAGTAGGCTTCCAAGCGTCTGCATGGAGGGCTCGTCCTCCCCCGCCCTGTCCTGTCAAGTGGTACAAATGGACACAGTCCATCAGTGTTCTCAGTCCTTCTTTTTCTTCAGCGGCACTTTGTTTTCTTGTGACAGTGGAAAGGGGACCACGGAGACGAGGCAGCCCCATTGCAGTTTATCAGTGAAAATCTAATATTGTCCATAAGCAGAGAAGTGGAAATCAATACTTCATTACCAAATTGTTAGTGCAGATGAAGAGAAATGGCCGGGGTGGTTTTTTTTTTTTTTTGGCAGTCTTCTTAGAGCAGGGTGGCGAGAGGAATCAGTGTCAGGAGAGCGGGGTGGAGCAGGGCAAGGGCCGGGTATGAAGGGGATCCAGGCTGGAGAGTTGGAACTAAGGCATTTGTCCTGTAATGGGAACCAGAACAACAGAAAAGATACATTATTTTCTGAGAAGCAGTCCAGATAGTCAAATTGCTCACCTCTTTTATTGGTAAAAATGTTCTGCATAGGGTTTTAGTGAAGTCTAGTATGATATGATCAGTGGATGAGACATAGAAAGGAAGAGCTAACTTGGGGAAAACAAATCTTTAAAATATAATGTATGGAAGACATATTTGAATGCCTCTTTTGAAGCAGTATTATTCATCATAGCCAAAAGTGGGAAGCAACCCCAATGTCCATCATAGGATGAGTGGATAAGCAAAATGGTACATCCACACAATGGAGTATTATTCAGCCTTCAAAAGGAAGGAAATTCTGGCGCATTCTCCAATATGGAGGAATCTTGAAGACATTATGCTAAGTGAAAATAAATCAGTCATAAAATGATAAAATACTTCATTTGTATAAGGTACCGAGAGAAGTCAAACTCAAAGAAACATAAAGCAGAATCGTGGTTGTCAGGGGCAACCTTTGCAAGGGGGGAAAGTCCTGGAGATGGGTGATGGTATGGCGATGGTTGTGGAACAACGTGAATGGAAGGTACTCAAAGCCACTAAACTTCACACTTAAAAATTGTTAAGATAGTAAATGTTATGTATTTTTTTTAACCACAATTAAAAGTAAAAAAAAAATAAAGTATGGTTTTTTTATTGTGAAGCATTTAAAAAAATTAAAAAATTAACCTGTGGCCTCACCATCAGGACAGAATGCCTCTCCCTTCTGCAGCAGCACCTTTAGTAGTGTCTTTCCTTCAGTGTTTATTTTTTAGGGTTACCTAGCTGCCAGTGCCCACTGTGTGATGTCTTCTTCTCTGTCCTTTTACTGGGAAACATCATTGTGAACAGTGGGATGGATCCTGTCTCCTGTACCATCAAAGTTTACTAAGCCATTCTTGTGATGCTGGGCATTTAATTCGCTTCCAGTTTTATTCAATAATATTAATTGTGATGAGCATCTTTGTGCTTAAAACCATTCAATATGTTCAGATATCTTAATAGACTTGAGTTTCTGAGTCAAAAGACAGCAACGATTTTTGTGGTGGGAAAGTGCTTTAAAGTACTTGATGGGCTGAATTTTTCTCCAGGTAGGTGCTATTTGGATGGCTGTAGGAATGCATATAATTTCCATCAGTCCAATCTGGGTGGCATTCCTTGTTTACACATTATTTAGTGGTTGTGCTCATGTTAATGAGGAAAAAACACCGAGAACCTATATTTAATTTGTCTTTCGGAAAAGGAAAATATCTGAGTTTCTAGTAGAACAACAAAGACAAGTTGAAAATTGACTGGCATTTGATGTGCGCAGAGAAATTTTGTGCAAAATAATCATAATAGACTTTATCAAAGATTCCTTGGTAAGGAAGCATAGGACTGCAATACCAGCGACCAGTTATCATATACCTACCAGATGCCAGACACTTTAGATCCACTACCACTAACCCTTCAAACAACTTTGGTTTAAAAATAAGAGGAAAAGTCTCAAAGAGGTTAGTGACTTGTCTGAGTCCCACAACGAATAAAAAGCAGTGGGTGGCTTTAAATTGAGGCAGTCCCACTCAGAAGCTTCCGTGCTCACTCAGGCACCACCGTCAGGGAAGGAATCATTTCCCTCTGTCACCGTTTGTATTGCAGATACGAAGGGTCCCAGCGGTCTTTGGTCTGGAACCCACCCGCTCCCCGGCAGGTCTGGAAACGTGGAGGATGGTCACATGGTTGGAAGAAGAGAGATGAGTCAAAGAAAAAGAAAGTAGAGGTCGAAATCGCCAACGCAGCAGACACAGGAGACGCAGCTTCGATCCTGGGTCAGGAAGGCCCCTTGGAGTAGGAAGTGGCAGCCCATCCCAGTAGTCTGGCCAGGAAAATTCCATGGACAGAGGAGCCTGGCGGGCTACAGCCCATGTTCTGAGCTACTGAGAACACCATATGTTCTATGGTAGGTACAGTAAGGAGAAGGCAGGGGGAGAAAGAGGAAAAGGGAAGGCAAAAGAAGGGTGAAACCTGTCTTTCCTGAAGAGGGACCGCCTTACATAGTGAGACAGGACAGACAGGACGTCTGGGGTCTGGGGCGAGGAGGAGGTTTCACACACAGTCTGTCTGCGGTCCTTGGTTGCTCCTCCCTGGCCCTGAGGCTCACGTGGTACCAGTTTTAGAGACCCTTATTTCACCTATCACTGCCTTGAACCAGCTCCAGATTTGATCAACCCCCAAATTTCTCTGGCTGGATTTCTCTTAGATCAAAATTTGTTCTGGGAAGGGGAGCAGGGAGAAAGGAAAAAAAAATTATTATAGTCACCTTCTTGGGAATTCACAGTACACATTAAGGTATTAAAGGCTCTGAGAAGTCCTGCAATTAAAGCCCAACCCAATCCAACATAATGCAGTAATATATTCCAATAATATAATCCAGTCAACACAATATAACTTTCTTTAACCTGGGGCTTCCCACGTTCGTTTGATGATCATTCTCTTCCCTGTAAAACCTCACAAGTGTATGTGAGTGTCATTTTCTGGAAAGCAATTTCATGACAGACTCTTGTGTGGAAACAAATGAAGTGGTTTAGTTCCTAAGGTCTCAGTCCCGACCTCATTACTGACTTTCTGTAACTCTTTGCTCAGGTTTCTTGGCTTTGGGGGCCTCAGCATGAAGGGATCCTGCTGTCGTGATAACTTGACGTTTTCTGAGTGTGTAGTCTATGCTACCCCTCCGAGATCCGTGCCTTTCCTGGTGTCTGCTTCATGACGCTGCAGTGCAGGGGCACGTTCAGCCTAGGAAACGGGGATTTAGAGAGATGAGACCACTGACCTGCAGCCACCTGGATGCTAAGAGGAGAAAGGGCATCCAGATTCAGATGTTTCTGGTCCCTTAAACCCTGCCTCTTCTCTTGCCTGTGATTGGTTGGTAATGTCTTAAAATGTGAAACACTAGCATTATTAATAATTTACAGGCATTTCCCCAAAAGTGTCTGTACAGTTATTCAGTGAAGTGCCAGATATGAGTGTCTTCTACTAAAACCCGACTCTGATGCTATTTCTAGCTGAGAGATCTCATACCCCACCACAATTGATGGAAGAGGTGAATTCTTTCAGAAGGTCGGTTTTCTATACTATAAGAGAATGATAAAAAGGAGACCTGAATCATGGGCCACTTTGGGACAAGATACTCTTTTTTTTTTTTTTTTAAAGAATTTCCTATCTTAAAAGAAGAGAAACCTCTTTTGCCCTCTAGGTCTCAAGATGAGACCTGGCAGAAAATTAAAACTAGAAAACGAAGAGAAAGGGGATGAGAATGTGGGCTGTTACTTTTTTTGCTGTTCAGAAAAAATTGTATAGAGTGAGTGAAGAACAAAGAAGCAGATACTCTTGGTTGCCTTTCAAATGATGCTGGTGGGCCAAGTCGCTTCAGTTGTGTCTGGCTCTTTGCGACCCCATAGACTGTAGCCCCCAGGCTCCTCTGCCCATGGAATTCTCCGGGCAAGAATACTGGAGTGGGTTTGCCATTTCAAATGGTAGTTGAGGCCACGTTTTGCTGCTGTGTGAGTTTTTCGCCTTAATACGTTCAGCTAATACTACAAAAATAAACCATAAATAAATAAAAATTGTAATTACATATAGAAAAAGTCATTGTCAGTGTTCATTAAGTAGAGTTTGTGAGGGAGAGCCAGGCGAAAAGATGCAACTATCTTTGTATTAATGCAGAGCCATCAACAGATGTGTAGAATTACGTACGCTGTACTTGAATTTGGCCGGAATCCTGCACTCCCCCGAAAGTCACTCTGGATGGCTCTTCCTTTTCTCTGTGCCCTTGCTGGGTGCCTCCTGCCTCCTTCTTTCTCTATTCTGTACTGTTCTGCTCTATGCTGTGCTTAGTTGACCAGTCACGGCCAACTCTTTGGGACCCCGTGGACTGTAGCCCACCAGGCTCCTCTGTCCATGGGGATTCTCCAGACAAGAACACTGGAGTGGGTTGCCATGCCCTCCTCCAGGGGATCTGCCCAACCCAGGTACTGAACCCAGGTCTCCCGCCTTCCAGAGTCTTTGCCATCGGAGGCACTAGGGAGGTCCCCTGTTCTTTTCAGAGCTGCATTATTGTCCGAAAAGGGTGTTTGGGGATTGCTGCCCTGATGGGGGCGCCACTAGCTCCTCACGGTTAGGGACCAAGAACGCCAGACATCTCGCAGTGGGTGGGGCAGATTCTCCCAAGGGAGTGATGACCTTCCTCTTGCACCATCTTTGAAGACTCTCTGTAGGTTGGGGTTGCTCATCTTTGGCACTATTTACCTTTTGGGCCAGAGAGTTCCTTGCTGTGGGGGACTGTCCTGGGCATTGTAGGGCTTTAGCAGCATCCCTGGCCTCCACCCACCAGGTTTTGGTCTCATTCCCATTTACCCTCAAATTGTGACAACCCCAAATAGCTCTAGACTTTGCCAAATGTCCCTTGGAGGGGGGCAGCATTATCAGTGATTCAGAACCTCTGACCTAGTAGAAAACAATTTTATCATTTGAGCTTAGAACCTCAATCCATTTTACAACTGGCGTCGGGACTTCTCTGCGTGAATAACTCACATGGGCCTGAAAGGTCTTTCCCCACACTCATCCTGCTTCCTCTCCAACTTCTCTATTCATGGGAAGTGGAACCTCAAACTGCTCAGTTGTTCCTGCTGGAAAGTTGGGTCACCCTTGACATCTCATCATAATCTTCCTCTCCAAAGTCGATTTCCATCTTCACCCCGCATCTCTGTTCGAGCCTGTGCACCTTTCCCTGCTGACTGGGGGCCCCTCTCACTGGCTTTTTTTGTCCGCTCTGTGTCCTGTGGGTCATCCCCCCATGAGCAAGTATAGCGAGCTTGTGAAAACTGAGATTAGACTGAGGCGGTCCCTCCTCGTTCCTCCCAGCTTGCATGCCTTCAGCGTCCTCTGCAGCACTTAGGAAAAAACCCTTTTTTCTAAGACTTTCGGCCTGATCTGTCTTTCCATCTCTCCAGCCTCACCTGGGTCTGCATGCCTTAGTGGTGTGTCCCAAGAATACTGGCCTTTTATTTTTTAGTAATTTTATTGTTTATGCATTTATTTTTGGCTGTGCTGGGTCTTCGTTGCTGTGTGGGCTTTCTCTAGCTGCGGCAAGCGGGGGCTACTCTCTGCGCTAAGCCTTGCGGTGCGCGGGCTCTGACCGCAGTGTCTTTCCTGCAGTGACCGGGCTCTAGGGCACTTGGCTTCAGCGGTTGCAGGACGCTGGCTCAGCAGTGGAGGTGTCCGGGCTCTGCAGCACGGGGCAGGAGCTTGGTTGCTCTGAGGCATGTGGGATCTTCCCAGATCGGGGATGGAATCAGTGTCTCCTGAATTGGCAGGCGGATTCTTTACCACTGAATCACCAGGGAAGCCCCAACTCTGGCCTTCTGACGGTATCTGAAACATACCTCCATGTCTTTCCGAATGTTCTTCCCTCCACCTACAGTGCTCGTCTTGTTATTCTTTGTATGGCTTGAAAGACATCCTTGAAGTCTTCCTTTCAATGCCATTTCCTCGGAGAAGTTTCCTCCTACCCACTGAACTTGGTGCAGTCCCTTTGTTATAACACTGAATCTTTTATGTTGTCCTTCTGGGACTGTGTCCATTACCTACATCATCATATATGTAAATTTTAGTTTGCATATATGTGTCCACCTCCTACTCTGGATTACAAGCCCTAGGAAGGTGGGGGCCGTGTGCATTGCGTACATCCGTTACCTCCAGCATGTTAGCTGATGTCTGGCACATGGTAAGTACTTGATAATATTTGTTGAGTGAATGAATTTTGAGAGGTAATAATTTGAAGTCTATCTCTTCAAACATGAAAAAGAAATTTTAAAATAGTTATACTAAAACAATACGAAAGAAAAAAATATGGATTTACCTGGAAACCTTCTTCTCGAATTCTATGAGAGAGACCATGTAAAAGAATAAAGAGAACTGACTAAAAAATTAGTTTAAGGAAACCTAAATGGACATCAAGAAGATCTGCCACCTGTTTGGTGCTTTCAACATCAAAGAATAATTTATTCTGCTATTTTAAAGTGATTTGTGTGTGTGCTTAGTTACTTGGTTGTGCCTGACTCTTTGGGACTCTGTAGACTGTAGCCCGGACAGGCTTCTCTGTCCATGGGATTTTCCAGGCAAAAATACTGGAGTGGGTTGCCATTTCTTTCTCTACGGGGTCTTCCTGACCCAGGGATCAAACCCTTGTTTCTTGGGTCTCCTGCACTGCCGGCAGATCCTTTTACCACTGCACCACCTGGGAAGCCCCATTTTGAAGCAGTTTACATTTTTCAAAGCACAGTCATATATATATTCTCCACTGAAATATATAGGCTAAATATTAGTAGCCGCAAAGATAAAGAGTTTAAATAATTTGCTCCCATGGGGATTAAATGATGGGGTTAGGACACCTGACTCCTAATTTAGGGCTTCTTGAAACTGTTTGGTTGAAAATGAAAAAAAAAGAGACTGAGATATAAATGCTGAAGCTATGTAAAATAAAATTTTTATAAATAATACATTTTATAAATAAAA
This sequence comes from Antilocapra americana, assembly GCA_007570785.1. Classification (NCBI taxonomy): domain Eukaryota; kingdom Metazoa; phylum Chordata; class Mammalia; order Artiodactyla; family Antilocapridae; genus Antilocapra; species Antilocapra americana. Next base: position 2,300,914 of record ML662452.1, read on the forward strand.
TTTAATAAAATGTTTTGTCAAAAAAGCACTGACAAGGAGGCCAGGTAGAAATGGAGACACGTGATTTTAACTGTGTGATCCAGGGAGGAACCTGAGGTTAGTATCTTTTTTCAAACTGATTTTACTATTTGAAAACCCAAACTGGCTTACCTCCATGGATGAATTTCATCATGAGTGCTTCACCTAATTTTTCCTAAGAGAAAACTGTGTGCAGAAACCCTTAAACTTTGGTGGACCAATTTCAAGTCTTCGAATGAATAAAATAATTTCTCAAATATATTGAACACATTTTATATGCCAGATACAGCTTCATGTGAGTAGGTGGGTAATATTTTTAAAATATCATCTGATGTAGTCTTGCCTTTTATTAATTTCTTTCTTCCATGCAGTTTTCCAGCCATGGAAAACGGAGACCCAGAGTGGTTGCTCTGGGAAAAGGAGGTCCCCAAAGAAGCTCGAGATACGAGGAAGCGTCTGAGTCTCTGAATGGCGAGAGTGACTCTGTATGCTGTTTAGTCACTCAGTCGTGTCTGACCCTTTTGCGACCCCATGTACTGTACTCACCATGCTCCATGGTCCATGGGATTTCCCAGGCAAGGGAAATCTGGAGTGGTTGCCATTTCCTTCTCCAGGGATCTTCCCGACCCAGGAACCCACGCTCTCCCCCATCTCTCTCATTGGCGGGCAGATTCTTTACTGCTGAGTTGGTTGTGACTATTAATTTTAGGCCTACCACTTATGCATCATTTTCATTAGCTATTTTAATTACCCATTGGGGTATCCAGTATTACAGAGGAAAAAGAAAATGGTTTAAATCATCGACATCACTTATGCAAGGTGACATGGTAATAAGTGGAACTGGATATTCCAATATTCAATAGAAATATGTATGTTTTGTATCTCAGAGCCTTTATCTTTAACCAAGAAACTAACCATCCCTGATGTTGAATCTGTGCCAATGAGACAACAATTTAAAAAAAAATTTGTTTGTTTAAGGGGCTTGATTAGACCCTTGAAGAAGAGGAGGTGATACTATTATTGATCATGATACTATTATTGATCATGGGGGTCTCCTCCTTGGGACATCTAAATGCAGACAGCATGCAGGTCATAATCGCCATGCTGGAAAATCTCAACTTTTGAACTTCCTCTTTTAAATCACAACCTGTGATAAATCAACCATGTGTCTAGAGTCCATGATGTATGTTCATGACACAAACCAAACTGTCAACCCTCAATAGCCTTAAAGCTGGAGGAGACTGTTCCATGTTTTTTTTTTAAATCAGTGTCAGGGCAAACATCTAAGTCGACCTCTATCCTATATCACCAACCTCCAGTGTCTCATGGAATGGGAAAATTAGAAATAATTAAAAAAAAATAAGTTCTCTTTTGGTCTACTTAACAGGCAGCCCTTGGAATGGTTTGAAGTATCTTCACCATGGTGTGCAAGATGGCTGTTAAGGAAGTTGGCAGAAACAAGGTGACACCTTGGAGACCACCAACAGCAGAGATGTCAGGTGGGAGGACGCGGGGCCTTCCAGGCAGCATGAGCCCTGTCACTAGGTGGCATCTGGCCCTTGGTTGTGGGTCAGCTTGGAAGATTTCCATGGCAGCAGAAAAGCTTTTCCTGAAAGCACCCTCCTCCGCTTCAGGCTACCCAAGTAGTTAAGAAGCGGAAATGAAAGAAACAGCATGAGGGTTTGCTCTCTGAAAATCTCTTGACAACTAATGATGGGATTATGAAGTCTTAACTGCCGTACAGTTATCCCTAATTATAACCAAAGGTACGTCAGTCTAAATAAAAATGATAAGGCAGAGAGAGGCGGGCTCCTTTCCCTCCCCCAACATGCTTTTTAACATGAATCTCTTCACAGTATATTGCTTTGACAAAGCTTGGATTGAATAATTATTAAAAAGAGATGAAGCCCAGTGTGAAGCAAAACACATTTTTTTTTGCAGAAAGGAATGGTTGAATTTTTTTTTCAAACAGAAAGAAATGGTTTCAGTTTTAAATATTTGGTTCATTATGAGATGATTGGATGGCATCACCAACTGAATGGACATGAGCCTAAGCAAACTCTGAAACACAGTGAAAGACAGAGAAGCCTGGTGTCCTGCAGTCCATGGGGGCTCAAGAAGCCAGACACAGCTTAGTGACTGAACAGCAACAATAATTATGGGAACCTCCTAGTATCTTTTTTTCACTCTATCACAGATCACATAACGACTTTCTTCTGGACAGTGGGTATCAGGAAAGGTGTGGCTTATGCTTAAATCCTGGCATAGATTTTCTTTATGGAAAAGGCCAGTCTACAAGTGGGTCAAGCTTCCATTTTTGCTTTCACTGTTAGGGAGCTCGAGTCAGTTTTGTGGCCCAACCAACCATCTGGACAACCTCCAAAGGGAACAGTCTGTATGCATTAACTTCTCTTCATAATATCTCTCCATTTTCCTTTGCCATTTTTGTTAAGTTTCGACATTTCCATTTATTAGTCGGGTGACATTAGAGGAAATGACCTACCCCCTTTTTACTTAAGTTTCCATATCTGCAAAATCAGGATGATAAGAGTATCTTTTACAAATGATTCCTGGTTTATAGTAAGCGCTCAGTAAAATGTAGACTTAAAAAATTGTTTTCTTTTATGATTTTATTGCATTGCATACAATATGGTATCTTTAAAATGCTATTGAATAATATGCAGAGTAAATAAAAAAATACATGCTTAAGATTCTGCTTATGTGTTAAAAGTAAGCAATCTTTGGCTCTTGGAAAATGGATTATTCCTTTCTACTGGAAACTTCAAAAACTAAGTAGAGAGAGGCTCTTTAGTTCAGGCATTAAACATATGTTGAAAAGAAATCAGTTGTCAATTCAGGTGTGAAGCTAAGAAAAGTTTTCCCCTTTTATAAAAAAAGGATAAAATAGCATTTCAAAACATTTGATGTGGATATTAAGAAGATGAGAGTAGAAAGCAGCTATAACACCTACCATTTTACTAAGTGCTCATTATAGGCTCTGCACTTAAAAATGATGCTGTTGTTTAGTCTCTCAGTCATGTCTGACTCTTTGCGACCCCATGGACTGTAGCCTGCCAGGCCTCTCTGTCCATGGGATTTTCCAGGCAAGACTACTGGAGTGGGTTGCTGTTTCCTTCTCCACGGGATCGTCCTGACCCAGGGATCGAACCTGCATCTCCCGCATTGGTAGGTGGATTCTTTACCACTGAGCCACCAGGTCACCCTTTTACACTAATCCCTGACCATGGATCACATCGTCCCTGTTTATTAATGAGAAAACCCAGGCTTGGACAGGGTTAAGAACATCACAGTCAGTTAGTGAGTAGCAGAACAGCGTTTGGATTTAGGTCTGTATGACTTCAAAGCCTGTTCTCCGGCCAGTGTTTATTGCTGTCAGTGGAACTAACTCGACTCTTCTAAAGACACACTGCTCAGAAAAGCTATATCATGAAAAATGATAAGGACTGAAAAACCGTCCAACTGTCATCATCCACTCAAGAGATAAATTAAAAGGGTGGCAAAGATCAGGAGAAAAGCCTGACAATGGAAAGCGAAAATACCCCTGGTGGTTGCAGTGTTAATTATAATTTCGTGTTTGGCAATGACGTATTTAACATTTGATAATTCTCTTGTATGGCTGCTTTTGGTGCACAGTCATACAGGAGAGAAAGGAAGCAGTTCTTCTGTACCCATTTTTATTGCGCCACATTCATATACTCCAAAAGGGCACTTAAATTGTTTGAAAGAGGTCTAGATGCTGGCAAACACCACCATAAACAACGTGGACAGCTTAAAGTCCACACCGCCAGAGAAATGATTCACAATGAACCCATCTCCTCTAAGTGGGAGTGCAGAGCCAAGCGTTATTTATTACAACTAACTTACAACCAGATGAGATTCACTGAGTGGACACAGCTAGGGGACTTCACTGCTGCCTAAATGCGAGTTTTCTGACTTTAGGAAGACTGGCTTGCCCTCCAAGAATGGAAAATGAGCGCTGGAATAGTTTTGACCCCTGCGATTAGGTGTTTAAGCCCATGGCAGCACAGTTTGTGGTGAGTCTACACTGGGTAAGGAGGTGAGTGGATCGAAAATGGTGTGTAGGTAAAAATTGAGGCAAACCCTCCCATTTTTGAAGAAGTCTCCCTTCCTGGAATGATTACTTCATTCACGCCCACTCTTTGAACCTGCGTGCGCAGTCGTGTCTGACTCTCTGCGACCCCGTGGACTGTAGCCCGCCAGGCTCCTCTGTCCCCGGGATTCTCAGGCAAGAGTACTGGAGCGGGCTGCCAGGTCCTCCCCAGAGGATCTTCCCGACCTGGGGATGGAACCCAGGCCTTTTCTTCTCCTGCATTGGCAGGCGGGTTCTTTACTGCGGTGCCACCTGGGAAGCCCTTTGTCTGAAGCTCGACTCCAGTTGCTTTCTTTAATTCTTAAATTAATCTCCAAAGGTAGCTCTTATGAACCCTCTTTTCAGAGGTCAGAAAACTGAGGAACAGAGATTTAAGTAATGGGATCAAGACCACAGGCCTGGGAAATGGCAGGCCTGGGATTTGAACCAGGTTTTTCTGTCACCAAAAGGCCACACTGTTTCCTAACGATAACCCGTTACCCTTTACGGAGTTGATTGCAACCAATAGTTAGCAATCCTCACAACAGATTAGGAAGACAGGAGTGATTATTTCTTGTTTCCAAATGAAGAAGCAGAGCTTCAGGAGGCTAAATTGACACCTCCCTCCGCCCATGCAAATATTTCCTAGTGAATCTGGAGCAAAATTAAGATTTGTCTGGGCTTCAAACCTAGTCTCTCATCCGACTCCACCAGTGTCCTGCAAAGTACATCTGAGTGTACTTTGAGTGCCTGGAGATGCTCTAAGAACCACAAAAAAAAGATGCTCTTTTATTCCATTATTTACGGTTTAGACGGATCCCCCTCAGAAATGTCAAGCTCCATCCCTCCTCACTTTGCCCCTCCCCAAACCCCTGCAGTCCCCTGGGCTGGAATCTTCCTCTTATGCCTCTGCCTGGGTAATTCCTGTGGCACCCACTTCTTAAATATCACATCCTGAGAAGGACCTTTCCTTCTCCCAGAAGCTAGACTAGGTCCCCAGACTTCCTCTCTTACCCTCCACTCATCATGAATAACACGTTGGTTTGTGTGAACATGGTTTCACGCTGCCCTCGCCTACCAGCCTTCAGGGTCTAGGAGGGCAGGGGTAGGACTGCCTTGTTCACGAGACTCCGAAGTGCCAGCCTAGGGTCTGGCCCCTGGGGTTTCGCTCCATAAAGAAACAGGAGGTCCTCTTCACAGCTCGTCTGCTGCTCTAGCCTCTGTGGAGTCCCAGATGTGAGACTGAATGACCTCAGAGAGCCTCCCTGCCTCTGCCAGACAGTGACATGGAGGTCCCACTTTCACGTCCACTGGATGATGATGGGAAACACCTGGTATTTATCAACCCAGCATGTTCTTTCTTTCTTTGAAATTCGTATTTCTTTATTTGGTCTTAGTTGCAGCACGCGGACTTTCAGTTGCGGTGCGTGGGATCTAGTTCCCCGACCAGGGATGGAACCCTGGGCCTTGCGTTGGGAGCATGGAGGCTTAGCCCCTGGACCACCAGGGAAGTCCCAACTCCATATGTTCCTGAGCTGGAACCCAAGTGTTTAGCCTGCAACACCCGTTCCATGTCAATCCTCAAGGCAGGTGGTCCAGGCCCAGAGCTGCTCAGCAGGTCATCCAAGTTCACAACCAATAAATGGCCCCGTCAAGTCATCTGACTGCAGCCATCCCTCTGAGTGAGTTCTCCACGCTGGCCCCGAGCCACGCGGGGCTGCCTGGGAGCCTCTCAACACCAGTGTCCGGGCCCCATGGATCCCCAGATTCTGCCTCCACTGGCCTGGGGTATGGGCTGGGAGCTGGGGCTTTTAAAAATTCCCCAGGGGAGAATGGCATTGAAACATGTTAATTACCATATGTGAAATCAACCGCCAGCCCAGGGCTGATGCTCGGGGCTGGTGCACCGAGATGACCCGGGGGGAGGGAATCGGGAGGGAGGAGGGAGGGGGGTTCTGGAGGGGGAGCATATGTAAACCCATGGCGGTTTCATGTCATTGTATGGCAAAACCAACACAATAAAGTAAAGAAAATTAAAAAAAAAATAAAGCTTCTAGACTTTTATAAATGCAAAATAAATAAATAAATAAAAATTCCCCAGGGGATTCTAATGTGCCCCTGGGGCTGGAACTTTTGCTTAATGTATGACTGATTGATCGGCGATTACTGCCATTTAATCAATGAACTGTTCCTGCAGGGGCGGGGTAGAACACCTGATTGTAGGATTCTACTACAACCCTGCTCATTCCCTTCTCTCTCCCTCCTCCCCCCTCTCCTCTCCCCGCTCCAGAATCTGCATTTCTATTTATGTTAAATCCCCTCACAACACACGAAAATATGGAACAAAGCAAACCCCAAACAACGGGAGGCACCAGTGTTTATAAAGTCCACGGCCCTTATTGATTAGTCCCCACTCAAATGGTCCAGTTATAAGACCGAGCGACCAAATTTCCTTAGGAGGGAAGAACTCAGGAGACAGTTTCCTGGGGTTTGTTCCTCACTTTGCTCCTCAGTATTCCCAGGGATCGCTATGATCCGTAATGAGGATTCACCTTTTGCCAGGTGGGTGCTCTGAGGCTGGGGAGGTCCAGAGAGCTCCCCCCCCCCCGAAAACGAAGCCGTGTGGTTAATGGTGCTCCCATGGAGGGTCAGCGGCTGTGGAGGACAGTGCGCTGACCGGTCATGGCGCTGGGAGGGGCGCCAGGCTTCAGCCCTTCCTCCCGGCTTGTCAGCCCTGCCAGGGGGCCCTTCCGCCTCGGATCAAGCTTGTGCTCTGAAAACACAGCGAACCAGGTTTTCTTTCTCGGAGGAATTCAAGGCTTCCCCCGCCCCAGGATCAGCTGTGAGGAGCAGTGCTGCGTGTTTTAAAAGTCTCCCTTACAAAGCTCCCAGAGAACTTTCACCCCTTCCAAGCAGAGCTATAAACAAGCCGGCGTGGACCTCTCCCCTCCTGTGGAGGGGATGCTGCTGAGAAGCGCCTGGGCAGGGCGGAGGTCAGATAATGACGCTGGTGTTACAGGAATCACAGGAGCTTTACTGACAAGCCAGTCTGACGGGCTGGTACCATGTGCCCTCAAAATTCGTGCTGATGACCGAACCCTGGTAGGCAGGATGTGGCTCGATTTGGAGCTAGGGTCTGGAAAGCGGGCATTCAGGTAAGCTGAGGCCATCTGGGTGGGCCCTAATGCGAGCTGACTGGAATTCTTACGAAGTAACGGGGCCTGGGCACGGGCTCGGAGGTAGGATCGAGTGAGGAGGCAGAAGGGGCGGTGAGGAGGCAGAAGGGGCAGTGTCTGCAAGCCAAGGAGAGATGCCTGGGGAGAGTGGCCTGCCATGCCTGGGTTTGGACCTCTCATCTGGGACTGGTAGGGAGGTGCCTTTCTGCTGTCTCAGCCAGTCTGTGGCATTTTGTTGCCACAGGTGGGAGACCTCAGCAGGTAGGAGCTGTGGAGAAGGTAAGCAGGTGATGGAAGAGTGAGTGGCGTGGGTGAGACTGTCCTTAAGAATGGGCCCGGAAAGTCTCTTGAGAACTGACGTTTGACTGAAGACCCGAAAGATGAGAAGGGGGAGCCACGGGGGACCTGGAGGCTTACATGTCCGCTGAAGCATCCGTAGGTAAAAATCCCCAAGTGTGGGAAGGGGCTTGGGCCATTGAAGGGAACAGAAAAAGGCAGCCCAGATGGGCAAAAACCAATAGTTAAGACCAAAGTTAGGGCTTCCCTGGTGGCTCAGTAGTAAAGAATCTGCCTGCAGTACAGGAGATCAGGATTCCATCCCTGGGTTGAGAAGACCCCCTGGAGAAGGGAATAGCAACCCACTCCAGTACTCTTACTTGGAAAATCCCACATACAGAGGAAGCTGGTGGGCTACAGTCTGTGGGGTTGCAAAAGAGTCGGACATGACGAGCAACCAAACAACAACAAAGAGACCAAAGGCTTTTTAAATCAAGAGATTCTTAACCTTGGACGAGCATTATAGGAAGGTTGGAGATGCCTGGAATTTTGCATAGAAATTGTTACTCAAGTTGTTCAAGTTTATGGCAAAGAAAAGACATGCTACCATAAGCAAATTTTGAATTTCTGTGTATGTGTGTGTATGCATTTGTAAACACACACTTGTTTATTTTTTCTGGAGAGAGGATCTGTAGCTCTCATCAGAGTCTCAAAAAACTTCTTGATCCAAATATGAGTTTAGAATCATCCTTCGAGAAGGAGGAGTTTTAGGACAGGGACTCCTTCTGATCCAGGCTGAGATTCAGAAAGTCTGGGGCGCCCAGAGTGCTCTCTGTCTAGAGAGTTCCATTTCTCTGAGCTTCCCTCCTCCAACCCCGGTTGATTCTCATCCATGTCCAAAGCCTCAACTCTACCCACGACCAAGAGAATTTCCTACAAGGTGCTAAATAAGTGGTCCCCAAAGTGTTTGTAAGAAGATTCCCTCAACATCTGCCTTTATGTGAGGAGGGAGCCCCAGTGCTGGCCTGAGTTAATCTTCAGTATCACCTAAGTGGCCTCTCCCCTCCCGGTTTTAGATTAAGATGCACCGATGGTCTCCTTCCTTCACTTCACACACACAATCGGCCAGCAAGGCATTTTAATTAGACCGCTTCTATTATCAGAGCACAGGGGAAAAAATACTCATGGCTGGCCCAGAGGACCCCAAGCTAAGAAATCATTTAATTTGCTGTTGTTTCCATAAATCGGGGCCCAGTCATCAATTTCACCACATATTTGAGAGCACATGTTATTGACAATGTGTTCGTGGAGAAAAATGGAGTTTGCTGGCAAAGTTGTTCCATTTTCTAAAGATTAAATTGTTCATTGTACAGGCCGCCATCTGCCCTCCCTGGAAGAGATTTAGTTGTTGGCAGAGGCATTCAGAAATCTCGAAGACAAAGTTAAATTTCTTTTTCTTTAATGCCACGCATAACGGATGGCAAATTCATTCATTCACTCAGTCACCTATTCATTCAATATACAGCAAGTGTTTCTTTTGTGACGTCAGCTAACTTCCAAACCATGAATCTCCTGGGGAAGGGTCGTATGTAGCCTTAGAGCTGAGTGATAATTCCACGGTCTTCATTCTTGCCTGGGACCTCTAAAGAGTTAGCTTTCTGTCCCCCATTCTACCTGTATGCCACCAGGAGTCTAACAGAACTATGTGAGTAATTCAAGTTTCCTCCTCCAAGGAGCTACCAGTCTGTAGAGGATGTGCTAACACACCCCACGCCTTGAGTAAAACACAAGGGAAACAGGCCTCATTGCTGAGCTGAAGCTTCTTGGAAGACCTGAGTAGAACTTTCAAGAACCATGGCAAGAACCTTCACAGACATACCATTTGTTTATACAGACAGTGTACTGTTGAAGAAGCAGCGGTTAATATCCCCATTTTGCAGGTGAAGTTATTGAGGCTCAGAGAGATGAAGTAACTGGCTCAAGGTCGCAAAACTAGTCAAGTTTGACGTGAGAGCTCAGACTGCCCATTGGGGTGTAACTCTGGCCCCCGAGGGACTCAGGGTCCCTCAGACTTCGCACAGCTTGAGCCCTGGACCACTTACCTTGACCCTTGCACCTGAAGCCGCTCCTGCTCGCCTCATGACTCCTCGGGGGCTATTAACTCCCCTTTGTTCTTCATACTTGATGAGGCATGCTTGTTCTGGCCATGACCCTGGCTAGTCTTCTCGACTATAATTTGGATCTTTATTTTTCAGACTACACTCTCTTGAGCAGACCTAAGTGTCCATCATCTGGCCGGACCTGCTTGCTAAGCTCTCCTCAGCTAGGTTTCCCCAGACTCTGCTAGCAAGCCCAATCATTTATTCATTCATTCAACCCTGTAATGAATCTACTCAATTAATTACAGGGTCTCTACTGTGTGTTCACAGTCCGATGTGGTGATCAAGACTAGGATCCCCATCCCTACGGTCTAGGGAAGAACACTTCTGGGCAAGGCTCTCATACAAGTGATAGCGAACACTGTGCAGAAAAAAGCACGTGGATTCATAATGTGCTCTGCTTGTGGCGTGTCTTGGAGAGGAGAGAGGATGCCACGGGAGGGTTTTTTTCTATTTTTAACAAAGTCAGTGAACGTCTGCACGTCTGGCTGTGTGGGTCTGTCGCCGCGTGGCTGTCCTCTAGTCATGGCGGCGGGGCTGCCCTCTGGGCCGCTCGGGTTCTCCTTGCAGCGGCTTCTCTTGTTGCGGAGCTTGGGCTCAGAGTCGAGGCCCACGGGCTTAGGTGCCCCGAGGCATGTGGGATCCCGCCGGATCAGGGATGGAACCCGTGTCTCCTGCCTTGGCAGGCGGATTCTTTACCACTGAGGCCCCGGGGAAGCCCAACCACAGACTTCTATAAGCAGGGTCTTTTATGCCAGGATCTGAAGAATTGGTTAAAATTAAGCCAGCCAGATAAAGAATTGAGAAAAGAGAATGCTTAGAGAAATCCCCAAATATTTGGCCCTCAGGCAGAAAGGAGTTTGACTTGTTCAAGGAACTAAAAAAAAGCCAGTGTGGCTGGAGCACAGAGCTAAGATATACCAACCCCCTGAGGTTATTACAGACCTTTTCATTAAAATAATTCTTACTTTGATCTAGTATATGAAGCACGCAATAGAAACAATTTCCAAAACATGTTTGGAATGTATGGCTTATAAAAACATGAATGCTTTCTCCCCTGTTGCACATCTGGGTGTTTTAATTGGTCAACTTTTAGATCTAGATGGCTATGCACCAGAAAGGGAGGAAATTACATTCTTGTCCTGAAGAACTCTCCTTCTCTGAGTATGCTATGTAAACCCTGAGGCTGTTCTTTATCTAGAAGAGCGTCATTAAATTTTTCACGAGTGACATAAACAATACAGTGTATTGGTTTGGAATTTCAGTCAGTTTTTTCTAGAAAGATTTTCCAATCTGTTTCCCAAGATGTGTACTTGAGGTTGGTGAAGAAAGATTGATTGTTTTGTTCTTTTTCTTTTTGCTTCTGAGACTGGAGATAATTTAAAGGGGAAAGAAAAGAAGAACATTGTAGGGAAGGGATAAATACTAGAAGCCACAGCTTGACACTTTTTGCTTTCTTTTCCGGGCAGCCCACATGAGTGAGTACTAGAGAGAAAAATGTGGGCTTCAGAGTCTCCTTTCCAGTAAAATTAGTAATAATTTCTTACTAAGTCATCAACAATAAAAGGAGAAGGGCAGATGGGTTTTGCATAAGTTCAAGGAAAGTCAGGGACTAGCGGCTGGCAACAAGAAGCAGTCTCTGTGATGTTTGAAGCACTTCATTGTCAAGGCAACCAAAATGCTTTGTGTGTGTTCTTGTCCTTTCTCTTTATCGTCACATAACTCTTGCAACATACTGAGAAGGTCTCCAAGGATAGAGAATGTATCTTAAAGAGGGTGAGATGGAAGCGCTGAAAGAGAGACCAGGTCAGAAACTCAAGCAAAATTGTCGGTGGAGCAAGTACGTCCAGTATTGTTAAGTCTCAGTTCATGGCAAAGGATATCAAAGGAGTGGGACATAGTCACCGCCTTCTAAGAATCACGATTCGGCAAGAGAGACATGGCGGTTTATCGATGCACTTGTTCAATGAACATTTGAATATCTGCTCGTGTCAGGCCCTGACTCGAGAAGAGGGTCTCAGCAAGCATGTGAGGCAGATCGGCTTCGGCTTGCAGGGAACATATTTATAAGCTCGTGAAGGTGGTGGACCATGTAACCAAAAAGCAGATCGGGGTCACCAGAGGGAAGTGAAAGCTGCTCGGGTAGCTTCTAGGAGGTGGTGCTGAATGTGGCCGTAGGTAACAGCATTACGGAGAAGACCCTGGGGCCTTTTAACAGGAGGGAGCACAAGGAAGGCATCCCATCTAAATAAAAAAGGGTCAAGTAAGAGTCCGGCTGCCAATGCAGGGGACATGGGTTCGATCCCTACCTGGTCAGCGAACTAAGGTCCCACCTACCTCGGTGTGACTGAGCCCGTGAGCCTGGAGCCTGTGCTCAGACAAGAGAGGCCACCGCAGCAGGGGCTCTCACACCGCCTCTCGACACAGCGAGACGAAGTCCGCAGGCAGCCGTGAAAACCCAGTGCAGCCCCAGCAAATACATAAATGGTCAAAATTGATAGAGTAAAAAATGCTTAAAAAGTCTGGTGGAGCTCTGAGGACGGTAGAACTAAAAGGAAAAAGAGGAAGAATCAGGAAACAAGTAATGAAAAGAGGAAAGCCGGGTCAGGCCTTGAAGACAGGAGTAAGACCCTAACGTGTGAGGATGAAGCTGGGAGCGTTTCAAGCTGAGAGGTCGGCTCGGCTAAGGCCAGAAGTCTGTCTCGGCGAAGAGCTGGAGCGCTCACTTAGCCGGCACGCTGCTCGGGGACGCGGTCCCGCACCCCTGACTGCCTTGAGTCCCGTCTGTCTCACCTATCGCACGAGGCCGGGACATTTCTCGCCTCCTTCGCGGCCGCTGTCAGAGCTCCCAACAGTGCCTGACACATAGCGGGTGCCTTGTAGGTGGTTGCTGAATGAGTAACAGGGAATTATGGCCAATTAGGTAATGACCGCATGCCTGCTGCGTGCTTTATCTATTTCTGTATTTAAGCCTCACAGCAACGCCATGAGTTAGGTGATTTGGCGAGGAGGACAGAGGACAGAGGCCGCGAGAATGGGGTCAGCCTGCCCGAAGGGTCCCTGCTAGGGTTTGAACTGAGAGCTGCCCAACTCTGGGGAACCACACACTTAACTGCCAGGTGGTGAGGGCCTGCTTTGCGGAATGGCCCAGAGGTTAGGGCTGTAGCTAACACCAGAAGGCAGTCTGGGCCCCCCCGGTGGTCCGGGGCTCAGGCTCTGAGCGTGCGATGCAGGGGGCCCGGTTCGATCCCTGGTCAGACCCCACACGCGGTAACCAAGATCCCACCCGCCGCAGAGCAGGTGCGAAGAGCCCCCGCGCCACGACTCAGACCCAGAAGGGCTGGAAAATAGAAGGCAGGCTGCGGAGGGCCGCAGGGAAGTGTTCGCGTCGGAGGCCGATGGAGGGGAGAACCCGGCAGTCACCCCACATCCCCGAGGTCCAGGCTTCTGCTCTGTAAAAGGCGGTGGCTACGCGCGGCCCATTTTGTGACGGCTGCCAATACTGGGTGCGAGCTGGCCCAGAGAACTTTCAGGGGGCCCTACTTTTGAGGGCCTCCTGGAACATCGCCTGGCATATCTGATCACTAATCTTTCCACTCGTCTTAAAGGGTGACTGTTATTTTCTGTTTCCAGGTGGGAAAAGTATGATTCAGAGAAACATTAAGTTCTGTGTTCAAAATCACACAGCTAGTGTAGCAGGATGCCAAATGGAATGTTTTCACTTTGTGATATTTTGGCAAACGCCACCGAGGTGCGGACTCTAGGAGCTGCACGTGTCACATTTTAAAGGAAATGGCCACATACCGCCTGGCTCGTGTGGTTGACATGGACATCGCCAGTAGCGGCACGTATTAATTCACGAAAGCCCTGCCGTGACCACTGACAACACCCTTTCCCATGGTATTCTTGCCCAGAACGCAGAACCCCTATCTGACCACGAGATGACAGCAGACAAACCCAAATTGAGAGGAAGCTACAGAAGAACTGACCAGTACTTGACAAAAGTCAGTGTCATCAAAGACAAGGGAAGACGGGGGGATTCTCACAGATGGGGGGCAGAGATATGCAACAACCAAATGCCACGTGAAATCTTAAATCTTGGAGCAGCAAAGGAGATTTAGGCAATGTTCAAATAAGGTCTGTAGTTGAGTGAATAGAGTTGAACCAAAGTTGAGTTCCAGGCTTTGACAACTGTATCACGGGGTGGGTAAGATGTCAACATTACAAAAAGCTGAGTGACGCATCTTTCTCACCATTTTTGCAACTAAGCCTAAAAATATTTAAAAATAAAATATAAAAAAGAGGGAGGGGGCTGTTAGATGCATGCCCATGAGATTGGTCAAGTGGCAGAAGAACAGACTGGCATGACCATTTTTCCCGGGAACCCCCAGCATGTCTGGGGAAAGCCTGCCGCTTAGGCTCAGCTGGCTCCTTTGCACCACTGGGTTACGTCTTAAAGGACCGAGGCCTGAGTTCCAAGTGGGTCCGAAGTCACCAGTGTTGGTCTTTGGGTTCATTTCCTGAGCACATTAATATTCTTGTTGCTTCGGCAGGGGCTGAGTTGATTCTTGGGATCAGGCTTCTCTGGAGGCTGGCCATTTTGCAATTCATCAGCAGCCCTGGCACCAGCTCGACCAGGGCGCTGGTTTCGGGCACCAGACTCTACCAGACATCCTCTCCTTGGCCAATTTCCACCGCCCATGAGTAGAGGACTCAAAAAAGTCGGTTAAATTAGGCTTGGTGAAGGGACACTGCGTCTTTGAGTAATGAGGTGGGGAAACAGGGAAAATATTTTCCACTAGCTCATGTCTCACTGGATGGCAATCCGGTTTCATGACACTTCATAATAAATCATGGCTTATCACTCACATGGGAACATAACAGGGCTCCAGTTAAGATTCGTTAGTGGTTGGAAAGGAGAAACGGGTCTTGCTGTATATCAGGGTTTCTGGATCATCTTCCCGTCCGCTGCAGGCACTTTTTTTATCGTTATATTTACTGTAGCCCTTGTTTAAAGCATAAATAAGTGGAAGGGAAGAGGACCAAATATGAATAATGAAAATAAATTTATCTTATTTATGTGTTTATGCGAACCTCTGACAATTACTCCGCGCCGCAGTTCGCCTCCAGCGTTGGCCGCTGCTGCGTTCAGAGAAGTTCCCTGCACTTCACGAGCCTCCTTCTCTGCGCCCTCCCCCCTACCCTTTTATATTTTATTTCAAGAAGTGCCAGCTCGTTCACATTCAGAACGGAGTCCCAGGGCTTGTGTGTCATTCCTGCTTGAGGTTTGGGTTCGGAACCGTGTCAGTCTCCCTGCTCACGACAGAGGCCCACCAGCAGCTGTATTTGTCACAGCGATTCATTCAGATTTAAGGAAGAGTGATTAAAAAAAAATGCTCAGGGCTGGGTGGGGCAAGGAGGAATTGCAAAACAAAGCCTTTCACTTAGAGGTGATCCAGCTGGTGTGCTGTTGGGATGAGCGAAGACTTTCACGAGGAAGTCCTGGCTGTCAAAGCAGACCGTTCTGGGTGGTTTGTGATAAAGACAGCAAGGGCTACAGGGCTTGGGGACCCTTTGCATTCTAGACGCTTCCTCGGCTAGGACTGTCCTCAGAGGGGAGATCAGAAGGTTGGGACGGCTGTGGACTCCCCGCGTTTGCTCACGGAAGCACAGGAGGCCCTGAGCCCGTCCCTGAGATGCTGACGGGGCTCCCTGGGCGAGGCCTGCCAAGCTGTCCCCGCGGTTCTCAGCCGGGTGCCGCCAGGAGGCCCAACGGACGCGCCTGCCTGTTCTGCCGTCCTACTGGACGGACAGAGAGCCGCGGACGGGAGGGCAGCCGTCAGTGGCCCTGTCCCTCGAACCCACCCTCGAGACTTCTGCAGGAGCTGAGGCCGCCCTCCGCTCCGCGGAGCGCGAGTGTGGCTCGAGCAGCGTTGCTTTCCCGCGGCTTCGTCGTCCGGCCTCGCCCCGCCCCGGGCTGCGGGATCTGACTAATAGTTCCCGACTGGGGACTGAGCTGGAGCCGCCTGCGATGGAAGCAGAGTCTTACCCACTGGACCGCCGGGCAAGCTCCTCAAGAGGACTTGGAACATTCCAGATGGTTCTACAGAGAGAGGCAACTCATCTGCAAACAGTTAGAAACGGGAGTGAAGATTTTCTGCGAATGGGGGCCCGCCGAGGGCCTGCATGTGAGGCTGAAAAAGGAGTCCTGCTCAGGCTTCGGCTGGCCTCCCCAGCCCCGTTTGCCTGGGCTGTCCTGGTTTTGGAGCCCCACTCTGGGAAGCCCCTCAGTCCAAGGCAAACAGGGACGGTTGACCCCCTCACCGAGGCTCTGGAAAGCGCGTTCCCAGAGATAGATGCTTGCTCACCCCAGCCTTCCCGGTCCTTACACTGCTGGCGTGGGCGCGCGCTCGGTCGAGTCTGACTCTGCCACCCCAGGGACTGCAGCCCGCCAGGCTCCTGTCCATGGGATTTCCAGGCAAGAACACTGGAGGGGGTTGCCATTTCCTCCTCCAGGGCATCTTCCCGATCCAGGGATCAAACCTGGGTCTCCTGCATTCTGGGCAGATTCTTTACCAGTAGTGCCTCCTGAGTGAACCTACATATATATGTACATACGTATATTAAGGACATACGTATCCATGAGTGTGGTGTAAACCTACAAGCTACATTTGAGATGTGGGCATGGGAAGACAGATGGGCAGCTTGAAGCTTAGCGAGGCTGGGACGTTGAAGCAAGGGCACTCAGAGCTGGCGAGCAGAAGATGAGTTTGAAGACTTCTGAATTCGGGCTGTCCTTCGCACCAAGCCTCTCTCTTCCTCCACACGGGGAGAATGGAGACCAGAGTTTCCTAAGTATCTCTCCTGTTTGGAATTGATAAAGATGCACTCTGAACTGGACTATTTCATATCTGAAAACGTGAAAAGTGTGTTGATTATACATTAAAATACTATTTCCCATATTTTCTAAATATTTAAAAGATCCTTCTTAAACATCCTGACAGACACATTAAACTCACTTACCAGATTCATAAGGGCCTTAAAAAATTTTTTTTGTAGCATTTCAAACAATCCATCACCCAGTTTGGCTAGGGGAGATGAAAGGACAGCCACTTGAGTGCAGGAAAAATTGTTGGCAAGAAAACATGGCAAATGGTTCCCGTAAAGGTGCCCATTTGGAATGAAATGGTGACGGATGTTTAGAAACCAGTCTTGATGCAAAACTGTAATTTTTGCAAATGGTTTTGTCTGAAGATGGCATTAATATACTCAATGTGCTATTCAGAACGGAGGACGTGCTCTTAAAAAGACATTCCGTTCCCGCACACAAACGGAAGTTTTACCCTAAGCGGGATGAGAAATTACTGTAAATTGGTTTTTACTTTGAAAACGGTTTAATAACCATGACACACACACGGAGCTCCAGTCCACACAATGCATCACTTAATTTTATCCCGAACCTCTGCCGGCTTAGAAACAGATATCGAAACAGGGGAATACATTCTTGACAATGCTGTTAAGGCAGCTTTGCTAACGATTTTTGAACAAGCTCCAACTGAGGCCTAAATGCCGACAATATTCATAAACAACTCTATACCGGCCAATTAGGGAGACAGAGACACAGCGGCCTGTCAGGGAGATTTGCATGGCGAAGAGTCTGAGATCAGAGAGTGATGAGAGATGGCTCGGAGTGACGGGGTGCCCAGACGGATGACTATCATTATGATATTACCGGGACTCACACCTTCCCAATTACTGGCAGGATTCATTAATTACCTCCACATTTCCCTAATAGAATCCGTGCTCCAGCTTATCAGTGCCTTCCCTCTGTCTACCTAAACCCCCGCTCAGCAGTCGATCACCTATGAAAAATTAGACCGTGTGCTCCTAGTGGCCTATTTAAAGGAGAAGACAAATGAGCATAGAAGAGGAGGGGAGAGCGGCAGCAGAGTCGAGACAACAGACACTGCTCTCGTGCCACTCGGGTCTGTTCTCCCTCCCCTTCCTGGAACTGCCTTGAGAGGAGGTAAGTGGACGCTGCCAGGAGACACACTGGTGAGTGTGGGACACAAGGGGCTCCTTTACACACACACGCACTTTCAGTCACCTGCTGCTTGAAATGCATCGATGCCTTTTCATCATACATAAAATAACACCCAAACGTGCACCCACAGTTAAAAGTTCTAGCCATCTCTTCCACAAGCTATTAAGCCCCACCTCCTCAAGCCTCCTTTCCGCTGGTCTAATGCCTTCAACTCAAATCCGCCTCAGGGCCTTTGCATGTGTGGGTCGTTTTTGTTGGTTTTATTTTTTCTGGAACATGGTTTGAGTGAGCCAAATTTGCTTTGCAGCTTGCTTTTGGATGACACTTGAACTAAGGAAGCATTCACATTTTTAAAGGGTTAAAATGCCAATAAATAAATAGTAAGTAAATAAAAGAAGTAGGAGAAGTAGGAGAAAGAAAGGAAGGAAGAGGGGGTAGTGTAGCTTGGCTGATGCCTGAGTTCTAACAATAGATCTTCCCAGATCTTCTTAGGACTGGCTCCTTTTTTTTTTTAATCATTCAAGTCTCCCCCCAAGGAGCCACCCAGAGACGTTTTCCCGGAATATTCACTCCAGAGCAGCCTTCAGTCATCTACATTCCCTTGCTTCATTTTTATCACAGCATCCATCACCAAGGAATCCTAATTTACTAGTTGCATTTATTAGTCGATCACAGTAGTTCTCAACTCTGATGCATACTAGAATCACCTGTAAATCTATTAAAAAATACTGATGCCCATACCTGATTCCCAGAAAAATGGGTTTGGTTCACTGGGACTGATAGATATTTTTAAAACTTCTCCCATGATTCTGTGAACAGACAAACTTGAGAACCATTGTCTCTCTTCCCATGGAATGCTGGCTCCATGAGATCAAGGATGTGGTCTTGATGGAGAGGAAGTGCTGGATCAATGTTCGATGAATGAATTAAAGAATATTCATCATATATATATACAAGGGTTAGGATGCTTTTAAACTGTGGTGTTGGAGGAGACTCTTGAGAGTCCCTTGGACTGCAAGGAGATCCAACCAGTCCATCCTAAAGGAGATCAGTCCTGGTGTTCATTGGAAGGACTGATGTTGAAGCTGAAACTCCAATCCTTTGGCCACCTGATGTGAAGAGCTGACTCATTTGAAAAGACGCTGATGCTGGGAAGGATTGGGGGCAGGAGGAGAAGGGGACGACAGAGGAAGAGATGGCTGGATGGCATCACCGACTCGATGGCCATGGGTCTGGGTGGACTCCGGGAGTTGGTGATGGACCGGGAGGCCCGGCGTGCTGCGGTTCACGGGGTCGCAGAGTCGGACCCGACTGAGCGACTGAGCTGAGCTGAACATACACAAGGAGTTGAGGACTGCAGCAATGTGGCAATGACGTAAGGTCTCCTGAGCTGAAATCATGCATCAAAACTGGGTGACGATTCCAGGAACCCCGTGCAGTTGCAGTAGGCTCAGCCCCAGTTGAGGATACTGGAACGTGAGTCTTCCAGGCTGTCATCTTGTTACTATCAACAGCATTATCAGTTATCAACTGCTGTTACAATTATGCACAATGATTCTCTCTGCACAAAGCTTCAGCAACCACCAAACTTGCTTCCTCTTTTAAATTAAATACACTGAAAAGAGCAGAGATTTCAATCCTTCATCTGTTCACAGATGAAAAAACATTTCCAAATCGTCAGTGATCGCATTTTTTTTTTTATTCTAAGGACGGCCAACTGTTCCCAGTGATTTCGATTACATTTCCTACCTATTATTTCATGTAATGGCATCCCTTAAATTTTAAATTAGCTTTGAAGAATAAAAATAATTGAATTCCTGCTGTTTTGTGTACATAGAGGGTGACAGGAGCTAATGTGATAATTTAAACTGTAAATGAGTCTTCACTTTGTGTTCATTAATTACAGCTAATTACTGAATTACAAACCTTCTTGGTTAGGCACTGTTATGTATTCATGTAGCATGTTGAATCTCCAGCTGGTATAAAACTGTTTTATAGACTTACAAGCTGACACACCAAGCTACCACTGAAACAATTCAGTTTGAAAACAAGGGGGGCTGGGAACACGTAACCGCAAATGCTGCTTGGAATTAAAAGAACAGACACAGTGCCTCCAACTCATATCTTTGGGGATAGAGGATCTTGCACATATAATTAGAACAATTTATGCCATGGGAAAGAAAAAGAACGCTAGGCTGTTCTCCACTCTGGGTGAAAATCTATCCTATAGCATGTAATTTGTGAGACTCAAGTGTTCCTGCCCTTATCTCCTTGTTCCCTAGAAACTGAGCATCATAATTATTTATTAACTGATCCTGCTTTTAATAACAAAGCAGCAGGAATGATGCCAGAAATCCTGCCCTTTTTTCATGACCAGAAAAGGCTAGAAAGAAAAGACTCAAATAGATGAGTCAGGGACTAGGTCATGGTGAAGTCTCACATATTCGGTTAACAACATTTTCAAAAATAGGGTGTGAGGCACTTTGGATTATTAAAGGTTAGGCTCGTCTGCATCATTTCTGACTCCAGATGGAGGATCTGTGATGTCTGCTTTACTAAGGTTTTCCCTGAGAGAAATTGTTGGAGAAATACTCAGATGGATGTGTGACCTCTGCTTGACCAATGTAGCTGAGCCAAGAGGAAGCATGCAAATCCAATAGGTAAGTACTTTCGTTTCATCCCTTCTTTTTTTTTCATTCATTCTATAATTTTATTGAGCATCAAAGTTATGACCAGCCTAGACAGCATATTGAAAAGCAGAGACATCACTTTGCCAACAAAGGTCTGTCTAGTCAAGGCTATGGTTTTCCCAGGGGTCATGTGTGGATGTGAGAGTTGGATGGTGAAGAAAGCTGAGCACTGAAGAATTGATGCTTTTGAACTGTGGTGTTGGAGAAGACTCTTAAAGAGTCCCTTGGACTGCAAGGAGATCCAACCAGTCCATCCTAAAGGAGATCAGTCCTGGGTGTTCACTGGAAGGACTGATGTTGAAGCTGAAACTGCAATACTTTGGCCACCTCAGGGGAAGAGTTGACTCATTGGAAAAGGCCCTGATGCTGGGAAGGATTGAGGGCAGGAGGAGAAGGGGACGACAGAGGATGAGATGTCTGGATGGCATCACCGACTCAATGGACATGGGTTTGGGTGGGCTTAGGGAGTTGGTGATGGACAGGGAGGCCTGGTGCGCTGTGGTTCATGGGGTTGCACAGTCGGACATGACTGAGCGACTGACCTGACCAGACCTGACTTTGTGAGGAAAAAATCCTAGGCCCCATGAGGTGCTGAAGGATGAGCCCACAGAGCTTTTACGCCTGCCATGCAGAGTTGCTGCTTCCTCTGGGTACCAGCCCTTATCTTCCCTTATGGAACCACCTCTCATACCAAGGCCAATGGCGTGGGTGGGGCTGACCCTGCTGCCAGCTGGGCACATGACTCCAACCTGGCCAATCCCCTTGTTCTGCTCTCCTGGACGCAGTGATTGGCCCATGTCCATTGAGTCGGTGATGCCATCCAACCATCTCATCCTCTGTCGTCCCCTTCTCCTCCTGCCCTCAATCCTTCCCAGCATCAGGGTCTTTTCCAATGAGTCAGCCTGAACTGGGTCAGTTCACGCCAATGAGAGACATTTGCGGTAACCCTTGACTTCAGAGGGGCTCAGCTGGAGCTTTGGGGCCACCATGCGGTGGAGATAGTGTCAGAGAACCGCGCTGCCGAAGAGCCAGTGAGATTTGAGAGGTTACGGCCAGATTTCCAATGAAGCCGTTTAAACGTTGGTTTCAGTTTCGTCTGAATCTACTTGCACCATTGACCTTCAGAGGAGCTGATAAATTCCCTCTGGACTTAAACTGGTTTGAGTGGATTTTCTGTCATGGGCAATCCGTAGTCATGACTAACATATACATGGTTAAAAACCAAGATATGGTTTGACACAGCTCAGAGAACACTTGAGGATACCCAGAGGCATGGACGATTTCTTTTCTAGTTTGGGCAAAGAAAGAGGATCCAGGGAGACTTTCTGGAGGAGGTGGTATTTCAGTAACCCTTCGAAATAAAGGAAGACTTTCTACCATAGGAGACAAGGAAGAGAAAGGAAGCAAGAAGGTGGAATCCGAGGTAAGTGTAAGGCTTGCAGGAGGCTCACAGACTTTCTGGGACACACTGCCTGAAGGAAGGGAAACCTAGTTGAAATGAAACATGGGGCCAGACCCTTTGCATCTCTTATCTGGTTGAGGCATACTTGGTATCAAGCGTAGAAGCACAGATACACCGCTGGGTATTGTGTGTCCTAACCAGGGCTGTCTGGAAGTTTCTGGCTTCAGTTTGGTGAATTTTACGTTAATGATGACTTTGGAAGGATAGAGGGGACTAGGGTGCTTTCATAGAGGTGAAAGAGAAAAAGGATATCACCTCCCAAGGTTAATCATGGGTAAGGATTCCACAGGCTCAGTCTCCCAGAGATTCTCCCACAGGGAGAGTGCCACGCTTATTCAACAGGGCTCTAGAAGGATCCTAGGTGTGCCCGTCGAGTGGTTCTGTTTTGCCAGACACCAGTGTTAAATACTTCAACAGCAACCGCAACAATAATAACTGTAGCAAAACATAATCGAATGCTTACTGAATTCCAGATATTGCACCAAGTTTATAACATAGTAACACATTATCAGCAGCTTTTATCAAAAGTTATCAGAGAGTTCGGTATGTGCCAGGTACTCTGCTAAGTGCTTTTCTTGCATGATCTTGATGAATTTTCACAGCAGCCCTATTAGGAAGGGAGTTTTACCACACCCATTTTACAAACGAGAAAAATGAGTCCCTGAGAGGTGAAAGTGAAAGTTGCTCAGTCGTGTCTGATTCTGCCTCCCATGGACTGTACAGAGCAGAATACTGGAGTGGGTAGCTGTTCCCTTCTCCAGGGCATCTTCCCAACTCAGGGATCAAACCCAGGTCTCCTGCATTGCAGACGGATTCTTTATTGTATGAGCCTCAAGGGAAGCCCAAGTTACTGGAGTGGGTACCCTATCCCTTCTCTGGTGGGTCTTCCCAACCCAGGAATTGACCTGGGGTCTTCTGCACTGCAGAAGGATTCGTTACCCACCGAGTGACCTGGGAAGCCCCTGAGCTGTGTAGTGACTCATTCAAATAAGTGAAGAAGTAGGGTGGCAGGGCTCAGATCTTAGAAAGATATGATTTTCAAATAAATGCTCTTTGCTACCTTGATACAATGCCTTCCCTTGTTTGGTTTTTCCATATGTATCCTTTCAAAAAATTATTTATACATTTTTTGGCTGCACTGGGTCTGTGTGTGAACTCTTTCCAGTTGCAGCAAGCCAGATCTGCCCTCCCACTGTGGTGAGTGGGCTTCTCACTGCTGTGGGCTTCTCTTGTTTTGGGGCATGGGCTTTGGAGGGAGCAGGCTTGGTACTTGGGGCGCACAGACTTAGTTGCTCTGAGGCATGTGGGATCTTCCCAGACCAGGGATTGAACCTGTGTCTCCTGCATTGGGAGGTGGATTCTCAACCACCAGACCACAAGGGAAGTCACCATATGCATCACTTTTCCATCACTCTGGAACAGAGAAGATGGGGGGAAAAGGGCAGTCATAGCGTGCTCCATACCACCTCCTTGTCCTCTCAGGGAGATCCTCACTGCTTTCTTTGCCATAAGGGTCCCTCTTGGGGACCAGTATCTTGTGAGAGAATCTTGCACACAGCCTGGCACAGAGGAAGTATTCAGAAATAGCTGGTCAAACTGAGCTGTATCCAATTAAAATTGTTCCTTATCAGAGTTTTTAAAACGCCAGTATAGTCTCCAAACCAACAAGGAAATCCCTTAAGAAAGGAGCGGATTTCTCATTCAGAAAGTTTCCTGTCTGTTGTGTGATTTGGGAATATCACATATCCTGGGGTTTCTGGGTTCTGTTTCCTCTCTTTTACATCCATGGGCATTCAGAAACTCTGTGTGACAAGAAAAGAACACAGTCTCCTTTTTCAGCTTGGAGGGCTGTTGGGCTTAGTTTCGGAAGCCGTGTCTGCACAAACACGCTCCAGAAGCAGAGAGGGCCCCTGGCATGCCCTCGGCCCTGCGTCTGTGGGCCTGCCTGCTCTCAGCTCAGCCAAAGCACAGCCAACAGCTGAAGCCCACGGTGCAGGCAGGTGGTCCCAGGACTGGCAGTGAACACTAAGAAACCTCCAAAATGCCCACAACCCCCAAACAGGTCTCGCTGGGGGTAACGGTCCCTGCTTGCTTTGCGGAGGCCCAGATGTCCCGAGTTCTGTTTGTGCCTATTTCCCAGCGTGGATCTTAATAACTACTGTTTATGGCGACTAAGTCCTGTAGCTCTTAAGGGACCACTCACGCGTCTCTCCTGACTACGTCTAGCCTGTTTTTCTTCCAGAACTATCTCCAGCACCCTGGGTCTTAGCATCGACTCTGTTCTGTCCTGCAGTGCTGGTAGACTACCTCCCACGAGAGCGAGTTAAACCTGACTCCCATGTTGTATTGTTAGCGCTTTGAAGGGGAAGGCGGTGGGCTTTGGGATTCCTTAGGCTTGGGTTCGAACCCAGACCTGCCACTTCGCAACTCAGCGAGCTTCAGTGAACCACTTCGCCTCTTGAAATTTGATTTCCTCTTTGGCTAAATGTGAATGATAATGCTTATGTCACTGTGACGATTACATGAGATGGTGTATGCGAAACAGTTTGTGTTCAGGTCGGTGTTGGACTGGTCATTGTGGTTGGTGCTGATGAGAGCAGGTAACACTGCTTGTTTATAATTCTTTGGCCACACTGGGTCTTAGCTTCGGCCCTCAGAATCTTTAGCTGCGGCCCGGACACTCGTAGCTGTGGAATGTGGGATCTAGATCCCTGGCCAGGGATCAAACCCAGGCCTTCTGTATTGGAAGCAAGGAGTCTTAGCTAGTGAACCCCCCGGGGAAGTCCCTATAATATTGTCTACATATTCCACTGAACTCAGGACATTCTTGGTCAACAGTATTTCCTTAGTCCACATTTGGTGATTAATTAACATTAATTCAGAATGGAAAAAAGATCTCCAGCCAATCTCTGGTTAAGAAGGGACAGGGGAGGAAAGGAGAAGAGGACAGACAGCATCTTTGCCCCCAGAATGCTCGTCAGGATAGATGCTATTGGTCATCTACTCAGTACCCATTTTCCTCTTCTTCTTGCTGATAAAATTCTGGCTTAGTTCTCTGTGGCCATGTGCCCAGCTAACACTCACGTGGAAGCAATATGCTTCCTGAGTGACAGAAAGATGCAAAGCTCTGGCTGAGGAAGCTTCAGTGGAATTCTGCTGGGTCTCTGGGAAAGACTTGCCACCCAGAGAAGAGGGGGCACAGGTGATCGGCGCAGTCACTCCGCTTCTCTCCCCACCTTGAATGCAGATGTCCTGTCTCCTGCCAGCAGCCACCCTGCAGCTGTGAGACAACAGCCAAGAGACGCACAGAGACACCTTCTAACACCATTACCCACCGGTACAACGCCATAGGTAACTGCTTCTGGGTGCCACATGGTGAGAAGAGAAAACCTCAATTTACTTAAATCACTCTACATGAAGTTGTGTTTTATTTGCCGCCTAAAGCATTTCTAACTTATAAACTTCCTGATTTTCTTTGACAACAAAAAACCTCTGGAAGCCCGGTTGAAAAAATGAATTCTCTAGTTTGGTGTGAATAATATTCAGAAATAGCAGCCACAGCCTGCCTCTGCTAATGCAGTGAGTGAAATGAAAGTTGCTCAATCATGTCCTTTGTGACCCTGCAGACGGTCCACGGAATTCTCCAGGCTAGAATATTGGAGTGGGTAGCTTATCGCTTCTCCAGTGGATCTTCCCGACCAGGAATCGAACCGGGGTCTGCACACAAACCCATGGCAATAATGATAAGTAATAATAGTGATATGAGTTAAGTGGTGATGTTGGCTCAGATGTGGCATGTCCCTTGGAACACTCTTGAGAGTCCCTTGGACTGCAAGGAGATCAAACCAGTCAACCCTAAAGGAAATCAGCCCTGAATATTCATTGGAAGGACTGATGCTGAAGCTCCAATACCTTGGCCACCTGATTCAAAGAGTCGCCTCATTGGAAAATACCCTGATGCTGGGAAAGACTGAGAGCAGCAGCAGAAGAAGGGGGTATCCGAGGATAAGATAGTTGGACGGGATCACCGACTCAGTGGACAAGAGTTTGAGCAAACTCTGGGAGAGAGTGAAGGACAGGGGAGCCTGGCTTGCTGCCGTCCATGGGGTCACAAAGAGTCGGATGTGACTGAGCGACTGAACTACAACCTGGAACACAGTAGGCGTTTAGAGGATTATTTTATTGTATTATTTTTTGTGGCTGAGCTGCCCAGCTTGCAGGATCTTAGTTCCCCATCCAGGGATTGAACCCGGGTCCTTGGCAGTGAAAGCAGAGTCCTCACCACTGGACCACCAGGGAATTTCCAAGAAAAATATTTTAAGTTATGGAAAGGGGGCTTCCCTCTTAGCTCAGTCCATAAAGAATCTGCCTGCAATGCAGGAGACCTGGGTTCAGTTCCTGGGTCAGGAAGATCCCCTGGAGAAGAAAGTGGCAACCCACTCCAGTATTGCTGCCTGGGGAATCCCAGGAGGAGCCTGGCGGGCCACAGTCCATGAGGTCGCAGAGTCGGACACGACTGAGTGACTAAACCACCCCCACCATGGCATGAAAACATAAGTGAGAGATTGCACACTCTACCCTCAGCCCCACCAAATTACTTACTATCTTCCTTTTCCCAACATAGATTTGTTTAACAAATTTTCTTATCTTTTTCTGTAAATGGGAATGATAATAATTTCTACGTCACAGCATTGGCGCATTTAATGAGTTACGACATGCAAAAAGCTGTCACACAGCAGATTACAGATAGTTATTATTGCTGTGTGCTGTGCTTTCCTTTATTACTTTCAAGAGATTAACACAGGGACAAACCTGGGTGATTCTGCTCCAACCTAGTCCATGTTCTGGGTGTCAGTTTTCCTCATTTGCAGAATGTGAATTCGATGCCAAACTAGTATTTCCTAATTTTTTTTTTTTTTTTGCAACATCATCATCACCTGTATTCTCTCTACTATTTGTTTTAACCTAATATTTTTCTTTAATTTGGCTCCCTTTTTTCTTTCTTAGCTTTTATCCTAAGCAATAGTGTCTATGGGATTATAGATACATTTTTGTTGTTTGGTTGCTCAGTTGTGTCTGACTCTTTGAAAGGGCTGCGGCACGCCAGGCTTCCCTGTCCTTCACTATCTGCCGGAGTTTGCTCAAAGTCATGTCGACTGAGTTGGTGACGCCATCCGACCCTCTCATCCTCTGTCACCACGTTCCCCTCTTGTCCTCAGTCTTTCCCAGCATCAGAGTCTTTCCCAGTGAAGCGGCTCTCTGCATCAGGTGGCCAAAGGAGTGGACTTCCAATTCGGGATCAGTCTTCAGGGCTGATCTCCTTGAGAATTGACTGGTTTGATCTCCTTGCTGTCCAGGGGGCTCTCAAGAGTCTTCTCCAGCACCACAGTTTGAAAGCATCAATTCTCTGGTGCTCAGCCTTCTTTATGGTCCAACTGTCACACCCATCCATACGTGACTACTGGAAAAACCATAGCTTTGACTATATGGACATTTGTTGGCAAAATGATGCCTCTGCTTTTTAATACACTGTCTAGGTTTGTCATAGACACATGTCAGTCCTCAACTGGGGATGGCTTGACCCCCAGAGGCCTTTGGAAATGTCTGGAGACCTGGAGGAGTGAGGGTACTAACGTCTAGTAGGTAGAAGCCAGGGATGCTGCTTAATATCCTACAGTGCACAGAACGGTCCTCTCAGCAGAGGGTGATCCAGGTTGTGTGTCCATAGTGATGAAGCTGAGGAGTCCTGACACCGGCATATGTCTGAATACGCTTTAAAACAAATATTTAGCTATCCCCCTCCCCCGCCCCTGCAAAATGAAAGGTGCTCAGTCATGTCCAACTCTTTGGGACCCCATGGTCTATACATCCATGGAATTCTCCAAGGCCAGAATACTGGAGTAGGTAGCCTTTCCCTTCTCCAGGGGATCTTCCCAACCCAGGGATCGAACCGGGGCCTCTTGTGTTGCAGGCGGATTCTTCACCACCTGAGCTATCAGGGAAGCCCTCTCCCCTCCAAAGTGCTGTGTAAGCCCCTGTGTGACCACTGTGTGTGTTCAGGGGTCAGTGTGCTAACGCTGGTGAGCTCAAGTCCCAGTGAGCGTAAGCCCCTTCCTCTTCTGAAACTCGGTGCAGTCCAGCTGGAGACCAGAGGTTGGTTCTCTTGTTACTTAGAGCTACGGAAGGAATTTCTTCAGAAACACTACCTCACCTCTGGGAAAAAAACAGTCCTCATTTCCGAGGAGCTGTGTTTACCTGTAGAAAGTCTGACTTTCCAGAAACCTTGAGACACATCCGCCTGGAGCAATGTGGTCCTGACTGGCTGGTCACCCGAAGCAGCCACTGATATAGAGGCCTCGCGTTTCCGGGTAGAGCAGTAATTCTCCACCTCCCACACCCTGACCTCTGAACACGTTCACACACACAGGACCGACTCCCAGAAGCACCGCAGGCTGGAGATGGGGACTTCCCTCGTGCTCCCGTGGGTGAGAATCTGCTTGCCAGGGCAGGGCACGTGGGTTCGATTCTCGGTCTGGGAAGCTTCCACATGCTGCGGAGCAGCTTGGCCTGAGCGCCGCAGCTGCCGGAGGCCACAAGTTCTAGCGCCTGTGCTCTGCAGCAGGAGAAGCCACCGCAGAGAGAAGCCTGCTTGCTGCGACTGGAGGGGAGCCCACACAGCCACGAAGACCACACGCAGCCGAAACCAGAAATTAAAAGGAAATTCCAGTGTGACGCCAGTGAGTTCATTGGCCGCCCTCAGCCTTCAGCAACAACGGGGAGCGGATGATGCGCAATCGCTCGCAGCTCATCCGGAGTCCGAAGACCACAGCTGAAAACTGCCGGGGAGTTCTTCAGCCAGGATTTTCCTGAACGGGAGCCATTTGAACACGAAGGCGTGAAGCTGTGATGAGGAAGGCAGGACTCAGAGCCCGAAAAGCGAGTGAGAGGGAGCGCCCTGTGCTTTGCACTGACCGCAGCTGTGACCCAGGACGCCTCTCCGGCCCTTTACATGGACAACTCAGGCCTCACTCTCAGCGTGACTGGGAGAGGCCCTTGGGACGAGCCGTACTCCGCATTAACTAACGAGAAGCCTGGCTCTGAGGAAAGACCCTAGAGTGTCTCCTACAGCTCTGCTTCCTCCCAGTTTGCTGACTGTCCACTGACGCTGGGCCAGCCTCACAGACCCTCCTCCTCTGTGTGGTGCTCCCAGGGGCTTCCCGTTCTGAGGCTGGTGCTGGGGTGATGGAGACGGAGTCACTCGGAAGTGGAGACGTTAATCGGTGTGGCTTACGCAGGCTTGTCCAGCCTTGATAACCTGTAGGAATGAAAGGGTGGATGGCCACAGCATCTCAGACCCACGGACCTTCGTATGTACACTGTCTCTCACAGCCGTCCCCTCCTGGTTGAGGTCCTTGGTATAAGCAATTTCTGTTTAATTGGACATCTGTGCCGAATAGGGGCCTAGGCCTTCCATCTCTCCCTTAATATGTGTGGAATTCTTGGGAGTCACACGGTAGCTGCGATTCTCTGGAGAAGACCGTGGCTGTGTTAGGGACAGGTAGGGGAAGGCTGTATCAGGGGCATCGCTGGGAGGTGACCTTCTAGGGTGACTGCTGGAGCTGTTCGATGCGGACACGCAAAATAAACAACCCTCGTTCAAACCTGGCTGTTTGTTGGCTCGGTTTTGGATTCGGAAACCTGCATCATCGGGAGCCCTTAGCTTTCGCATCCAGCCGTGTTGGCTTGTCACTTGCTCTGAAGTGGAAGGGGACTCCTCTCTAGCTCGCACATACTCCAGACCAGCTTCCCCTGGTGTTTAAGTAGACCGGTGGGGGTGCGGATCTGGCAGGCAACCCAGGAGGGCAGGAAGGACTGAAATCACACCTCGCATCTCTTCACAAAGGTTTGATTCTCTTCCCGAGGATGATCCGCCAGTCTGTAATCAAGGGTTAATTTCACAGCTCACTGCTTCATCTAGCATAATATCCATTCAGACTAATTAAATCTGTCTAATAACGTGAGTGTCTTTGTCTTTGTTCTTCCCCTTTCTTTGTTTTACAGCCTTCACATCTCATCTCCAGAACCGCACGCCATCACACTCTACTTGACAAGCAGAATCCATCCCTAAAATTAAAACATTCCTGACCTATCTGCAGTGACAAGGCAGGCGGGCTTCATGGCGCTCCGGCCCATGAAGGCAGCTGACACATTTGTTTTTAATTTCAAAAGAGTAGAAAGTGAAGATCTGACCCTGTCAATCAAACCCTGTGACAAGTTTAATCATTGGTGCCCCACAAAAATCACTGCTAAATAGGAATGCAAATACTGTATCACAGGGCTCTTATAAATGCTAATCAAGGAGAAGTAATCAACTGACAATTTCACTGATCTCTTTTCTGAAGAAGTCACTCAAGGCTCTGTCTCTGGGCCACAAAGAAAAGAGAAAAAGACAAAAGAGGTGGATGAGGTTCCCCCCAACCTTCCTTTTATTTTTCCTTCCAGGACATTTCTTTTTAAAGAGAGAATTGGCTCTTTTGATCCATCGTGGAACTTGAAAGCAAAGAACTTATGCAGTTATATGTCAAGTGTACTTTATTATCAGTCCTCGGGCTGGGCAGAAAACGCACCGAAACTTCCGCTAAAATAAAAATCATCATTTGTCTTTGTCATTAATCTCTTCTCAAATTCTCTTATATCTAAAAAGTGGATTGACCTTCTCTGCAAGACAAGGAGGGAGAAAAAAGTTTTATACGTAGCTGAAAATCTGAAAATTGTGATCATGGTAACTTAAAAAAAAAAGTAGAAAAAAATCCCTTTCAGAAACTTAATCTGGAGTTGATGAAGAATTTATAACCTCCAAGAAGTTCTCAGATAAGCCTCTCTCCTCTCGGTTCTGACGCTTGTCTGCTTAGAGAGGCAGGGGGTGGGGCACATTTTTAGAGACCCTGCTTTCACTTGGGAACTGAGAGCACTGTGTTTTATACAGTTTAGAAACCAATGGTTTTTGCTTTCCTCTTCTCTATTTTATTTTTTAACCAGGAGGTCCTTAAAATATCCAGTTCACTGGTTGCTTTCTGCTGTGTGTGCGCTCAGCCGTGTCTGACTCTGTGCCACCTCGTGGACTGTGGCCCCCAGGCTCCTCTGTCCGTGGGATTCTCCAGGCAAGAGCACTGGAGTGGGTGCCATCTCCTTCTCAGGGGGTCTTGCCAACCCAGGGCTCTATCCTGGGTCTCCTGCGTCTCCTGCCTTGGCAGGCCACCGGGGAAGCCCTGCTTTCTGCTGTGAACTCCCGTCTCATGGAGTCAGAGCAGGAAAAGAAAAAAGCCAGCACTACGTCACTCCAAATTTGTCCTGTGATGCTTATTCAATCCCCTGAAGACGGAATACTCCAGAAACTCAAGTGTTAGCAAGATTCTTCCCTGCAGTGGCGCCAAACCAAGTCCTAAATGTCCAGGATGGTCCCCTTCATCTTAAAGACGGAAAAGTGGGAGTTTATGGGGTTCTGGGGGGAGGTGATGAGATGTCCCTCTTTCGTCATGGTCCATGTAAGAGGTGGACAGGCCAAACCCCATGGCCGCCTGTTCACCTGTGGCTCAGGAGCAAAGCATATTTTTTCTCCCATTTTTAAATGGTTGAGGATGAATGAAAAGAATATTTGATATAAGAATTACATGAAACTTGGATTTCAGATTCCATAAATAAGGTGATAGTAGAACACGGCTCATCATTTACATCCCATCTATGGCCATGTTACATGCTTCAGAATTGAACAGCTGCAACAGAGGTTGTATGACCTGCAAAAATGAAAGTGTTTACTGTCTGGCTCATTACAGAAAACTTTGCTGACCCTTGATTTATATCATCATGGGAAGTTTGCTTGATCTTAGCTGTGCCTCAATTCCCAAGCCATGGAAATTCTTTTTTATTGACAAAAAACTGTGTATAAATATTATACATATATAATCTATTTATTTATTTGGCTGTGCCAGGTTTTCGTTGCAGCATGTGGGACTTCCCTGGTGGTCCAGTAGCTAAGACTCTGCACTCCCAATGCCTGGAGTTCGATCCCTGGTCAGGGAACTAGAGCCCGCATGCCACAACTGAAGACCCCGGACGTCAATATTTAAAATGCGGCATGTCACAACGAAGACCCAAGGCAGCCAAATAAAAACTGTTTAAAACCCTGTGTATTGTTTTAAATGTGCAATGTGGTGATGTCATGCGTGTATTCACTGTGAAATGGTGACCACAATCAGGTTGATCAACACACCCCTCACATAGCTGTGTGTGTCTGTGTGTCTGTAGCAAGAATGCGGACGATCTGCTCTTCCAGCAAATTGCAAGTATGCCATACGGTGCTACCACCGATCCACCGTGGTGCTGTGTGCCGGAGCTCGCTATCACTAAGCGCTCGTCCGCTGAGACCAGCGTCTCCTCGTCTTGCCCTCCTTCAGCCCCTGGGAACCACCGCCCTAGTCTCTGGCAGAAGTTGCCTTTCTCCTCTGACCCCCTTCACTCAGCGGACTGTCCTTCAGGCTCATCCATGTTGCTGCAAACAGCAGAATTGCCTCCTTTCTCGTGGAATGATGTTTCGTCGTGCGAACGTTTTTAGTAGATGGCCACTGGTGAGGGTGCTCCAGCTTTTCAGATGTACATTCTTAGCTTGCTGGAGAAGGACAAGCTCTCTTGCAGTGAAACGAGCACCTCATTCACCTGGAACCAGACCTCGGCGCTTGTCCAGCTTTCACAAGCCCAGCCTTGCCCGTCCTGCCCTCTGGGTTGGATAATTGTTCACAGTGGGGTGGGGGCTGTCCCATGTATCGCGTAGGGTAGAGCAGCGCCCCGGTCTCGGCCCAGATGCCAGCAGTGCCACCAGCCCCAGTGACGACCACGCAGCAGGTCTCTGGGTAACGTAAGCATCCCCTGGTGCACACACGCGCCTGGCTTAAGACCTGAGTTGGTTACAGGGCAGCTTGGCGTTTTGGGCCAGTTCTGGACGGTCTCAAAGCACCGGTTGTCTAACTGGTCCACTGATTAGAACCAGTGGACCCTTCACTATTGGGGTGTGGACAAAGCGGGAGGAACGAAGCGGTTCGTGGGAGTCCTCAGGGCGGCTGCAGGTCTCAGCAGGTCTTCCTGAAGGCGCCCTGAAGGAAAGCTCCTGGCTGAAATTCAAGCGCACAGAGGGCCACACCCCTCTCTCAAGGCAGGCGTCTGATCGGGCTGTGTCTCTTCCTCCGTGTGCCCTCGGGTAAACAAACTCTGGTTTCTCATCTGTAAAATGGGGCTAAGAATGCAGCAAGGAGTTAATAGGCAATGCCCTGCAGAGTAGCTGGCTCAGATCAGGGACTTACATTTCTGCCAGTAGGTGTAGGCATCATTATTTGGGTTCCATGCTCTCAACACTGTTGCATTGCTCCTCAAGTCCTGACTGCAAACTGAAGGAGACAATACTTTGAACTAAACATGAGTGTGTTCAGGGGTGATTAAAGTAAGTACAGGCTCCCCAGGCGGCTTAGTGGCAAAACAACCTGCCTGCCAGTGCAGGAGACCCGGGTTCAATTCCTGGATCGGGAAGATCCCCTGGAGAGGGAAACGGCAACCCACTTAGGTATTCTTCCCTGGGGAATCCCATGGACAGGGGAGCCTGGTGGGCTGCAGTCCGTGGGATCGCCAAGAATTGGACACGACAGAGCGACTGAATACTGAACTGAAAAATAAGTAAAGCAGGTTCGTTCTGCCCCTCTGCCCAGCAGTGCTTCCTGTTCTTAGACGCTAGATCTTTCTGAGGAAAGCCCAGCCTTTGACCATTAACCCTATGCAGGCGGTAAGTGAGGAGGCCTGACCCGAGAGTGTGCCTGAGTGTACGCGGTCGGTGCGGACGGTGAGCACACGGCGGCGGAAGGCAGTTCCCACTAACTCGGGGCTGCTCAGGGCTGGCGAGGCACACTAGGTGTTCATTTGCAGGTGGATCTGCCGGGGGTGGTCCTGAAGCTTGCAGTCCCCTTCTTGGGAAGGTGTTGAGGCGGTACAAACTGCTGGGCGGGTTTTCCTTTTGTCTGATCTCTAAGCAGCCACCCGCTTCTTGCTTTTAAAAGCACTTGGATTTGGGAAAGGTCCTCTGGGCGCGCTCCTACTATGGGTTAGTCCAGAAAATGTCACGGGAGAGAAGAGCAGAGCTTTGGGACACGTCTGTTCCGCTCGTTCCCCAAAGCCGTCCGCTGGAAAGTCTGGGTAGCTGACTCCCTGGGGAGCCTCAGCACCCATCTGCTGCGTCTCCTCTGCCCGCCTCTGCTCGGGGTGCCCGTGTGACTCTTGAAGAGGCGGTGGCGGCAGCCTTGTCCCCACCGTGCCCGGCGGGGTCTGGCTCAGCGTCTGGTGCTTAGCAGGAGGCACTCAGTGAGTGGCGGTTGAACGGTCCATGCGGGTCCGGGAGCCAAGGAGCCTGCATGCTGCAGGGGAAGGGCCCCAAGTGGAAGCCGCGCTTGGTTCCCTCGGAGACAGCTCTGTGGATGCCAGTGCCGACAGCTGCTGCATGGAGAGGTGGCCGTGCCCGCAGAGGCTGCTGGCGGGCTGAACCAGGCTCCACCAGTACCTCGGTCAGGCTGTCTGTCTTTACGCTAATGGGCAACACAAACTCCAAACGTGGGATATGCAGGATTTGCAAAACACACACACAGAGGAGCCTCTTGTGGGGCTGGTGTTCTGAGGAACACAGTCAGTGAGATTTTCCTGAAGGGGCCTGCTTGACTCCGGGCCGTTGGTTTCTCTCCGTTTCCCCCACCTGGAACCTTCTTGCCCAGCTTCCCACCCGGCCACCCTCGCCCACCCCCCTTCCTCTGACCCCACGTCATTCTGAGCTGCTTCCTGCACAGACACTTGATTCTTCCTGTGGGGTCCTGTTATACGTGTGACTCTCTGGATTTCCTTCCACTGCAGAGGGTAAGCTATTTGAGGGCAGAATTTACATCTATCTTGGCTTCCTTGGTGGCTCAGTCGGTAAAGAGTCTGCCTGCAATGCCAGAGACCTGGGTTCGATCCCTGGGTTGGGAAGGAAATGGCAACCCACTCCATATTCTTGCCTGGGGAATTCCATGGATGAGTCTGGTGGGCTACAGTCCACGGGATCACAAAGAGTCGGACACGACTGAGTGACTGACTCCTAAACTTTTTATGTCCATCTTACGCACTTCTCTACAGAGCGGTGCCAGGCACTGGGGAAGGGGCCTTTAGCACATAAATGCTAGTGAGCTACACGGATGAATTTAAGAATCCCTGCTTTACATGTGAGGCCCGGGCACAGAGAGGGTGGAGTGCACAGAGGGCCCCAGCGTGGCTGTATCAGCCTCTGAGCTCAGCGGGGGCATTAGGACGCCAGCCGAGTGCTGCCCAAGTGCCGGGACGGGTGCCTCAACAAGCAGCAGCTGCCCTCTCTGAAACGCTCATGTTGCTAATGTTTGTGGGTGGTGAGGGCAGGTTTCTGTCCATCCACTCACACACTTATTCCCCCTGGGATGAGAACCATGACATGCGACACAGCATTTTTTATGTATCGCCCACAGCAGAGGGGACCAGTGGTAAGAGCCCAGCGTTTGGGCTCAAGAAGGCTGAGAGCTGGAGAACGGATGCTTTCGAATTGTGGTGTTAGACAAGACTCTTGAGAGACCTTGAGACTGCAAGGAGAACAAACTAGTTCATCCTAAAGGAAAACAACCCTGAATTGTCATTGGAAAGACTGATGCTGAAGCTCCAATCCTTTGGCCACCTGATGCGAAAAACGGACTCATTGGAAAAGACCCTGATGACGGGAAAGATTGAAGGCAGGAGGAGAAGGGGACGACAGAGGGTGAGACGGTGGGATGGCGTCACCGATTCAATGGACGTGAGCTCGGGCAAAGTCTGGGAGGCGGTGAGGGCAGGGGGCCTTTGTGCTGCAGTCCACGGGGTCTCACGGAGCTGGACACTACTTGGCGGCAACAACAACTAGCTTTGCTCCTTACAAAGTGGGTAGATGTGAGCATGCTAGTTAGCATCTCTAAGCCTCACTCTTCTCACCCAGAAAATGGGTCCTGGCCTTAGGGCCACTGTGAAGATTGAATATTTATGAAAAGAATTTAGCACAGTGCCTAGTACCCAGCAGAAACTCAATGCATGATGGATGTCATTGTTATTAGGGTATACCTCTCTCTCATCATCGTAACAACTGTCTAAAGTAGAACTTTTCATTTCGCAGAGAAAGAAACAAAGGTTTAAAGAGTTTACAGGGTTTCCTCAAGGTCTGGCAGCCCATAAGGGCAGCTCAGACTTGCACTCACATCTGTAGGACCCCAGAGTCCACCCTCTCATCTCCATGTGTCTCGGAAGGCCAGATCACAAGTAGAACGAAACAGCCAGAAGCCCTAGGCCATCGATTGTTCCCTCCTGGCTTCCACTAGCAACTAGGTACAACTTTTCCACCAGTCTGGATTGTTCTCATGTTATAAGTCATCTCTGGGGTCTGGTTTAGTGTAGGAAGTAGCTCAACATTTAGGAGAAAGAAAGGAACTGATGGGAGGTGCTGGAGGAGAGAGGGAGGTGAGCCAGACACTCCTACCCTGGTCTAGTGGAAGTGATCACAGGCCTCCCTTCTTGGATGAATATCCTCTGAGCCAACCTAGCCTCGCCGACTCCCTTCCATGCACCTCTCTCATTGCTGGGACCTGGGGCCCGGGCTGGGCGTGGAGAGAAGACCTCTGGTTCTGGTACGCTCCTGGAGAACCGGGGGATCGTCTGCGTCTGGCACTGACTAGTCACAGGAACTCTGCCTGAGAGCCGGAGGCAGAGTCAGGCTCATCGACAGGGATCTCTCTTTCCTTTTTAAATCACTGGCTGCGCTGCACAGCATGTGGGCTCTTGGTCCCCTGACCAGGGAGCGAACTTGTGCCCCCGCTGGAAGCAGGGAGTCCTAACCACCGGACCAACGCGGAAGTCCCAACAGGGCCATTTCATGAAGCTGCTCAGAGAACAGAGGCCCACTCGGAGGCTCCTCCCCTCATGTCAGAGGATGGAAACACAGAGGGGACACCAGGAGAGAGGCCTCGCTATACTCATTCCAAAAGACAAACTCCGAAGGGTTAACGCAGTGAAACCACACCTTTCTGCCCACGTCTCTCAGTGGTTCTGCTCCTTCGTCATAGTTTGGCCTCTGTGTAAATGCCTCCTCCCCAGGCTGGTCTTTCCTGACCATCCTAGCTAAGGGTACATCTATTTTTTTTCCTCCAGGTTTATTGAGACATAATTGACCTACGACTCATTTTTTAAAGGTTTATCTATTTATTTGGCTCCATTGGGTCCCAGTTGTGGCACAAGGACTTAGTTCCCCTGCAGCATGTGGGATCTCTGTTCCCCGACCGGGGATCGAACACTCATCCCCTGCATCACAAGGCAGATTCTTAACCACTGGGCCATAGGGGAAGCCCCCTATGACTCACTCTTTTTTTCTTTTTAATTAATTTATTTTAATTGGAGGCTAATTACTTTACAATATTGTAGTGGCTTTCACCATACTTCGGCACGAATCAGCCATGGGTGTACACGTGTCCCCCATCCTGAACCCCCTTCCCGCCTCCCTCCCCACCCCGTCCTTCGGGGTCATCCCAGTGCACCGGCCCTGAGCACCCTGTCTCATGCACTGAACCTGGACTGGTGATCCAGTCACATACGGCAATCTACATGTTTCAATGCTATTCTCGCAAATCATCCCACCCTCGCCTTCTCCCACAGAGTCCAAAAGTCTGTTCTTTACATCTGTGGCTCTTTTACTGCTATGACGCACTCTTATAGCATCAGACACTCAACAATCACTGATATTGTTTTGATTATTT
The DNA here is from genome assembly GCA_007570785.1 of Antilocapra americana. Classification (NCBI taxonomy): domain Eukaryota; kingdom Metazoa; phylum Chordata; class Mammalia; order Artiodactyla; family Antilocapridae; genus Antilocapra; species Antilocapra americana. The sequence goes on from ML662452.1 coordinate 2,338,713, forward strand.
ACTTACTGATTTGTTCTTTTCACTAAAATGTAACACCGTGCGATCAGAAACTGGGTCAGTCTTGTTCCTTGTGCTGTTTCAGCCCCTAAAGCAGTGCTGGCAGAGGGCTACTCAGAAGCTGAATGACTGACTGATGGTACTATGCATTCCCCAGCTTCCTCTGTGCAGGGACCGTCACGGTAGGAGGGTCAATACGGAGAGCTTATGTACTGGTTCTAATTTTTAGGGGCAAATGAAGTTAAAGGGGTTGAGGCTGGACATCAGAAACTTCCTGTCTAGGACTGAGTTGGGTAATTAGGTTGCATTACAGAGGGAGGCTGTGTATATGCCTGTCAAACATATGTATATTTTTAATGTGGGGACTATCCTCAGGGACATTTACAAGAAGACCCCCGTACTTAGTTCTTATCTGCAGTCTCTCTCTCTGGAGCCATGGGTCTCAACTGGGAGAGTTTTGCCACCTGGGAGCCATTTCTGAGTGGCACGCCCTGGAGGAGGGGCATCTAGGGGCTGGAGGCCGCAGATGAGACTCAGCGTCTTGCGCTGCTTGGGACGACCCGGGAGGAACTGCCTGCCCAGGGTGGCTCGGGGGCCACGCCTGCGAAAGCGTCTGCTCCTGATAGCTGCACTCGCTGGCTTCAAGCCCTCCCCACCCTGCCTCTCCAACCCAACTCTGCTCAGGGATCCCCCAAAGAACTGGGCAAATCAGGAGAAGGAGCGTGACCCTTCTCCTTTGCGGAGGAAAAAAGTTTCACCTTTGAGGGTGTGGTTCAAGGGGTGTGTCAGCCGAAAAGCCATCAATGGAAGTCCTGTGATGGCTGACATTCACACTCGTGCGTTGAATAAATGTTTATATGTTCTCTGCATGATGCTAGCTCAGAGCCTGGTAAACCTTTTCTTGAAGAGCCAGGTAGTAAACACTTTAGCATTCACACATCACAGGATCGCTGTGTCCGGTCCTCAACCCTGACCTCGCAGGGCTAAGGCAGCGCGGGTGACGTATCACGAGCAGGTGCGGCTCCATCTCTCACGCTTTATTCACACAGACAGGCGATGGGCAGCATTTGGTCCGGTCCCCAGGCCCGATATCCTAATCCCTGATGCCACAGAGATTGAAAGAGCAAAGGCTGGGCTCTCAGGGAGCTCAGAGTCCAGGGGAAATGGACAGGGGACTCAGACCCCACTCCTGTGGGGAGCAATGACCCGATTGGCAGGTTTTTCTGGATAGTGTTACTCGGTCCAGGCCTGCTGATATTGCCAATGAAACCTGTGCTCTCTCCGTACTTGAAGGCTGTGCTGCCCACCGCGTCACCTGGTGCCTGCTGAGACTCCGGCCAACGTCCAGGGCGCCAGCGGGGCTCAGCGGCGGCGCCACCAAGAGTCCTACTCCCTGCTGTCCCTCTGAGCCTGCGGCTGACGGCGATGGGGCGGTCGTTGGATGGCCGCCTGCCCCCGCCAGCCTCTGCCCACGCGCCTTCCTCACGAGCACCAGGTGACCCTCCTACGCTGCACAGTGCGAATTCTGCATGCGGGCACTGTTGAGTGCCCCCCTGGCTTCACCGCCCTGTGGCAGATGTCAGGCTCACAGTGTGTGCACACAGGCACACGTGTGTGCCATTTAGCTGTTATTGCAAAGTGTCAGTACAAGACGTGCAAATAAAGATCATCTAACTTCTATTAAATCCAGACTTTTGCTTGTGTCTCCTGATGCAGTGATGCCTGAGTGTGTGTGTGTGTGTGTGTACACAGGGCTTTCCAGGTGGCGCAGGAGACACGGGAGACGTGGGTCTGACCCCGGGTCTGGAAGCTCCCCTGGAGAAGGAGATGGTAGCCACTCCAGTGTTCTTGCCTGCAGAACCCCACGGACAGGGAAGCCTGACAGGCTACCGTCCATGGGGTCACAGAGTCAGACACGGCGGAGCGACTGAGCATGTGAGCGCGTACGTGTCCACATACAGAACACAAGCACACACGTGTAACATGTACACATGTGCACACGTGTCATGTTGTTTTCCCATGACATACTTTCTCTTTGCTGATCGTTTGTATTATGGAGCTAAGACATTACGTAGATTTGGGGGGATCTGTAGAAGCAGCTAGAGATAGGTGGATTATCTGAAAAACAGTTTCAGGGTAGTAAAGATGGCATTATTCAGAAGGCGTGTGTGGGGTACGTGGTGGAGGGCGCGGATGGGGTCAGAGGAAGGGGCTGCAGGTCCTGAGCCAGGGTGGAGGGCACACCTGTCTGAAGTGTGGCTCTTGCATCTCTAGAATCAGCAGTATCAATAGTTTGATCACTGTATGTTTTAATTTCCCCCCCACAGGCATTTCTCAAGCTGCACGCTGGACGACGAGGAGGAAGCTCAGACGGTGGCCGGCCCGGTTGTGATGCGCTCGCTGTGAGAGTGAGCCACAGAGCCTCAAGGGCTTTTGGTGATGGGGTGTGTTAAAGACAGAGGAAACAAGGAGCGAGACGGGCAGGACGTTTTCTTCTCTAGGTGTTGTCTCCTTAATTTGCATAAATGACAATGGGGAACATCTTGATCCTGCCACCTTCGTAAAGCTGGTGGTTGGAAATCAGCCACCACCGGCAGTGATCACCCCTGTGTTTACATACGACGGGCCGAGTCCTCACACCTGCAGACCTTTGCTCACTCCGTCCTCTAACAACCCCGAAGCAGCTGCTCCTGCTCACTGAACAAAAAGGAAAGGAGGCAGAGGGGCGACATTTGTGTCAGGTCACCAGCCAGAGGGGTGGAGTCAGGACCTGCCCTGCCTAGGAGCCCGGCGGCAGAGTCATCAATAAGGCAGCAGAAAGGTCCACAGGGAAATACGAGTTCCTGAGCCCTGGGGTTAAGTCTGCTGCTATTGGACACTGAGCTTAGTTCTAGCTTTTCCTTTCAAATAAGATTTTTCTTGGATTAAAAAAAAAACAAACAGAAGAACTTGGTAAAAACTTCAAACACTACAAAAATTAAAAGTGCTCCGTCCAACCCTAGTGCTTCCCTCTGGTCATTGCAGAACGTTCTCCGCAGATGAACAGAGGTCTCCCTGGCTGCTCTGTCATACACAATTGGCCAGTTCAGGAGGCGTGGGTTCCATCCCTGGGTCGAGTAGATCTCCTGGAGAAGGAAATGCAGCCCACTTCAGTATTCTGGCCTGGAGAATTCCACGGACGGAGGAGCCTGGTGGGCTACAGCCCATGGGGTCGCAAAACAGTCAGACAGGACTTGGTGACTAAACAACAAGACAGACATAGTTTCATGTTTAAGATGGTGTGTGTTTACACACACGTTAAATCTCACTTAAGTAACATTGTAAATAAACATTTTACGTAAAGAGAGAAATCAGGATGGCCCCAGTGGCTGATAGCGGGTCCTTCGCTGAGTATGATCTGTGTGTTATTTTTAACAGAAAGGTGAGCGCTGTAGCCACTTGGTATTTACTTTAAATAATGAGTCTCATGATTGTTTTCCACCGACACATAGAGATTCGTTTCATTGTTTTGAAGGACTTTATTGAATCTTCTGGCGTGGATAACTGAAAAATGCTTGTGCAATTTCAGTGGGTGAAAACACCCCACGTTTAAATAGGGCTGTACCTGTATCAGTTCGTTTACTCTCCCAGTGACCATAAGCAGCAGGTATTTTAATGGTCCCATTTTTTCAAGAGAGGAGACTGAAGCACGGGGAAGGAAAGCAGCCTGCTTAAGACGACACAGCTTGTGCCCAGTAGAACTCAGGTTCAAGCTGGCGGGTCTGGCTCCAGAGTCCCTGTCTGAGCCCCTGCCCTCCACGCGGAGGCGACATCATTAGGAACACACCATCCTATGTTAATACATGCCCAGCCATGACATTAGAACTGTTGTTCCTTGAAAGAAAAGCTATGACCAACCTAGACGGCATATTCAAAAGCAGAGACATCACTTTGCCGACAAAGCTCTGAGTAGTCCAAACAACAGTCTTTCCAGTGGTCATGTACAGATGTGAGAGTTGGACCAGAAAGAAGGCTGAGAGCTGAACAATTGATGCTTTTGAGCTGTGGTTTTGGAGAGGACCCTGAAGAGTCCCTTGGACAGCAAGGAGACCAAACCAGTCAACCCTAAAGGAAATCAACTCTGAATATTCATTGGAAGGACTGATGCTGAGGCTGAAGCTCCAATATTTTGGCCACCTGATGTGAAGAGCTGACTCGTTGGAAAAGACCCTGATGCTGGGAAAGATTGCAGGCAGGAGGAGAAGGGGATAACAGAGGGTGAGATGGTTGGATGGCATCACTAATGCAATGGACCTGAATTTGCGCAGAAGGACAGGGGAGCCTGGCGTGCTGCAGTCTATGGGGTCACAGAGAGTTGGACGCCTGAGCGCCTGAACAACGACAACAACAAATAGATAAATTTCCAGCCATAAACTTGCAGGTTGAGGAGAATAAAGGCTTAAAATTTTGTCAGCTCTTGCCGAATTCCTTCTTAAAAAAGCAAAGCCATTTCTGCTCCCATCAAGAGTACAGGGGCCCATCTTTGGCGTGTCAGTTTCCTCATTCCAGCGGGGAATAAATGGGGTGGACCCCTGTCCTTGCAACAAGTGTGTATCTCCTTTGGACAGAACAGAAGCCACCTGGGTTCAGGAGGGACCCTGCTGTCTGGATTTCATCAGTCTCTGGTGATGGACAGGCTCATCGCACGAGCCTCTCTCCTGCGTTACCCGGTGGAGAAGTCACATTTGCTGGCTGCCTAGCAACCACGCCAGCCCACTCAGAACTACTCAGACAGTGCTTAGCTCCTGCAGGACACCTGGGCCTCCTATGACCTCGGAGGCAGGTTAACCAGCTGATAGGGGAGGCCAGGAGCGCTGTGGAGAGGGGCCGGCCACCGGCTGGGGCGCACGTGCCTGGGTGCCGAGGACGAGTGGCTCGTCCGGCGGAGCTGAACCTGAGGCGTGAGACGATCCCTGAGGCCGTCGACCTCCCCCCCTGCATCTAGGTGGCCAAACCTACTTGTGCAATTAATATGGAACACGCTGGCTTTTATTAGTGGCGACAAAGTAGAAGATGATTTTACTTCAGTTTAGCGGAAGAGAAATATCCTATATCTCAGAGTTGCTTGATAGCAGAGGCCTTAAACTGTTGGCTGGAGAGCTACATTTCACCTGAAGATACTTTTTTAGAGGGTATTCTTTACCAGAGGAGCTACCCGGGCATTTGAAAAATCTGGAGTGAACGCCAACACTTGCACATAATAGCTTCTTGTGAAAAAAGTTGAGGGACTTCCCTGGTAGTTCAGTGGCTAAGACTCTGCATTCCCAATGCAGGGCGCCCAGGTTCGATCCCTGGTCAGAGAACTAGACCCAATATGCTGCGACTCAGACTGAAGATCCTGCGTGGTGCAGCTAAGACCTGGAGCAGTCAAACAAATAAATACATTTTTTAAAAAAAATTGAAAAAAAAATAGGTCTGGCAACTGGCAACTCTGGGTTCAAATTTCTCCATGGAAATGACTAGCTCCTACCCGTTTTGGGCTGAGCCGGTGCCCAGCAGTGTGCCGTGCCCCCCACCTGCCTGGCTCCCAGAGCCACATGGGTTCAGAGTGCCAGCGCTCGGTTCGTGGCACACAGCGTTCACGCGTGTGCACGTAGCCTGGCGTAAGTGGGGGCTCCGTAAATGACAACTGCAATAACACTTGACGTAGCAACTGAGTCGAGGCGCGTTGAATTACAGCTCATAGTAATGTGGTTTCAAAACTGTACCAATGATCAACACATCACGTTATAAATCCTCACAAACAGAGCAGACATTACTTCTGCTGCTACAGTGATGGTAGGAATGGAATGCTACTGTTATTATTGGAACAGTAAAAGCTCAGCCACCCAAAACTTCTTCAAGAAGTCACAAATCACAAGCCCAGAAAGGGTTAAATCTTGTTAAGCTGACTGAATTCAAATGAGATACTTCTTCTCCAGTTAATTTGCTTTTCTATTGAGACTGTCTTTAAAATCCTAGAGCTGATTTGGTGGGATTTAGAGACACAGTTCAGTTTGCTTTGCTTTTTCTTTCTTCTCTTAAATAAACATTTTATTTATTATTTATTCACTGGCTGCACTGGGTCTCCCCTGCTGCACGGCGGCGGCGCGCTCTGGATCAGGAGAGCCGGGGCAAACAGACCTGCCATAGGACCCAGCAATCCCACTGCTGGGCATACACACCGAGGAAACCAGGATTGAAAGAGCCACGTGTACCCCAGTGTTCATCACCGCATTGTTTATAATAGCCAGGACATGGAAGCAACCTAGATGCCCATCAACTGACGAATGGATAAGAAAGCTGTGGTACATATACACAATGGAATACTACTCAGCATTAAAAAAAAATTCATTTGAAACAGTTCTACTCAGGTGGACGGAACTGGAGCCTATTATCCAGAGTGAAGTAAGCCAGAAGGATCCAGAGTGAAGTAAGCCAGAAGGAAAAACAACAATACAGTATACTAACGCACATATATGGAATTTAGAAAGATGGTAACGAGAACCCAGCATGCGAGACAGCAAAAGGAACGCAGATGTATAGAACAGACTAGTGAACTCTGTGGAAGAGGGCAAGGGTGGGATGATATGGGAGAATGGCATTGAAGCATGTTATCATATGTGAAATCAATCGCCAGCCCAGGGCTGATGCTCGGGGCTGGTGCATCGAGATTTCCCGGGGGGAGGGAGGAGGGAGGGAGGAGGGAGGGGGGTGCTGGAGGGGGAGCATATGTAAACCCATGGCGGTTTCATGTCAAGAAAATTAAAAAAAAAATAAAGGAGAGCCGGGGCTCCTCTCTGGTTGCCGGGCGGGCTTCTCACTGTGGCGTCTCTCTTGTTGCAGAGCCTGGGCTCCAGGCGCGCGGGCCTCGGGAGCTGTGGGCCCTGGGCTCTAGAGTGCGGGCTCAGTAGCCCTGGCGCAGGGGCAGAGTTGCTCTGTGGCATCTTCCCGGACTAGGGACCGAACCAGTGTCCCCTGCATGGTGAAGCAGCCTCTTAACCACTGGCCCACCAGGGAAGCCCTGCTCTGCTTTGTCTTGCCTCAAGGACTTGTGTGTGGATTCTGTTCATGGATACTCCCAGAGAATGGAAGTTTGATGGACAAGCATTCTAGGATTTCAAGGCAGAGTGAAACTAAGGGAGGATCCACGGCCTGGTCAGAGTTAGCAAGGGTGGGTTTCGCACTTTCTGGAGCCAGCCTTAACCAGCGATGTATGGGCCGATTCTCAGAGTGAACCTTAAAATCTGCCTGTGAAGATGAGCATTCTTCAGGTTCTTTCCAAATGGGCCTCTCAAGGCCTCCCTTCCTCAGCAAGACCCAGTGCGAAAGGACATTCACTGAGCTCTCAAGGCTTCTCTTTTCCTCAATAAATAAAGAGCTTCCATCCTCTTGAAAGAACTCCATCTTTCCCTAGAAAGAATTCCCAAACAACTGCTATTAACAGGGCTGCCCAGGTAGCCCCGGCGGTAAGGAAGCCACCTGACAATACAGGAGGACTGAGATGCAGGTTCAGCCCTGGGGCGAGCAGTTCCCTGGAGGAGGGCACGGCAACCCACTCCAATATTCTTGCCTAGAGAATCCCTTGGCCAGAGGAGCCTGGTGGGCTACAGTCCACGGGGCCACAAAGAGTCAGACCCGACTGAAGTGACTTAGCACACAGGCATACACTATATTTCCAACATTTTTAATCAAATATTTAATACCATCCTTAAAACAAGGCCTGCATTATTATTTTTTCTCACTATTTAAGCTGATTAGAAAGTTGGTTCTGTATTTGATTAAGTTCTGCAGAAACTGGACTTGTGATGAATCATTAAACAGAGACCCTTTTTTTTTTTTTTTGGTGCAGCAATAAAGCCTCCAATGATTAATTAAGGGCACAATGCCAAAACAATTGTCTTTGTTTAAAACGCAGTGGACAAGACAGACTTGGGAAAGTTGCTGTCTTAAGTAGACGCCACAACATGTTTTTAATTATGTTCAGGAAGACGAACAAGAATAGGAATCGCCAACTGTTTAGAAAGATAATTCTTTTTTTTTCGAAGAAAGATTAGAACAAAAAAAAACCAACAGAGCATTATTGATTTAACACAAATGCCATTTGTTGGGCCTTTTGTAATTTCCTTATTAGTGTCATCATTCTAGAGTTCATATCCCCCTTTGCATTATAGCATTTGGCATCCGTTCAGCTCTCAGCAATATGATACAGAAACCATGCAGCAACTGCTCATATTAAAATGTTTTATTTGTCGTAACTGTACAGATGATCATGCGGGGCAAGTCCTAAATTATCCCAATCATTGCCCAAGCTAGTCAGAAGAGAGGGAACCGGGGCCCCATCTCTGAGATGAACAGGCAGGCCGAGGGTGCAGGGCGAAGCTGTGAGTCGGGACAGAAGCACCAGCAGAGAAGTTCATGGAACATCAGCTTTCCGTCGCACTGTCGTGGGAATAGCCCACTGCTCGGCTGAAGCAGACATCAGCTGGCCCTGACGTGCAGAGTGAAAGAAGTGATCGGAAGCGATTTACCTTTGGGTTGTACCTGGCGGTCAGATTTCATTTGGATCAGAGCATGCTGCCTCGATATTAAAGGCAATGACAGATCGAGCTCTGGACAAGTCCAGGTCTTAACTGCAAAGCACTGAAGACAGAATTGGAGCCTGGCAGTTTGGCCTCCTTCTCCTCCCCAAACTTGCGGGGAATGGCCTCAACTCCTTTGGTGATCGATGATAATATCGCAGAGTTGGGGCTCCGGGCTGTGTTTCAAGAAGCCATTTAGACATATCACTCAGAGCAAGCTTCCTTGCTGTCCGTTCCGCTAGGCCTTGAGAAATGGTTAATTATTCATTTTACTAGTAAGTAATGGCTCTATCTTATCATAAGCATGAGCGATATTGGAGACAGGCTTGAGAACCGCACAGAGATGCTCTGTCTTTCTTACATTCCTTGGTTTCTTCCCACCGCTAATATGGTTTAGTGTCTGCTGGGCGCTGGCCGTGGGGCTCAATGCTGGAGATCCTGGGGTGAGCAAGCAGCCCTGGGCAGAGGTGGGGCCAGGCTGCCCGCTTCCCCTTGGAGGGTGCTGATGCCTTGCCTGGAGGCAAGAACCCAGAGAGCCTGATGTTTGTCATCAAACATCAGGGTGGCAACCCAGGGCCCATGGGCCAAATCCACGATGCTGCTTGGTTCTGTGAGGCCTGAAAGTTGAGAACAGTTATCACCTTTTTAATTGGCTTCCCAGGTGGTGCAGTTGCTAAAGAATCCACCTGCCAAAGCAGGAGACACAAGAGATGTGGGTTTGATCCCTGGGTTGGGAAGACCCTCTGGAGAAGGAAATGACACCCCACTCCGGTATCCTTGCCTGGGAAATCCCAGGGACAGAGGAGCCTGCTGGGCTGCAGTCCATGGGGTCACAAAGAGCTGGACACAGCTGAGCACGCACACACACACACACACACCACTGGTAAAAAAAAAAAATCAAAATTGTAGCCGTATGTTGTGACACGTGAGAATCACGTGAGATTCAAATCTCAGTGTCTGGAAATGAAGTGGTGCTGGAACACAGCTGTGTCCAGTCTCATGCATGTGACTGCTTTCTTGCTGGGGTGATTCAGCATTTCAGCCCAAATCACCGTGGGTGACCTTCTGAGAAGCGGGTGTGCTTGCGTTCCAGCAGACCTTCTTGGATCTCCAGAGTTCGCCACCCTCTGCCTGAACCAAAGTCCACAGGTGCATGGCAAGAATTAGCTGCTTTCTCATCCTGGCCTGATTAGACGTCAGGAAAGTGTAAACCCAGGAAGCACAGGTGGAAGAGACGGCATGGACAGGAAGTTCACAGCCTGGGCTGAATGTGAAGGGAACTTGTAGGGGTGTGTGTTCCACAACCTGTTTGCAAACGGACACCTGTGTTCACCAGAATCTTCCTCACCAAGTGTTCTACGGAGAAATACTGCCTTGACACTTGGGATAGGCATGGGGAACATGAGGTCTCCTGGGGGCAAAAACGGTCAGCACTCGCCTTTCCAAAGATAGCCCTGTTTTGCTGAGTATGCGGCAGTGTTTGTGGGAAAAATTGGGGCTGAGCTGAATTGCTTTGTTAGTAGAAAGAAATCAGGACTGGGCACTGGCGGGGACAAAAGGAATCAAGAAGAAAGCTGTGGGACCCCTGCAGAGACCGGAGAAAAGAAACCTCTGAGGTTGTAGAGAAATGTGTGAGAGGCTTTATCACACATTGCTAAATGACACACTGCTGCTGGCGTGGGGCCAGGTTACGCCACTTCTGGGCTCCCCTTATGAAAATCTCTCCTTCTTGGTTACTCATCTGTCAGCATCTTGGTGAGGGAAGCTGGAGTGGGGCCGTGCTCTGCCCGGGGGTTGGCAGCCGTGGAAGCAGCGGTGATGTGTTGGGGTTAGGGAAGCGCAGGCTGACCTCTGGCTCCCATGTGGATGGCGCCTCATTCAGGTCCGAGCAGATACCCTGCCCTCCCTGGGGCCTTCCCCAGGCCTCTGATCTAAGGAACTGCCCTTCCCTTCATTCTTATCGTCCCAATCCCCAGGCCCTGTCTTAGTTTTCTTTAGGACACCTGTCATCACCTGACACAGAATCATATAGTCACTTGGTTTTGTGTTGGATGCCTTCTTCTCCCCTATTTGAGGTCGGTGAGAGAGAGTAAGGATGTTGTCTGGTTTGTTCTCTTTGGCTTCTCTGGGGCTTGGGACAATGTCCAGCGCATGGCAGAGAGAATCCCATTGTTCAGCAGACCGGCAGGAGGTGCAGGGGCCCCGATGCGCGGCACAGCCTGGGAGTAGCTGCCGTTGGTCCACCTGCCAGATCCAGGGCTGAATCTGCATTGCGTGATCCTCCCCCAGTCTCATCCAATGCCCTGTGACCCCCTGGATTGTCTCCACAAGAGTACTGGACTGTGTTGTCATCTCCTTCTCCAAGGGGATCTTCCCAACCCAGGGATCAAACCCACATCTCCGGCGTCTCCTGCCTTCGCAGGCAGATTCTTTCCCACTGAGCCGCCCGGGAAGCCTCTGGAGCACTGGCTCCTCCTTAATTCAGAGCAGAGCCGTGGCTGTCCTGGAGGACACCAGTGGGCTCCTGGATGCCTACCTGCTGTCACTCCTGCCCCTGCACACCGCAGACCACCCTTTTCAATATGTGATCATGTCACTTCCTGGCTTGAAACCCCCTCATTGCTTCCGTCACTCTGCGAACAAAGTCCATACCACTCCTCATGGCCCCAAGCTTCCCTAAAGGGCTCTATCTTGACTCTTCCATCCTTGTCTTCTTGCTTATTCTACTCTCGTCCCTCACCCACTCACACTGTTCTTGCTGAGCACCAGTTTCCCTGGCCATCAGGACTTGATGTCTAGGGATTCCATTGCCCCCTCCGCCTCCCAGCCTCCCTTGACTGCTTCGTTTATGTCACTGGGGGCCCAGCTTAAGGATCAGGGGCCTCAGAGATGCAGTCACTGACAATCCATGTAAAACCACCCACCCCAGGGACTTCCCTGGTGGTCCAGCGGTTAGGAATCTGCATTGCAATGCAGGTGATGTGGGCTTGATCTCTGACGGGAGAACTCAGCTCCCACAGGCCGTGGAGTGATTCAGTCCGTGTGCTGCGGTGACAGCTCCCACAGGGTGCATTGAAGATGCCGTGCGCTGCAGCCAAGGCCCGAGGCAGCCAAACAGAGAACGAGTGAGCAGTGAGAGTGTTAGTCGCACAGTCGGGTCTGACTCTTTGCAACCCCAGGGACTGTAGCCCGCCAGGCTCCGTGGGATTCTCCGGGCAAGAGTACTGGAGCGGGGTGCCATTCCCTTCTCCAGAGGATCTTCCCGACCCAGGGGTCAAAGCTGGGTCTCCCGTACTGCAGGTAGACTCTTTACTGTCTGAGCCACCAGGGAAGCCCAAATAATAAATAAGTAAATATTAAAAAATGAAATCATCCACCCCAACGACCATCACTTTTTATTACATCCCCTTGCTCTGTTATCTTTTCCTTTAGGCTCCATTCACTAGCTGTAATTCTATTATTCACTGTGTTGTTTTCTAGTTTATGGTCTGTTCTCCTTCCCTAGAATGTTGGCACCTGGGTAGCAGTGATCTTGATCATCTTATTCATTGATGATGCCTAGAATAGAACGGAGCACACTATAGATACTCAATAAGTACTTGTCAAATGAATGATAGATCTATGCATGTAGAACATCCTGAACTCAAGGGGGTCATTTTCCACTCGTCTTTCAGTGCCCAGTTCCTCAGATCATATATGTTAGTCCCTGGAAGCTCTGCCACATAAGTTTTATAGATCCTTATAGAAGATCACATGCCTGTGAATTACATGCATTTCTTAGCTATGCTTTGAAGTATGAGACGTAAAAATTAAGTATGATGTCATTTTAAAAATTGTATTTTTAAAATAGTTAAACATTTTTTATTTAAAAGTTTCTATGTTTAAAATATTTTGCAGGAGAATTGCTTTATAACATTGTATGAGTTTTTGCTGTGTGACGACGTGAGTATAAGGTAAATTTAAATTTTCAGTTTGATGTTTGGAAGGGTTTGGAAGACCAGCAGTGGCCAGATCTGGGCCATTGTCTTTTGTCTTTCCAGAATTACCCTGGTCATGTCTCTTAAACAGAGGTGCATCCCTTTTCCAGTCTTTCCCTGAATTCTCGGCTTCCTAAAGTGAAATCAAAGGCCATAGTTGTCTGCAGGTGGAGTGATTGCAGATTCCAACGCTTGGTTGAATTAACATGTAAAGGGGAGTCTTGGACTTGGGTAATTATAGGATATTTCCTTAATAAACCTTATCTGATCCTTTTCCGCTAATAATTGTATGTAATTATATTTACGTGTGAGAATGTTGCATATTAATGGAGACTGGGGCTCTGAGGATTTAAAAGACTTACGAAGCATTTGACTGGCTATGACCAATCATTCCATGTCATCCAAAGCACAGGGGGAGAAAGGAATTTGTCAAAAAGAAGCCGGATAGGAGGAGAAACCCAACACTTTCATTAATTGATAATATTTTCATGAGGTTGTTACTTCCAAGTGTCTTTTAGTACTTGTACTTGCATTTAAATGTCTGCAAAGGAATGGGTATTCAGGAAAAGAAAAGTAATTACACCCTGTAATTCTGATTTAATTACAAGGAAATAGATGTAACATGATGTGATAAAAGTTATGATGGGCTCTTTAAATGATATATGTCATTAACATGTTAATTGGCATGAAATCTGAACTTGGAGCCAGAGAAATCTTAGGTGAATATGAGGTCAACTCCATTACAGACAGCCTTATAATGAAAATTCCATAAAAGCATTTGAAGTTTTATTTTACCATGTACTTTTTCCCATTTATATTCAATATGATGAAATTCCAATATCGCTCTTTAAAAAAGGAAAGAAAAAAAAAGGCTATCCCCATGACACTGGGGTAGTTAGCTTAAATTTGTCATTGAGAAGACGTAGAGCCAGGGCTAGATTAAATGGGGGAATGTGGTTTTTTTCCTGAGCTCAAAGAGCAAGTCTTATTCTAAAAATCTGGTTTGCTCAGCATCTTAGCATAAAGATGGGATGAAATGAACAAAGATTTTTGAGTAAGAAAAGACAACTTTTTCCTCCAAGACATCCCATGACCTGTTTATTTTATTTAATTATAATTTTTTTGGCTCATGGCTGTGGTTAGTAATCAAATGTGAAAAGAATGCATCTACTCAGCAGAAGGAAATAGTGGACTTAGGCCGGGGTTACTATTCTAAGAGGGGGCAGAGTGCCACGAGGAACCTCAGTCTCAGACTTTCGGCTGCAAGTCCTGGACTCAAGCCTGAGAATCTCCTGCAGCAACTTTGCTACTGGTTTGCTTCAGTAGTAAAAGTACCAACTCATCTTTTAAAAACTGGTACAGTGGTGGCGGTGGTTTAGTTGCTCAGTCATGTCTGCCTCTTTTGCGACCCCCTGGACTATAGCCCCACAGGCCCCTCTGTCCATGGGATTTCCCAGGCAAGAATACTGGAGTGGGTTGCCATTTCCTTCTGCAGGTGATCTTCCTGACCCAGGGATTGAACCCGAGTCTCCTGTATTACAGGCAGATTCTTTACCATCTGAGCCACTGGGGAAGCTCCAAGAATACTGGAATGGTTTGCCAGTCTCTTCTCTGGGGGAGTCTCCCCAACCCAGGGATCGACTACACTCCGATAAAAAAAAAGAGTACAAACGTATCTTTTAACCTACAGCCCTAGAGATGGAGAGCTCTGTGGGCTCAGGCACACGGTGCCACTGTACATGATAGTCCACCCCAGGCACACCCAGATTGGCGTCTCTGTCAGTGAAGACCTCAGAGAATGCGAAAATGTACCTCTCACAGATGCTTCTCAGAGAGGTCCTTTCTGTCCCTCATCTCTTGGTGGACGTTCAAAAAGAGAATGGATTCCAGGGGAACTTTCTTGGTGGTCCAGAGCCTGATAACCCTGTGCCTCCAATGCAGAGGGTCCTTGTTTGACCCCCGGCTGGGAAGCTAGGATCCAACAGGCCTCAACTAGGCCCACATGCCACCACGAGGCCCACATGCCACCAATAAGCCCACATGCCACCACTAGAGAAGCCTGTGAGCCTCAACCAAGACCCAAGACAGCTAAAAAAAAAAAAAAAAGAATGTGACTGGTAAAGTATAAACAAAAATATCGAAAAAAGAGAGAGAGAGAATGGATCCCAGAGCCTCTATGTTTGGGAATCATCTAAACATAAAGGAAGGAGGAATTGAGAAATCTGGGAGAGGGGAGGAGCCTCAGGCAAACAGGGTATCAGGAAGGGATCTGACATCTCGAAGCTTTGGAGGGAAGCGCAGTGTGGCGGGCGCAGGAGCAGGACACAGAGCCTGCTCGGCTGGATGTGCCCCTGCGCGATTCACGCCTCCAACCCACTCACTCCCTCTCATGCACTCAGGACAGAAGGGTTTCTTGATGTTGCCTTAATAACCCTGACACATTCCTGCCCCAGGCCTTTGCATGTGACAATCCCACTTTGAAATGAATTCCTCTCATTTCCCTGGTTTATCAGGTCTCAGCTCAAATATGGTTCGGGGGTCCTCTGGCAGCCTTCATTAGTGGTCCCATTTAAAACAGCAACCAAACCCCCACATCTTTGACTTGCTAGTTCCTTCTTCTGCCTGATTTTCTTCATATATTGTGGCAGATGTTTATTCATTGCCAGTCTCTCCCCAGAAGAGAGGCTTCCCAGGTGGCACCAGTGGTAAAGAACCCGCCTGCCAATGCAGGAGACATAAAAGAGACATGAGTTCAATCCCTGGGTTGGGAAGATCCCCTGGAGGAGGGCATGGTAACCCACTCCTGTATTCTTGCCTGGAGAGTCCCATGGACAGAGGAGCCTGGCGGGCTACAGTCCACAGGGCTGCAGAGAGTCAGACAGGACTGAGGTGCCTCGGCACACACACAGCCCCTAGAATGCCGGCTCCCCAAGGGAGGACACCGGACATGTCTTGCTCCCTGCTGGATCCCCAAGCTGAGCGCAGCATCAGACACGCACAGGGAAACATGCACACATCATCTGAGGGACCCAGGGCTGTCCTGGCTCGTGGGCACCAGATGCCTGCTCTTGGTCTGATGACTCAGTTCATAGGCAGCTCAGTAGCTTCATTGGCAAAATGGGAATAAGAGTTTTAAGAACTTATAAAGAAGATGTGGTACATATATACAACGGAATATCATTCAGTCATAGAAAGGAATGAATTTAGGTCAGTTCTAGGGAGGTGGATGAGCCTAGAGCCGTTACACAGAGTGAAGTCAGGAAGAGAAAAACAAATACAGTATATTAACACACACACACATATATGGAATCTGGAGAAAGGGTCCTGATGAGCCTGTTACAGGGAGCAGCGGAGATGCAGATGTAGAGGATGGCCTGTGGACACAGGGGAGGGCGAGGGGGTCGGATGGAGAGAGTAGCATCAGCTCACACACGGCGCGTGACGGACAGCTGCTCCGGTGTCTGCAGCACAGGGAGCTCCTCCAGGGGCTCTGGGAGGGCGGGGAGGGGAGGGAGGCAGGCTCCCGAGGGAGGGGAGATGTGCACAAGGACAGGTGGTCCCCTTTGTTATACAGCGGAAATCAGCAGAGCCTAGTAAAGCAACTACAATTCAATAATAAAACAAAAGTCCCCAGCCTCCCAGTTCCCATTGCTTCCTGGCTTTGTGCTCTTGGGTGAGACACTCAGGGGCCTCAGTTTTCTCATCTGCAAAACAGGCCTAAAAACCGCATTTTCCCTTATTTGGCTGTAGTGAGGATCGGTTGAGATCTCAAAAGAGGACCTCCATGCAGAGAAAGTCTAAAAACATGCTGTCCATCTTGACTTCCAGTTACGCTGTGACTGTGTGGAAGCCACAGAAGGAATTCCGCAAGCTCACTTGGTCTCAGAGGCTTGGCTACAATAAATGCCGGGCTGCAGACATGAGAAGGTTTGAGTCGGCGCTGGAGGAAACAGGGAAGAGACTCAGCTGCCTAGTGCTGAGTGCTGTCCAGGATGCGGCAGCCTACGCGCTGCCCTCCAGGGTCCCCGCACCCCCCAGAAGGCAGACCTCACCCACAGCTGGAATCACACTTTTCCTAAATCACCCATTTCAGGAACTCTTCCGCCGACAATCAGCAAACACAGATGTACTTCCTGAGAGCTTCTGACGGTCAGGCCGAGCTCACCAAACACTGGACCTGCTCGGACACTGGAGGCGCCCCGCTCAGCAGCCGCTGGGCGGTGCCGGCTGTTTGCCCGTCTCCTCCAGCATAGGGGCCACGTTCACGAGGCGGCCTCTCCCGCCAGGACCCTCGGGTTCACTTTGATCCCCCAGGTCTGTGACGTGCTCCTTCCCAGGATGGATAGCGGCTGAGGCTCCAGCCCACCAGCCCTTCTGTAGGGTTCTGGTTCAGAAGCCACCTTGGGCGAGGACTGGGCCTCTCTCCCGTCTCCTCCCACACGCTGTGCCCCCGGATGAGTGCCCCCCGCTTCCCACCTGCTATCACAAAGACATGAAGGGCCATTCATAATTCAAGCCCGCCCTTTCTTTCCTATACGCCACCAACAAGAGCCGGATGCTGGAGGAAAAACTGAACTCCTTCTCCCAGGATACACTGCAGATCAAGCGGAATCTCATTAAGGCTCACTTCAAAGATTCGTCCTTTATTTCCATACAAACAAGTTTAAATTATCGTGCGTGACTCTGCTGTTAGCAGGGCCTCTGTTCCATTATGCATGATTCCTCACTGCTCGGATCATGAATAATGGGCAGCGCTCCATTAGCAATTTCCAGTAATATGCTAAACTTGGGGAGTGGTCACGTTATTAGGTTAAAGTTCTGTCGTTTGCATATTTATTTTATTCCTTACCCAACTTATCGTGCTCCAGTTCATCAGAATAGCTACTGCAATCTTGTAATTAAGCACAGCTAAATACACGCTGTAGCTATGATTTCTTTATGGTTATTATTATTTAACATTTATTGAGCATTTACTTTTGCGAAGCATAGTGCAAAGGATGTTACACTTTCATGCATTAATATTATTTAATCTTCACCAGAAGCCCAGGAGATAGTTTTGATTCTTTTTCTCATTTTACAGATGAAAAACTGATAATTAGGGAGGGATCTAATTTGTCTGTGGATAAGACTCGTGATGAGTTTCCCTGGTTGCTCAGTGGTAAAGAATCTGCCTGCTCACGCAGGAGATGTGGGTTCAATCCCTGGGTGGGGAAGATCCCCTGGAGAGGGAAATGGCAAGCCAATCTAGTATTCTTGCCTGGGAAATGCATGGACAGAGGAGCCTGGCAGACTACAGCCCACAGTGTCGAAGAGTGTGACACGACTTAGCAACTGAACAACCGCAAGACTCATAGTAACTGGTAGTGGTGATTCAAATCGATTTGTCTGACTTCAGGTACTCCTAATTGTAATACATATATATATATATATAAGTGTGTGTGTGTGCGCGCGTGTATGTGTGTGGGGGGCTTCCCTGGTGGCTCAGACAGTAAGCAATCCGCCTGCAGTGCAGAAGACTCGGGTTTGACCCCTGGGTCAAGAAGATTCCCTGGAGGAGGAAATGGCAACCCACTCCAGTATTCTTGCCTGGGAAATCCCATGGACAGAGGAGCCTGGTGGGGTACCGTCTATGGGATCTCAAAGAGTTGGACACAACTGAGCGACTAACACTTTCATATATGTGTATTTATATGTTAACCATGCAGTTACTTTCTGAAGAGCTTCTCCAGATAACCTGTCATTTGGGAAGTAGATAGTTTGACACCCATTGTACAAATGAGAAAACTCGGCCCAGAAGACAGATTGATTCCTGGGAGTGAGAGACCCTTGTTCAGGCCCTGGTTTTCCACCTTTTGTTACGAGACAGCCAGTCTTCCTGGATGTGATGTGGTGGTTTTGTTCCATTTGTTTTAGGGTCTTGGGGGCACAGGGGTTTTCTCAGTATTCTCTCCTGGTCACTGTCTCTAGAGGCTTCCTAGACAACACACATACCCACGCTTTCTCTTACTGTGTGACCTTGGGCAGATGACCTGACTGCCTCCCCTCCAATCCCTCCGTCCGTACTGTGGAGTTAGCTACCTGTATCGTGTGGGGTCATTGTCAGGAGTAAATGAGCGGGAGAAACAAGGGGGTAGCTGGGGCGCAGGAAACAGTTTACATGTGAGCTGGCATTTTTGCTTTTTTTCCCCTTTAAGATCCTTAACACTGTTTAACTTGTGTCTCTCTGATGAACCCAGAGTCATCTAGCATGTAATTGGAAACCTTCCTTTTATAAAAGCCTCCTCTCTGGGACTTCCCTGGAGGTCCAGTGGTTCAGAACCTGCACCTCCACTGCAGGGGCACAGGATCCACCCCTGGTCAGGGAAGTAGGATCCTGCCCGCCGTGTGGTGTGGCCAAAAGAGAAAAGAAAGAAAGTAAAAGCAGCCTCTTCTCTTAGCCTCCGTGGCTGGACCAGTGAAGTCATCCTTTGTTTCCACGTTTCTTCCTGTTCCCACCGTCCAGGACAGCGGGTTGCTGATGGCACATCCCCTTGGCCACGCTCACGGCTTAATGATGTGAAGATGGTCTGAAGAAGCTGACTCCAAGTATTGTCTCTCAGCCTTAGATTATTGAAAAACCGTTGGAAGGGAAGCTGGAATTGGCCACAGATTTTATTTTTAACCTCTTGAGTTAGCTGATGTCAAATCCAGCCCCGTTGTCAAGGCAGGAAATGTTGGGGTCCTCTGGAAAATGTCTTAATCATTTCTGCATTATTTATTCAAGATATTTGGCCAGCTCAACTGGGAATGAGTTTTCCATTTGGAAATGTGTCACAGAATGCCCCAGACAGGAAATAAACTTAAGAAGCTTGAGTTTAAAGGCTGATCCGGCTCTCTGAACACATCCACCCTTTCTTGCACTGAATCATTGCTCCTGCTGCCAGCTGGACTTGCTTCTCCTTTACACACTCATCACCTCCCCTTCGACAGGTCCAGAGTCCATCAATTCTTCAAGATTCATCGAAAAATCACATTTTTCTTATTCTAGGAACTGCTTCTCCAATACCATATATTAATATTGTGCTTTGCACTTTTTGAAGTGCTTTGGCAGGTATTATTTCATTAATCTGGCTGAATGCTATCTGGGTGCATTCTTTATATCCATTCATTTTCTGTCACACAGGACCGAACTCTCCTTCCCCACAACAGGAGTTAAAGCCTCTTTATCTTCTTGTGTTAAGAGAACTTTGTTCTACCTGCAGGCTCCTCGGTCTTGTTTACCAAGGCTATTTTTTATTTTTGGCTGTGCCTTGTGGCACGTGGGATCTTAGTTCCCTGACCAGGGATCGAACCTGTGCCCCCCATATTGGGAGTGTGGTCTTAGCCACTGGACCTCCAGGGGAGTCTAGAAAATGGGTGAAGGGAATATTAAAAGAAGCCAATGCTATCTTGATTCATTTACAATAAAAAAGCAGAGAAGTTACACATGAAAGGCGACCTGAAGGTGAGGAAGTGGCAAAGAGAAACCGACCCCAGGATGCTGGAGTGGAGGTGGTTTTGGAGCACTCTTTTGGTGAGCTGCTAGGGATCATTGGTATTTCATGCCAAATGGAGCTCTGAGGGAAGTGTATAAAAAGAAAGAATCAAAAAGTAGTTTGTAATGAATGGATGTTTTCACGCCTTTGGCATTTGGGGAGAGGCTGCAGTAAGGATTTATATTGTTCTACAAATATCTTTATATGATGGATGGGCATTTCTCCCGAGTACAACACCTGGGTCAAAACTGCCCTGACCTTAATGAGCTGATGTCTGTACTAGAATTTATGTATGTATTCACACCAATCTCTCAACACACGCATACTCTAGGAAGCTTCCTGAATGCAGAATTTGGGTTTTTATTCATGTTGTCTATGAGGCTCTACTCCTGGTTGGTTTTTTTAGTGAAAAGTGCTCATTTGTCCATGTCTTGGAGGCAAATACTTCCTGATGAGTCCGAGCTCCTGAATGTCTTATGGATTGTCTGTGTTTTCAGGTCAAGTCATTTGCGACAGACCCACGACGGACAGGGCGCCGTGGGCTCAGGCTGTTGGTTTGCATCTCAACTTTGCCTTGAATGACATACAACCTGAGTGAGTTACTTAGCCTCTTTGTGCCTCAGTTTTCTTATCAGAAAATTTTGTTTCCTCCAGATTACTGAAGAAGAGCAATGTGGTTCACGTTTTCTAAACCGATGGAATCACAGAATGTAAAGGCAAGAGTCGTCCCTGAGTTGTGTCCAACTCTTTGCAATCCCATGAACTGTAGCCCATCAGGCTCTTCTGTCCATGGAATTCTCCAGGCAAGAGTACTGAAGGGGGTTGCCATTCCTGACCGAGGGACTGAACCTGGGTCTCCTGCATTGCAGGTAAGGATCAGAAGAAGCCTGAAGAAATTAACAGGTCCTGAGATGGCAAATAACTTTCGTTAGCTCTGAGCTCTGACCTGTGGTAGTGTTCAGAGTAGTCATTTTCAACTGGGGTGATTTTTCTATTCAGGCAATGCCTGGAGACATTTTTGGCTGTCACACAAGGCAATGTTGTTTAGTCACTAAGTCGTGTCTCTTTTGTAACCTCATGGACTGTAGCCCTTCAGGCTCCTCTGTCCTTAGCATTTCCCAGGCAAGAATACTAGAGTGGGTTGCCATTTCCTTCTCCAGGGGGTCTTCCCGACCCAGGGATGGGACCCATGTCTCTTGCATTGGCAGGCAGAATCTCTACTGCTGAGTGACCTGCCCACACCAGGCTTGGGGGCAGGGTATGCCAATAGGTGGAAGAGACCAGAGGTGCTGCCAAACATCCTACAATGTGCAGAACCACCTTCAAATGCCAATAGTGCCAATTTGTTCTGAAGGATTCCAAAGCCTGTCTTCCTTGAAACTCAGAAGGAAAGAACAGTGTGATTGGTTAGTGATGTCTGCCTTGGATACAAGAGCCGGAGTTAGGGAGTGTGTGTTTGTCGTCATGATACAAGGCCAAAAAACCTATTTCGTAGAGAAGGTTAACACCTAAGTAGCTTTTAAAAAGTTTTTGTTTTTGGCTGCGCTGGGTTTTCATTGCAGCGTTTGATCTTTCTCTAGTTGTGTGCAGGAAGACTTAGACGCCCCGTGGCGTGTGGGATCCTAGCTCTGCATCCAGGATGGACTCAACACTCTCTGCGTTGGAAGGATGATTCTTAACCACTGTACCACCAGGGAAGTCCCCTAAATAGCTTTTTAAGGCACGTGGCAAGCAAGTGGGAGAGCTCAGGCTGTAACCGATAGCTTTTTGACCTAAACCAGGTCCCTCAAGAACAGAAACTGGTTCAGCCCAGTTCACTAGCACATCTCCAGCACCCAGAACACTGCCTGCACACAGAAGACATTCGACCAATATTTATTGAATCAATGACTTGAGTTTTTGGCAAGGCTAGCTGTAACCACCAGCTCTAAGCCAGTTGTCCCTATTTATAGAAACCTTACTTTCAGTTTTAATAGTTCATGTGAAAATAATAAAACTAATAAGACTATGAAGGACAGCAGTTTCCCTGTAAACCTCGGAGGCCATGTTCCTTGTTGAGGGAACACCAACCCCATGAAACACAGGACAACTTGTGAGGCCTGGTCAACACCTGGGAAGAGTCCTGGGTGTTTGGTGAGTTGATTTTTTTTTTCCCTGCTGATTTTCTGTGCTTTTTTGGGGGGTGGGGTGCTGTATCATATGGCTTAGTTCTCTGACCAGGGATCTGATCCATGGCCCCCGCAGTGGTACACTGAGTCCTAACCACTGGACTACCAGGGAAATCCCCTCCACTCACTTTCTGATCGACCCAAAGAGGAGCAGTCTTTCAGAACCTCAGGTTTACCTCTTATAAAGGAGAACAACTATGAATTATAGGAGCAGCTAGAATTTGTAAAAGAGTTAATGTGTTTTTAAAATTTGTAAATTTAAAACAATTATAGATTCACAGTAAGTTGCAAAGATGGAGTTCTGTATATCCATCCCCCAGTTTCCCCTAATGGTGCCATCAGTCTTATAGCTGTAGTACTATGTCAAAGCCAGGACATCAAAGTTGGTGTAGTATTGTGAAATGGGCTACAGACCTTAGTTTTGATGGGTTTAGATTTGTGTGTGTGCATGTAGTTCTGGGAAATTTTATCCCTCGTATAGATTTGTGCAATATTACCACAAGCAAATACCAAACTGCTTAGAACAAAGAATAGTGATATTAACAGCTACCATTTGTTGGGTATGTACTATGTTACAAGCACTCGGCTGGGCATTTTATATATATAACATTATTTAGCTTCACAACAATCTGGCAAGTTAGATGCTGCATGTGTTTTAAAAAGAAGTAAAATGAGGCTCAGAGCACTGAAGTAACCTTGTAAAGGTCATCTGCCCAAGGCAGTGAAATAGCAAAGCTAAATCTGTTGGATGTCAGTACACGCCCTCTTATTAACTCCACGCTGGGATTAATTTTAAGAAAAATCACCCCATAATCTCACTATTCACAGATAACTGTACTTAACAATTTGGTGTCTTTCTTTCTAGTGTTTTTCTATGAATATGCAGATTTAAACTTAATTGGGATGAGGCTCTGTGTACAGTTTCTATCTCAGTTCTTCTCGACTTCATATCTTATACATCATTAAGACTTTCCAGAATGATCATTTTCAAAGACTGCCCCAAATTCCATTGTTCTATGATGGAACAAAATTTCTCCAATGCCCTCTTGTTGATCAACAAAATGGCTTCCTTGTTTTTATTATTTCAAGTAAGACCAGCGTGAACATCTCTGTACAAAAACTTCTATGTAAAAATCCAAAGATATTCTTAGGACTGGATTCTGAGATGTGAAATTATTGGGTTGAAACATAAAATGGGTATGATTTTTAATAGGGCCGCTTAAATATTTGAAAGGCAACGTCTTTAAAAATATGATACTGGGTACTTTTCATCAGAGGCTGGTGAATTATAGTCTCCGGGACAAATCCAGCCCTGCTGCCTAATTTGTAAATAAAGTTTTATTGGCACACAGCATATTGATTGGAAACAAATACGCTCATTTGTTTACACACCATCTATGGCTGCTTTCACACTGTGTCAAAGCTGACTAGCTGCAGAAGAAGCCATATGGCTCGCAAACTAAAAACATTTACTATTTGGCCCTTACAGGAAAAGTCTGCTGGCCTCTGCTCCAGGTAAGAGCCATGGATAAGAGCTAGCAATGGCAAATTCAGCCAACACAGTCATACCACGCCTAGCCTCATAGCGTGGGTCCACTTGGAAGAAAATGCTGGAATAGTGTTCACCAAGGCCTATGGGACAGCTCTCAGAGTTCTTGCTCTCATGTGCCAAGTGAGAAGCACACAGTTGGCATTTAATAAGTGCCCTTTGTTTGCTGCTGGGCACAGGGCGGGTAACAAATACGGCGCTGACATCCCCACCGTCCGTTCTCTCATCTTTGCCCGGTTCTTGGAATTCGTCCTGGGTGGATAACTTCCTTTTCACACCACTGGTGTATAGAAAAAAACAGCTCTCTTATTTAAATTCTCCAAGATCAAGGGTGTAAGCTGAAGGCTCCCCTGGCCCCACCAGACGTCCAGATAAACCTCGCAGCTTCCAAATGGGACAGTGTCGCCCTGGGACTAATACCAAGTAATCCAGTGCCAACATCAAGACAGTGAAAATAAGCATTTACTCTCCCGGAAAATCATTTTATACTGATTACAAGTTGTAGCCTGTCACTAGGATGTGAATTGAAAATGTGCGCATTTGCAAGGTTAATGTTTCTCTCTAAAGTCACTCTCTCCCCTGCCTACCCTCATACCCAGCTCAAAAGGAAACAGGAATTCCAAATAAATATTTGTCCCGAGACATCCTTAGTCCAAGGTACAAAGTTTAAATCAGCTTTTCATCCACCTCCAAGACTCTGGAACAATCTGAACGCAAGCGGCAAGTGGCCCACTGCACACTTTTCCAGTCTTTGCTGTTCAGTTGCTCAGTCGTGTCTGACTCTTGGACTGCAGCCCGCCAGGCTCCTCTGTCCATGGGATTCTCCAGGCAAGGACACTGTGGGGGGGGGGGTTGCCATTTCCTCCTCCGGGGGTAGAAGCCGAGTCTCCTGCATTGGCAGGTGGGTTCTTTACCGCCGAGTCACCAGGGAAGCCTTAGCACTGTGACATTTCAGGTCAGACAATTCTTTGTCGTGGTGCCTGCCCTGTGCATCGTTGTATATTTAGTAGCATCTCTGATCTCTAATCACTAATACCAACACTGTCTGTCTTGATTATGACAGCTAAAGTATCTCTTGACGTTGTCGAGTCTCCTCTGGGGGTCAGCTCACCCCAGATGAAAACCCACAGATCTAGAGACTTTGAAACAAGCAAGTAGTGGGCTTCCCTGGTGTTGCAAAGGATAGGAGTCCAGCTGCCAGCGCAGGGGACACGGGTTCGCTCCCTGGTCTGGGAGGATCCCGCATTCAGCAGGGCCACGAAGCCCGGGCGCCAGAACTGCTGGAGTCCAAACAGCCTAGAATCGCACACTGAGGCTGCTCGCTCCATGTGATGCACTGCTGAAGCCTGCGTGCCTAGATGCTCTGCAATAAGAGAAGCCCCCACGAGCCCCCCGTCAGGGAGTGGCCCTCACTCACGGCAACTGGAGAAAGCCCTTGGGCAGCAGTGAAGACCCAGTGCAACCAAAAATAGATAAATTAATGTTTAAAAAAGCAAGTGAGGAGCCAACCCCATAGCAAACCCCCCCGGCGGAGCGTGGCCGTCCGTCTACCTTCCAGCTACCCCCCCCCTCTACTTTGCCTCCAGCCTTTCAACCCAAAGCATGCATGCTCTGCCACCTCCTGGCATTTGCTTGTCCTGGACCCTCCGCCTGGAATTCTCTCTCATAATTTATCCATTCTGGAAAGTCACCTCCTCCACGAAGTCCTCAATGACTATCCCTCCTCTAGACCTAACTTGGAATTAGATTCAGTTTCCTCTGGGCTCTCATAGCTCTTTCCTCAGGCAGTGGGGAGGTTACCATAGAGGCGTTGGTCTTTAAGTCAGTTTACAGCAAAAAGTACATAGAACAAACTTACCCTTGGGGAATTCCTTTAATCTGTCTTAAATATAGTATGAGTGGTTTTGTTGAGTCAGCTCTGTTTAGTCACTTTTTATAACCACTAATGTTTAAGAAGTACTGAGTTAGGCTGAAGGAAGGAATACTAGGGAACGCTCTATGCGGATGTCTGGGCCTTCAGACATTTGTATGTTTAGAAACTCTCTAAACACAAACGGGGAGCAGTACGTCCCTACTTGCCTGCAGAGTTTACTTCATTTTGTTTTAACACTGAACCTCCATAATTTTAATATCACTGACTAATTTACCATTGAAACAATTAAACTAGATAACATATGTGAAAATTACCTAAACACAGAAGCAGGCACAAAGGTGCACACTGAAGCTTTCTGAATTTAAATCTAAATCTAAGGCTCCTTTTTTTTCTCCTTCCAATTTTATTGAGATTTAAGTGACATATTGGCACTGTATGAGTTGGGGCTTCTCTGGTGGCTCAGTGGTAAAGAATCTGCCTAACCACGCGGGAGATGCAGGTTCGGTCCCTGGGTCAGAAAGATCCCCTGGAGAAGGAAATGGCAACCCACTCCAGTATTCTTGCCTGGAGAATCCCATGGACAGAAGAGCCTGGCGGGCTACAGTTCATGGGGTCGCAAAGAGTTGGACGTGACCGAGCAACTAGACAACCACAATGTATAAGCTGAAGGTGGACAGCACTCTTATTTGACTCACACACATGATCATCAAAGTAAGTTTCGCGAACATCTATCATCTCATGTAGATACAAAATTAAAGAAAAGAAAAACTGTTTTTTCCCACACTGTTCTTGGAAAGTTCTAGAGAAGAGCAGGCCACTCGCTGCTTGGATTTCCGAGCCGGCACCATGTGTGCGCCCGCAGCTGCTGGGCTCATGACCCATTTCCTCACAGCTCTTTAGGTGCCCGTGTCACCTTGGTAGATGCTGGGTGTGTCTCGGTGAGTGCCGTTTGGACTACGCGTGACTTGAAGACACGGGCCCTGCCTTACTTACTTTTGTCTCCCGAAAGCCTGCTGCAGAACAAATGCCCAATAATTTGCATGTCAGATAAGGCATTGAAAAATATGAATTTTAATTACCATCTCCTGTATCCTATTTCCAGTTTTAAAGTTCTCCCCCTACTGAATAGGCACACTATAAGATGCTATATCTGATGGGATCTGTGTAGTGTTTTAAAAGCATACACCTTCTTCTTCAACACATAGGGCCTGCCCACCAAGTGTTTGTTTGTTATGATGTCTTTATGATGTTCTAGAAGCGGCAAGATGGCAACAGTGACACCGCTCACAGGACTGGTATGAAGGGAGTCTTCTCAGGTAGTTCGGTGGAGATGACTAATCTGCATACTCTTAATTTTACCTTTTCATGTACTCTTAGCTGAACTACCACTTTTGCCAAATCCACCGACAGCGGCGAAGTGCAGTAATGATGTTTGGAGCAAGAGGAGAGCACAGTCAGGCTGTTTCTTTTCTCAAATGGAGAGTTGAGATTAAGAGGTCTGAACATCCCCCAAACCTGATTTGATTTACACGCTCAATGACTTTTGCCTTTACTGCAAAATGACCATGGTGTTTTCCATGACCACCGTTCTAAGCTAACAGGCGCCTGAATCTGTACTTTGAGGATGTCCAAGGAAAGAAGTCCCAAACTAGAGACCGTCTCTGAAGAATACCCCCACGGAGAATCCAGGGAAAATGAATCAGATCTTAACAGGATCCTAAAGCCAGGACCGACGGTCAACGAAGACCATGGGAAGGAGCAGACTTGCTGGGTCGTTCCTCCCGGGAGGGCAGCGTCCTCAGACAGCAGCTTTCTGCACCGCAGACGGTGGGTGTGTGGGGTGTTTGTGAGACACTGTGGGGCTGGATGTGCTGGACATTTGCATCAGGATCTTAATGAAAACGCAAGCGAAAGTGGTCACGCCTCACTTCTAAAGCCCCTCTGTTGGGGCGGGTGTGTGAAGTCAGAAGCAAGGAAGACGGGGGTGAGAGCCACACTTCCCGACCTCTGAAATCCAGATGACATCAGAAAGGGTTATTTAATTCCTAGGTGCACCAGCGGGCTATTCACACAGAGGGAGGAAGAAAAGAATTTATATCCCTTTCATATATAAAAGGAAACAGATGTGATTTTCTTTACAAAAGAGCATTTCATTAAAAAAAAAAAAGGCGAGGCAGAGCTAACATAGCCATTATTCTCCATCTTAGGAAAAGCAAATCCTGTTTGCCTGTCATTACAGAAGGTAGCAGAACCCTTTCATCCAGTGATTAGTTGTAAACATTCCGCCGCCTTCTGGGAGCAGGCCTCTGTTCCCCATCTCACACCGAAGCCATTTTCTTAGACTAATGTTTTATACACACAGCTCAGCTACAATGCAAACTCTCAGTACCCCAAAGGCAACGGGGCATTCGTTTATACTAAATCAGAAGTGTCACCCTTGGCAACCTGCAGCGGTGAAACATTTATTCAGTCTTGCATTGCTGGCACTTAGAATTATTTCTTTCATGCCTGATAGCCAAATTACAATATGGCAGGTTTCCCTGGAGCTATGGGATCATTAGTGCCAGCTCACAACATACTTTCAACTGATATGGCATTTCATGTACAGCTGCCAATCAAAAAATGGGATATGCAAATGCGGCTGGAGCCTCGGCGCACGGTTCCTGTACCGTGAGCTCCTCACAGATTTCCTTAATGACTAGCAGTCATTCCGCTGAGTGGAAGAAGTGGAAAGAACACAGAGGAAAATCCCCCCAGGAAGCTGGTTGCAAGAGCCAGGAGTTTTTACATTTGATTTCCATATTTACTCTTTCTTTCTCCCCTCTCCGTGTGTTTCTGAACAGTGGGCCTAGAGATGCTGGAGCAAGCCTTGTGTCGGGACAGCCCCTCGTCGGCCACGCTCAGACCGCAGCGGTGGCTTCTGTCCGAATGGGGGTCCCGCCTGCCCTGGCGGCGAGCGGCCCCTCATTCGGGGCCGGGGGCGCCGGGACGATGCGCGGGCCCGCGACGCGCCCCCCGGCTCCTCGCCGCTCGCCCGGACCCTGCCCGTCCGGCTCGCTAGATCCGAGCTCCCTTGCCGCAGGCTCGGGCCTGAGCTCCTCCCGCCTCGGGCGGGGAGTGGGCCTGGTCCCCCTGACTTCCCCGCGCCCAGCCCGGCGCCGAGGCGGAGGCGGATGGGACTGAAGGGGCGCGCAGGAGGCTCCCGGGGCGCCGTGTGGGGGTCCCGGCTGAAAGCGCTGCTTCCACTGGGGACCGGAAAGACGCCTCCGGGGCGCGCGGGCGCGAGGGGACCCCCGAGGGCGCGGCTCCGGCCTCCTGTGCCCCTCGGCGCGCCTCCTTTAGGGTCGGGGCTGTGCCCCCGTTCCCGCTCGAGGAGTGGGGACCGGTCCCCACCGCGTGTTAACTGGCTTGTTTCCACTTGGGACGGTGAACCCATCTACTTAGCCAGGCTGGGTGTGCAATACTAGCTTCCGAGTTTTCGTTTATTTCTGATTTTTGAGAAGCTGAACTCTCCGAAGGTAGTAACGTAACATTCTAAAACGATGAAAATCCCTTTGCAGAAAGGGTTATCTCCTTCCTGCTTGCTGTTCCCACGTTATTCCTACTGGACATGGAATACTTTTCCTGGATAATGAGATCAGGGTTGATTCTTTTTAGTTTTCAATATAAGCAAATATAATGTCATTTGGGACTTTCCTGCTAAAAGCTTAGCTTTTAAAAAATAAAATCTGCCTACCAGTGCCGGAGAGGTGGGTTCCATCCCTGGGTCGGGAAGATCTCCTGGAGAAGGAAATGGCAACCCACTCCAGTATTCTTGCCTGGGAAGTCCCATGGACGGAGGAGCCTGGCGGGCTACAGTCCCTGGATTCTCAAGAGAGTTGGCCTTGGCTTAGCAAACAAACAGCTGTAACAAATGCCATTTAACTGCCATTTTATAACAGCCTCTGTTTAGGGCTTAAAAGTCGCGTTGAGGATGCCGAGTAAAGCAGAGACGACCTGGCCCATCCCTGCTGTGTGTTTTCTGGTCCGGGATAGTTTGACTCACAGCTGGTTCACCCAGAGACACTGCACAGTCGTTCTGCAACGTTGAACACGAGCCCAGGGGGGTCAGGCTCCTTTGCTGAAGTCACACAGCTGGGAAGCCGTAAGGCTGGGCCTAGTTGTCAGGACTGGAGATGGCAAAGTCAGCACACAGCTCGCAGCCGCTGCTCTGGCAGGACTTCAGGAGTGTTACAGAAGTGAAGCCAAGAAGATGCTCTGTGGTGCTTTGTGACAACCTGGAGGGGCGGGATGGGGAGGGAGGTTCAAGAGGGAGGGACATATATACACCTGTGGCCGATTCATGGCGATGTATGGCAGAAAGCAACTCAATATTGTCACGCAATTATCCTTGACTTAAAAACAAGTGAATTGGAAACGAGACAATACGGACTGTCTGATGCTCTCTCCACCAAAAAATACAATCATTAATGCTGTATTCTCATCTTAGTTTGATTTGGATAAATACGGCCGCGTGTGGCTAGAAGCGGGTGGCTCTGTTCACGAATCCATCTGGGGCTCAGTTTTGCTTTCCTTCTTTCTGGGGTTTCCAGCCCGGATCAAGCCTCTCGCCAACTGTAATGAATGTCTTCCTCTCTCCCACTTTCGTCCCCTCCTGCTATTTGTCTGTAAGCAAAAGCCGACTCACAGCTCCCAACCGTGAGCCCCTGACATAAATTTCCCTGTATTTCTGGAAGGAAGCCCTCCATCTCACGGCTCCTCCGGGAACCTGGTTGACACTCACACCTCCCCTTGGCCAAGGTCACAGGCCCTTTCCCAGGGACATCGCTCTGACCGCTTCAGGTTTCCAACACGGCAAAAAGGCTGAGCAGAGTCTCGGGTGGATTCCCACGTCATTCTGAGGAGCGGTCTGGGAACGCTGCAAATTGCACATATCAGATCTGGCTTCTTTAGGAAGCCTAAGCTTTTTGTTACCTCCTGAAATTATATTAAAAGAACAGCTAATCATTTATCATGGTAAACTTCCAGAACTGAAATAACCAGCAAGCTTAAATAAATGAGGTATTTAGGAGGAAATGGGAATAGTGCATGCTTTTTTTTGGTGAGAAACAGTCAGGCAGTTATAAAATAAAAGTCATGTATATTCGTCTGCCTCCACTGAGCTAGGGTAGGTGCCAGCATTAGGGCTGTACTCAGGTTGACTGCACACTGCAAGTAAAACCAACCAGTAGTCTTTCTGGTGTATGAGGCATTCACATAGACAGTCCTTCAGGAGCCTTGTAAAGCAGGGATTGCTCTTGTTGTTTTAGTTGCTAAGTCCTGTCTGGCTCTTTGCGACCCTGTGGACTGTAGCCCGCCAGGGTTCTCTGTCCATGGGATTCTCCAGGCAAGAATCCTGGGGCGGTTGCCCTGCCCTCCTCCAGGGTATCTTCCCGACCCAGGGATGGAGCCTGCCTTAACCTCTCCTGCGCTGGCTCAGTGGTGGGATAACACTGGGATGACTTGTTGACTTGTTTCCCCTTTTTCTCCAGTTCGTTTAACCCCATGACTGTTTCCTTTTGTTTGGAGGGTAGTTACAGAGAAACTCAAGGGGCCTGGCATAAACAGTTGATTAGGTAAAGACTTTCTCAGCTGATCTTTGTCTTCACTCATCGCCAACCTCAGCATTAGAGGGGAACATTGAGTCTGCCGAGGATGGGCTTGAAATGCAATCAAAATTGACAAAACCAGCTTAGTCATCACTCTTTTATTATAAATATTTCCTCCTTCCTTGGGATAGAGAGGATTTCCTAATAAAACTAACATAATGATAACAGTCATTATTATTAAATAATAGTAACGTGGGCAACGGGCACTCTCTGAGACTCCACATAAATAATCCCATTTAAATCTCCAAAACGAGATCACCTGCGTGCTCAGTTAAAGTTAGCAATGAAGGTTATTTTTCAATTAAACCGATCAATTGGATAATTAATCTGGATTGATCTAAGCTTGAAAAGTGAATTTTGCATATCCACCCTCTCTGCCCATTACTATTTTCATTATATTTTATTAAATGAAGGATGTGGACTTCTCTTTTTCCTTGTCTGTTATTAATAGAAACAGTCTCAGCTCTGTGTAGACGAGGGCTTCATAACTCTCAACAATCTGGGAAACACCTTTCTTGACTTTTACCACGTCTGAGAGCTATGCCTGTGTTCAACTGTTTCCTTAAAATTCCTTTCAGAAACATTAACATGCTTTTAAGAAGCTTCGCCTTATTCTAAGGAACAGTTGATAATATCATGGGAGCACGAGATGTATTTTTTATTTATGGAGCTATCGATAAAGAACCCGCCTGCCAATGCAGGAGACGTAGGAGACTCAGGTTTGATCCCTGAGTCGGGAAGATCCCCTGGAGGAGGAATGACAACCCACTCTAGTGTTCTTGCCTGGAGAATCCCGTGGACAGAGGAGCCTGGCGGGCTACACTCTGTGGGGTTGCAGAGTCGCTCACACGCACGTATAAAATAGTACGTAACTGCTGAAGAAAGTCCCGCACTGTCCACGTGTTGCCTAAAGTCAGCTCTACTGAAAATAGCAGGAAGAGTCCTGCATGTTTGGAAACACTGGTATAGAAGAAGGTACTAAGCTCTAGATGAACCTTTCACAGCACACACACTTGATCAGCCTTCAAGTTTGTCTTTCCTGAAGCTGGTGACCTTGCCGCTGAGATGACCTGAATTACTTTCGCTGGGTGAACAGACACAGATTATAGTGGCTATTCTTGAGAACTGGTTTCTCAAGCCTGGTTTTGGACAGACCGAAACTTTTTGCTACATGTTCCCTTTCCAAGTCCTTTTTCCGTGGTTTGCTACGTTTTTGACACCTCAGTGATCTTTCCCCTTTGGCGTATGATCTTACATGAGGGAAATCCATGGCACGATCATAAAGCTTCTGGACGGAAAAGGATTTTAATCACAGATGTCTTTGATGATTATTAACCAGCAAGCTCCTTGGAAGAAAGCCATTTTTCCCCATAGACTCTTGGGGTTGTTTTGACTTTTCCCCCATGGTGTCAAAGGTGTCCCTTAGAAACTTTCCCATTTCGTTTAATTGCTGTTTGATTCCTAAAACATTGCTTCAATTAGACAGCCTGATTTACGGCACCATTGGGCTTCTCTTGGCAAAGACATCCCAAGAGACTGTCCAGTGTTAATTGACTGATTTTAAACCAGCTCATCTCTTCCGCTCTGTGAACTTCTGACTATGCTGAGGAGCCTCTGAAATTCTATATCCTTGAGTCTGTGTCACATTACTTTCCATGACATAAAATTAACCTAATAATTTGAATGACAACTTTATTAATTTTCTTGCTCATTCTGTGTATTGAGGGCCTTTTATGTAGCAAGCACTGTGTTAGGTAAAAGACATGAAAAAGGCAAAACAGACAATAAGCAAAAAAAAAAAAAAAAGAACCCCATGGTACCTGTCTTTACCAGGTGGTTATTCTGGTGCTTAAGCAAGGTAGGATAGGAAATATTGAATCCAGTGTTTCCCAAAATAGAATACTTTTTCACAATTTTTCCATACTTTTGATCATCTCTAAATTATTTTTCTTTAGCAACTTTATATCAACTCACTTAAAAAACATAATTAGAATATTTAGCTTGTTCTAAGCAGCATCTGTGAAGTAACAGCTTCCATGTGGCAGTTATATTTTTATATATTTAAAAATACATGTTAAAATAAATTTTATAATGAATAAATGGACAATTTAAATAAAAGAGTTCATTAATCTTATTACCTCAGGCATTTTCACTTATTATCAGAGGTGTACGTTTTACATTTTGGAAAACACTGAGTTAATTTTCAGATGCATTAATTGAACCCCTGTCATGAGAAAAGGACTGTCTGGGGTTTTGCCTTTGTTCTGAAAGCTCCGTTCCTGCTGCTCTTTGGGCGCTCAGTCATGTCCTTTGCGACCCCGTGGACTGTAATCCGCCGGGCTCCTCTGTCCTCGGGATTTCTCAGGCAAGAATACCGGAGTGGGTTGTCATTTCCTCCAAGGGATCTTTCCGACCCAGGGATCGAACCCAGGTCTCCCACACTGCAGGCAGATCTGTACCGTCTGAGCCACCAGAGAAGCCCATGAGTGTTCAGAGTCTCCATTAAAACAGGGAGAAAACCGGTGGGACTTAAAAGTGCAAGTTCAGCACGGATTGGAAGAGGCTTCCTCTCCTGGCTTCCAGCTTCAGGCTTGGGAGATTTTGAGACTTTCCTTGGCTAATAGTTTATCTTAGGTCTCTGCATTGTGCCATATGATTTTAATCTTTTAATCACCTTGCAGAAGCTAGCTTTCCTTTCATCTTAGGGTATCTTGTCTTTACTTCTCCCTTAGCACTTTTCCCTTATATGTCATTGAGGCTGTCGTGTAATCCAGAGGTGGGCAAACTATGGCCCCGGGTTTGGCCAACAGCCTGGTTTTGTAAATACAGTTTCATTAACACACAAGCACACCACTTGTTTACATATCACCTGTGGCTGTAACAGCAGTTGGAACGGAGGCTGTGAGATCTGTAAAGCCTAAAATATTTGCTCTCTACTCTCGGCTCTACAAGGAAGAGCTGAGAGAGCTGTGATTTGTCTGGGAACTTCTAGGAGAATGAGAGCTGTTAGGGCAGGGAGGATGTAAGACTTCCCTAAATGCTACATTCTTCAAGAAGACGGCAAAATCACTGCAGGAGACACTCCGGGCAAAAAATCTTTTTTTTTTCCTGTTTAGATATTTTTATTATATTTGCAGTGAATCTATAAAAATAAAAGAAATCTAGAACTGGGGTTTCCTTCACAGGCTGCTCCTTCTTTACCCGTCATGTGAGCTGGTTTCCTCACGTGAAGAGAGTCCAGTAATGCTCTCGAAAGGGATTAGAAAATGCTGTACCATGAGAACCGAACCCTGGCTTCCACAAGCCTTGGTCAAAATATGTGCTCTTGAACTAGACTTGCAGTGACTCCTTGCCTGTTTTCATAGGGCCAGACGTGTCTTGTCAATCAATTCTACCATGATGGGAGGGAGCAAACCGACCTGCAGCCTCTTTGGAAGAATAAAGATGGTCACACATTTCTTTGCTATTCTTCCCCTCAACAGGTGTCTATTTCCACTGTTTTGGAATCTGCCCTAGGCCTGTGACTCATTTTGACCCACAGAAGGCAAAAGAAGTGACTTCCGAGGTAGGTCATAAAAAGCGTTGCAACTTCTGCAGGTCTCATGGAAAGTCAGTATCACGTAAGAAGTCTGATACACATGCCTGGTGTGAGGATGCCAGAGCAGCCGCGGGAAGGCTGAGGAGGGAGGAGGGAGAAAGGGAGGGAGTGAGACCTGGCTAGCTCCCGGCCGGGCCAACCATCCCAGGACAGTTGGTCCCCCCGGGCACCCATTAGCCATAGCGACTTTCTTTCTCATCTTTATTTTTTTTTCTTTTGGCCATACCGTGCATCTTTCGGATCTTAGTTCCTTTGCCAGGGATGGAACTTATGCCTCCGGCAGGGGAAGCCCAGTGTCCTAACCACGGACTGCAGGGAACACATCAGTGCTTGAACACACCACCTTTAAACACATCTGTGCTTCATGTCCAGAAGCTCAGTCATACTGATGCCCTTCCCCACTGGGTTGACGTCTGCCCTTCCTACTGCCTTTTCCAGAAGAGTCTTCTCTGACTCCCAAGATTCTTACAGCACTTTGGGCTTCTTCATAACACCAGACTTGGCTGCCAGTTCTTTGTGCCTTTAACTGATAAACACCTCTCCCTTGCTGGATGGTGAGACCCAAGCCTGTGAGATGCTGGTTCTGCTGCTGTTGTCATGTCAGTGTTTGGCATAAGAGGCGCTCAATAAATGAAAGAGTAAGTGAACAAACAAAGGCAGAGGGGCAGCATTAGGTCACACTCGGTACCACAATTTACGTCTTAGATGGAGGGGAAAGGTGGAAAGATTTAGAACTTCTCAGACCCTTTAGTAATTAGGGGATGGCTTGAACTGACACAGGTCCTGTGGCCAGGGCATGATTTCAGTGAGAGTCTTTCACAAGTGTCCTCACGAGGACAGAGAACAACCCACAGTTGGCTAATATCTTATCTCGTGGTCTTGATGCCATGAGGATGGAGAGATGGAAACAGTGGGCAGTCCTGGGCTCTGTTGCGAGGTTTCCAGCAACAGCTTGCCTGTGCGCTGTGTCTTACCTCTCCTCCTTAGCAGGTTCAAAAGAGACAGAAATGCTACGATGACTAATGGGAGGTTATAGAAAGATTTATTGGACAATTATCAATGTTTTTCCTCACTCAGCTCTCCTTTAGTAAGTCATTATTTCATTTGGGGAATAAGTACCACTCATACCACCCCTCGGATTCTGTCATTTCATCTCCGAGCTTTACGCTAGTTTGTCGCCTTGATTTGTAGACGTAGGTAGACTGTGGATCGGAACAATTTCTCACTAACTGAATCTGAGTTTTATTCTCCTGTCATTTTCATATGCATGAAGATAAGATCTGGAATGATTCTCTGCTTTTCAGACTGCAACATTTGTGGGCCACCTTCATAATATTTTCGCCATATTCCAGAACTTATTTTATTATTATTCTCTTAATACTTAAAAAACTGACCAGTTTTTAAAAAGTTAGTATCAACCTCATGTCATAATTCTTGCAATCAAGGGTTTGATTTGTCTGTGTATGTAGGTATGTGTGTAAGCATGCATGCCATGTGTGTGTGTACCTGCACAACTGTCAGTGAAATAAATGCCCCCAAATTATGATTAAAAACA
The DNA here is from genome assembly GCA_007570785.1 of Antilocapra americana. Lineage (NCBI taxonomy): Eukaryota > Metazoa > Chordata > Mammalia > Artiodactyla > Antilocapridae > Antilocapra > Antilocapra americana. The sequence continues at coordinate 2,375,192 of ML662452.1, forward strand.
TGCCCATCAAAGCAATATTTTCATGAATTATGACTTGGGCTAAAGCTATGTTAAAAAGTAGAAGTTCTATTTCAACTTAAAATAATCCATGAAATTAAAAGACTGTTGCTCCTTGGAAGGAAAACTATGACAAACCTAGACAGCATATGGAAAGGCAGAGACAGCCATCACTTTGCCGACAGAAGTCTATATAGTCAAAGCTATGGTTTTTCCGGTAGTCATGTATGGATCTAAGAGTTGGACTGTAAAGAAGGCTGAGCACTGAAGAAATGATGCTTTCAAATTGTGGTGCTGGAGAAGACTCTTGGGAATCCTTTGGATACCAAGGCAATCAAACCAGTCAGTCCTAAAGGCAATCAACCCTGAATAGTTATTGGAAGGACTGATGCTGAAACTGAAAGTCCATTACTTTGGCCACCTGATTCAATGAGCCAACTCAATGGAAAAGACCCTGATGCTGGGGAAGATTGAAGGCAAAAGAAGGTGGCAGAGGATGAGATGGGTTAGATAGCATCACTGACTCAATGGACACGAATCTGAGCAAACTTCAGGAGAGAGTGAAGCACAGGGGAGTCTGGCGTGCTGCTGTCCATCAGGCTGCAGAGACACACCTTAGCGAACAGCAACAACTAGTCTGTGTGGTATATACACAGTTTGGAAAACAATTATAAAATCCAAGGTGATCTATTCCTTTTAATAGGAAGCCAGTTTGAAATTGCTTCTGTAAAGGTAACTCCTGGCCCAGGAAGACTGTTAACTTATATTTCACCTGAACCCTACCTAGATCCTGGTTTCAGGAGCCTGATGATGCTGATTTGTGGCTCTGACTTATTAAAAACCTCACTGACAGAATCTTAGAGACATCCTTGAGTCCTTGCTTTCTTTAGGATTCCACTGTCAGCTGAACCATTAGTGAAGCCTGTGGATTCAACTAAAAATATGTCCTGAATTTCCCACTATCTCTCATGACCTCCACCCACCTGTAAGTCCACATCATCTCTCCTGGAGTCGACGGCATCACCCTCCTAACTGGGCTCCTCATTCCCACTCGACTGAAAGCACAAGAAGAAAGCCATTTCTAGGCTGTTATTATGTACTGGATGCAAATAAACTCTCATTAGGGAAATAAGAAAAAAGACAATTTGAATATTTAAAACACTTGGAACACAAATGATAGAATAAAAAAGACCAGAATTATTGGGTGACCTCATAATAACATCTCAGGTCAAAATCAGAGAGTCCTTTAAAAAATTTTACTGAATGTATTTTTTTCATAATTTGTCATTCCTCTTGGACATAGCATACAGGGTGATTTTAAATTGATATGATATAAGAATAAATACCAAACCATTCAAAGAAGTCAGCAAATGTTCGGAATTATAGAAAACCAAAGAAATGGGCTCTAATTGCATCATTATCTAATCTCCATACTTTTGAATACCATTGCTAAGAATGGACTCACTCATCGTATGTCATTTTCTTTCCTTGTGAACTTTTCCATTTTCCCCCAAGAACAAGACATCCATATTTTAGGGCTTGCTGTGTTTTGTCTTGCAAAGCAGTAAAAGGACTCATCAGAAACATGATGGAAAGGAAACTCACAAAGATCTGGAGTTAGAAAAGGCCATAAAGGAATATGATTGGGAAAGGCCTGGAACACTTTCCTTCCAAGTTCTTAATTCGCTGGGACAAAGAAAGTACAAAAGTGGTTTGGTTTTCTTCTGAGTGCTCTGTTTCAGGATTTCTACAGGTGGCTTTTCAGAAGGGTCTACTGGAGCTTGAAGTCTACAAGTCAGGAGCTATCGAGTTTAAAAGTGGCAGAGGAAATAAAGCTTTTTTTTCCTTTTGAAATATTTTACCACTAATGGCATTTTCAAGTTGACACTGGATTTTAAATTGGTGTAGATGTTTGGAAGTTGATACAAGCGTCTTGAGGAAGTACCTGGGTAGAAAGTTTAACAGTGATTCTCAGAAAAAGCCAGAAAAGTTTTATTCAGAGTCAGGCCGTTGGAAAGGACCTTCCTGGTAACAGAACCTGCATCAGGTTGGGTAGAGCTGCCCTCAAATTCAGGACGGTTGGGTGAGAAGGAGTCAGCCCACCGGCCGGTGTCCTTCAGAGAAGAGGAGGACACCCAGGCCCCCGCCCGGTGGCGGGGGAGACGCAGAGGGACGCGGCTACAGGCAGGGGCCCCCGACAGACGGGAGCCGGGGAGTGAGGGGGAGGAGAGCCTGCCGGGAGCGTGCCCTGCCTCTGTGCTTTCTGCCACCCAGCACGGGGCACTTTGTGGGCGGCTCTGAAAAGTGCTGCGACACAGCTCAGAGTGTGCCTGGCCTGACCTGGGTCGCAGGGCCAGGGGAAGCCACCCAGAGATCCATGGCAGGTCTCTTCCACTCACGTTCACTTCCTGGAGAGACAGATACCCTCAACTCGACAGACCTCAACTTGACTGGAGGATAACTGCCTCACAACGTTGTATTGGTTTCTGCTGTACAGCAGTGTGAATCAGTTATATGTCTGCGTGTACACACAGCTGTGTGTGCTATATGATGCACATACATATGACCGTGTGTACCATATGTATGCATTTAACCATGTATGCTGTATGTACACATACACATATAACCGTTTATACTATATGTACACATATACATATAACTGTGTTTACTATATGTATACCATATGTGTACATACACATATAACCATGTATACTGTATGTATACATATACCTATACCCATGATTACCATATGCATACCATATGCATACATATACACATAACTGTGTGTACTATATGTATACATACATGTATAACTGTGTATGTTATATGTACACACATGTATAACCATGTATAGTTTATGTACACATATAAACATACCCATGATTACTATATGTCTACCATATGTATACATACATATATAGCTATGTATAGCATATGTATACATATACATATAACCATGTATGCCATATGTATACATATATGTATAACCATGTGTATCATATGTACACATGCACATATAACCATGGATGCCACATGTATACATACATGTATAACCATGTATACCATATATATACACACACATATTACCGTGTATATCATATGCACACATACACATATAACCATGGATGCCATATGTGTACATACATGTATAACCATGTATACCGCATGTATACACACATGTATAACCATGTAAATCATCTGCACACATACACGTATAACCATGTATATCATATGTACACATGCACATATAACCATGGATGTCATATGTGTGCATACATGTATAACCATGTATACCATATATATACATGCACATATTACCATGTATGTCATATGCATGCACATACCTATAACCGTGCATGCCATATGCACACACACACGCATAGCCCCACCCTCGGGGCCCCCCCCTCGGGGCCCCCCCCAGCCCTCTAGGTCGTCACAGAGCCCAGCCAGCCTTTGTGTTACACAGCAGCCCCCCTGGCTGTCTGCCGTCCTCACGGGGTGTGTGGAGTGTCCGTGCTGCTCTCTGTCAGTCCCCCCCCACCCCCCGCTGTTCACGAGTCCATCTCTGGGTCTGAGTCTACTGCTGCCCCGCGAAGAGGTCCATCAGGACTGCTTTTCTAGCTGGCATGTATACACGGAAACAGGTTTTAATTCTGTTACAGTTCTCAGATTTCTAGGCCAGCACCTCCATTTTTAAGAATTCATAATAGAGCCATATTCATCTGTCGAAGGTTTAATTGTGTCTCTATGAAGTCGTGTCTGAGTCCCGATGGGTAGGACCTGGGACTGTGACCTTGCTTGAAATGCAGCTGTCATCAGGTTAGGAGGGGGGCCTCCTGGATCAGGGTGGGTGACACTCACGCCTGGCGGCCTTGATAAGGAGAAGACCCCGAGACACAAGGCCACATTAAGGAGGAGGCCGAGGTTGGTGTGCTGCAGAGCCCACCCAGAGCCGGGAGCTGGAGAAGGCCGGGCCGCCCTGCCCTGGAGCCCTCGGAGGGGCACCGCCCTGTCCGCACCATGATCCCATACTTCTGGGCCTCCAAGACCTGGAGACGGCGCATTTCTGCTCTTCAAGCCACAGGCCCCTAGGGGCGCCCGGTCGGCCTTTCTACAGCCAGACCGTCTCTCAAGGGTGTCTTGCGGGCATGCACTGTGTGTGTCTGAATGTCTACTGTGTGGTCTTAGCTGCGGCTCGCTTGCTCAGTAGTTTCGGTGCATGGGCTTAGCTTCTTCTCCACGTGTGGGGTCTTTGTTCCCTGACCAGGAATTGAACCCACGTTCCCTGTGCTGTGAGGCAGACTCTTAGCCACCGGGCTGCTAGGAAAGTGCCGTGGCTTTATTTTTAATTGAAATTGTTGCTGATTTTTACAAACAGGGAGATTTCACATAAAGCCCTGATTTCTGTGTTGTCTTGAAACATCCAGAGGGGTGCGAGTAACCCGGGGATTTCCCCCTACGTGGTGACCCAGGGGCTCAGCAGAGCGGTCCCTTTGTAAACACCTGTGTGGTCCAGCTCGGAGGTCTTGGTACTTCCCGGGCCGGGGTGGCCCGGCTGGTTTATCCACCTGCCTGCTTTCTTTGTCCTCTATGCCTCCATTGACTCAGGATTCTTTTAAACCTCATTTCAGAGAGTAGAAGAGTGAAGCCCAGAAATAGCACCCCCGCCGCATGCCCACCCGCGTGTCTGAGACGGCGGGCTCCGGGTCCAGGCGCCCGCTTGGGCCGCTCCCACCTACAGAATGCCACAAGATGTTCCCGGAGCAGGCAGCACAGACTTCTAGATTTCACAGACCAGCTTCCAAAAATTTCAAGGAATCGACAAAGAGTTTCCCACATTTTATTTTGCCAAGAAAGAATGTCTAAAAAAAAAAAGAAAAGAACATTGCCATACCATCTTTTCCTTTTAGAAAAGGTGATTTTTATCACCAACAAAGCAGGAAACACACAAGCTCAGAGTAAAGCCTCAGCCACGAGGGCTGTTCCTGAGTGTCTCTCAAATCTCACCTCCTTCCTTCCTCTTCTCTCGCCCCCCCCCCACACCCCATTCCGGCTTCCTTGCTGTCCTCTGAAAGCATGAGGCCATCCTTGCCTCAGAGTCTGTGTGTCCACTGTTCCTTATATCTGATATGCCTTTCCCCGAGGTCTTCAAGACTCACCTCCCCAAATCACCCAAGTCTCTACCAGAAAGTCACTTACGGTCCATCCTCACCTGACACATTCTCTGGGCTCCTTTAGATTCTCTGGCCTTTTTGGATTCTTACTACTACCACGTTGTCCATATATATTTATTTACTGTCTACTTGTTCACGCTCTAATAAGAACTACAGAGGAACAAAGATTCTATCTTCTTCAGTGCCTAGCAGAGTGCCTGGCACAAGAAGACACTTAATAGATTGTATTGAACTGGATCAAATAAAGTACACTACACTGGCTGAATCTGACTTACCGTAAAGCCTCCCATACCCCCTTATTTCTGCTCGTGCTGCTCAGGACGGGTGAGAAGGTTTATCTTATGTTGTCGCCCATCTGTTTGTGGTTTGACTGTTGAACCACACTGAGGTGGTGTGGCTCCCCTGGGATGTGAACTCCTGCTAGTATTTTGGTTTGGGATAGCAGCAGTCACTTTGTGTAAAGATCTGGTAGCTTCCGACTGCTCACCCTCCCTGAGAAGAACCCTATGTGTGTGTACTCAGTTGCTAAGTCCTGTCCGACTCTCTGCGACCCCATGGACTGTAGCCCCCCCAGGCTCCTCTGTCCATGAAATTCTCAGGCAAGAAGACTGGAGTGGGTTGCCGTTTCCTCTTCCAGAGGGTCTTCCCCACCCAGGGATCGGACCCCCATCTCTGGCAGCTCCTGCACCGGCAGGCAGATTCTTTACCACTGCACAACCTGGAAGCCCCGAAGAACCCTCTATCCAATCAAATGGTACGTCAGTGAAAGAACTCTCTCCTAAAAACCACCGGACAGGAATCCTTTAGGGGGGCTTCTACAAGCTTCTGTAATGACCTTCTGTCCCAGGGCAGGCAGGAAATAATGCATGAGTCCAAACACACACATCACATATAAAGTGTGCAAAATTACACTGCATCTGTATTCGTCATTTTTTAATATCTGAAGTTCATGAAACTATAAAAAATAAGTAGATTTGTCTTTGGTTTTCATTCCTAGTCATCAGCTTGTCAGAGGAAAAAGAAGAAAGAAAAGTCGTCACTTTATTCTCAGCAGTGCCTACCATCTCAGCATTGTCACATGAAGTCAAGGTACAGAAGGCCGGTCTGACTCGGACTAAGCAGAAGGAAGCACTTGCAGAATTAGCAAAACTCTGAGATGTCTGTGTTTGAAAAGCGAGGCGCCTCAAGTACCAGTTAAGGGCAGGGGCTGTGGAATCAGACGCAGTTTGACCCTGGTACTGACTCACTGGCTGTGAGCTCCTGACCCAGCTCTGTGGCCGGGGACCTTGAGCTGCAAAGCCCAGATGACACAGCGCATCACGGAAGCTCGCCGGGCCTGAGCGGAACCACACATGCAGGTTGCCTGACTTAGAGTAAGAGGGTAAGCCTGACGTCTAAGGGTATTTTTGGTGGCTCAGTGGTAAAGGATCTGCCTGCCAATGCAAGAGATGCAGGTTTGTTCCCTGGGTTGGGAAGATCCCCTGGAGGAGGAAATGGCAACCCACTCCAGTGTCCTTGCTTGGGAAAGCCCAGGGGCAGAGGAGACTGAGCGAGCGACAGTCCACGGCGTCACAAAGAGTCGGACACGGCTTAGCGACTAAACAGCAGCAATAAGAAGGTCATTATCACTGGAAAAGACATGTGGTTCTATTACTTTCAAGAATGTGCCATTCTGGATGGAAGGGGAGTTTGGGAGAGAGCAGATACGCCTGGCTGAGTCCCTCTGCCATCTACCTGAAACTATCACGACATCGTTAATTGGCTATACTCCAGTATAAAATAAAAAGTTGTCACAGAGCACAGCTCTGGGTGCCCTGTGGCCACGTGAAGGGATGGTGGGGAAGGGAGGTGGGAGCGGGGTTCAGGAGGGAGGGGACGCAGGTGTGCCTGTGCCGACTCATACTGACGTACGGCAGAGACCATCACAATAGTGTTATTACCCTCCAGGGAAAATAAGCAATTTTTAAAGAAAGAAGGAAAAGTTTAGAATAAAAATAGTAGTGCCAAAGTTAAAAAAACTCTGCAATAACATAAGCTACTGACAAACGCGGGGGCAAACAGAGCAGAGTCTGGTCCATCTGCTTCATCTTCATAACGACAATGGCTACACCTGACGTGAAGCGCTGACTCACTGGAAAAGCCCCTGATGCTGCGAAGGACTGAGGGCAGAGGAGAAGGGGACGGCAGAGGATGAGAGGGTGGGATGGCATCACCGACTCCATGGACATGAGTTTGAGCAAGCTCTGGGAGATGGTGAGGAGCAGGGAAGCCTGGCGTTCTGCCGTCCATGGGGTCGCGAGGAGCTGGACCCAACTTGGCAACCTCACACGTCCTTCCTGTTTGCTGAGCCCTTGACGCAGCCTCTCTCATTTAACAGTGACAACAGGTCTACAAGGGCAAGCCTGCTGTGACCTGTGCTGGGGGTGAGAAAACGGACTGGCAGAGGCTGAGCCATTTTCCACAAAGGTAATTAGAGGCGAGGCTTGCCTTAGGTCCCAGGCAGCTGGAAATTCAGCACCAAAATGTGTATTATCGTGTTTGGAGTCCAGCCATAAGCTTGCATGCAAAAAATGGGCAAAACTCTTTTTAGAGGATTTATTTCCTTAAACTTGCTAAATATTTTGCTTCTTAACTTTCCTGACAGATGGACAGAAGTGCAGACAGATAGACAATAATGCATCAACTCTACAAGAAAATCCTCAGGGAAAGTGTGGATGGTGTGACTGGCTAGAACCCAAGAACCCTGGCCTTCGCAGTAGACAGGAGACCCTCTGCCCTTTGTGACTTGCTCTAAAATAACCCTCTGGGAGGATGGCCCCAGTAACTGCCTTCTCCTGCCGAGGTAGGAGATGGGGTTTCACGTTCTCCTAATGTAGAAACCTAGAAGTTTTTATTCCCTTTTCCCTTTCTTTGCTCTATCAGAAGATGCGAATGCTAAGCCTTCCCTTCCTGTGAGAGCAATGGAAAGAAATTTTGGCTGACTCTGGCTTTGGGCCCACGGAATCTTCGAGATTTAGAATTGAGAAAGAACAAAGAAGGAGGAAGGCTTTTGTGGGGGAGGCAATGGGGAGCCCTGTTCTTGGCAGAAGAACTGTCCTCAGAGCATCAGACTCGCAGGGATCTTCTAAGGGGTCCCTGCGATCTGAGCTGGAGAGGCTTTTTGTGAAGAGAGAGTGACTGGTGCTCAGAAGGAGTTAGATGGGGACGGGTGGCTTTGACTGAGGAGACCCAGAAGCGAGGCCTTCGGCAGAAAGATGGATGGCATGGAGCTGGGCAGCCACAACGTCCTGTCACCAGGGACCACGGCTTGCCACCACACCTCCCGTTTGTCAGAATCCAGCATCTAGCCAGTCATTCCCTGGCTGAAGGGGCATTCATCCATATCCCAAGACATCACTGTTTCCATTTGACTTACTCTACACAGAAATCCCTGCTTGCAAAGCCCCAGACACTGGGAGACCTCCAAAACAGCTGGTGTGGTGATCGGGTGAGGGGGTGGTGTAGAAGCCCTGTGTGTGTGTGTGTGTGTGTGTGTGTGTGTGTGTGTGTGTGTGTATCACACACTGAACGAACCAGCTACAGACCTCCAACCTGGGCGAGCTGTTGGCAACACCCTGGTTACACGTGCACGCCACACACCGGGAGCCCACAGTTAAGTCAACTGACCGCTTAGGAGAAGGCTTTAGAGCCAGGAAACGGGCCAGTCAGTGTGGCCAAGCATCACTCTTCATTACAAAAACACCCTTTATTCTCCAGCCTTGGCTTCTTCAGGAGCCAGAGGAATCCACGAATATTCAAGAACAAAGAGTCTCTTGAGTTGAGGCATCTTTGGGAGTGGGCAGACTACCCTCCCTTGGTTTTAGGGGCAGGCTGCACCCTTGTGTGGTTGCTCTTGGTGGCCCTGCCCCTCCGCACACCAGGCCAGCATCCTGCAGAGAGGCCGTTAGCACCTCCAGGCTTTACAAGGAGCATGTCTTCCCTAAAAGGCAGGCCTTCCAGGCCACGGCAGGATGAAGGATGACAGAGGACTTGGCCATCACTACAGCAACAGAGTCATCAGAAGTAATCAGGCCTTCGCCCAGATAGCGGTTTGGATGAAAGAGGGTTGTAAAGCTCCCGCTGGAAGTTCTGCTGGAGTTGGCAGTTGCGTCCTGGAAATGTCGGTGCAGCTCTGCCAAGGAAGTGCCCCTATGCCAAGCCTGCAGCTCCAGGAGCCAAGATGGCTTTTCTATCTGGGGCTTTCCCACTGGGATCTCTAGCAACATGCCATCCTGAAGCGTTGGAGGAAAAAAAAAGGCACAAACTTCCCTGTCAAATAGGGACACAGCAAGGCGACGCTTCCAATGTTCTGGGCGTGTTGCGAAGAGAACAGGTGAGCCCAGATCGTCCTAACTTGGGGCTCGTCTTCCCTCTGCTTTCCCCTCCCCTCCCCATCCTGCAGGCAGGGCGTGCTGACTCGGGGACGTTGGACAGGCTGTTCAGGATGGGCCACCTGCACAACTTCTGGCTATTGCTTTAAAAATGCTATGGAGAAAGTTTGAACATCCTGAAGTTGCCAGGAACTTTGCCCTGCTGGCGGGCAGCCCTCTAAGGAGGCGACATATCCCTCAGTTTTCCTTGGAAAGTCAGACGATCTTGTAAGTCTGGGCTCTGCCTTCGGGCGCGGTGATCTTTGCCATGCTGAGCGCAAGTACCTTCTAGGGGTTGGACCCCCTGCAGCCTACACCGCGCTCGTTGCTGCTTCAGCGAGGAGGCGAACCCCGGACCTCAGGGCTGAGGGTCTTTGCCGCTTATCGCTCTCATGTGAGGTCTTCTCTGACCTTCCTTTAAAAAAATCCAACCGTCACCTCTCGCCTCCCCTTCTTTCCCTGTCCTGTTTTATTTTTCTGTTTTCTTTCATTTAATATAATCCACTTGTTAACAGGTTTATTTATCACCCTCTGCTAATCTGATAAGGGAGATGATTTTGTGAGTGCTGTACACTGCTCTATCTCCAGTGCCTAATCCAGAGCAGGTGCTCAATAAATATTGTTGAATGAAAGGATGGCTGCGCTATGAATCCATGTTTCTGCTCAAAGAGAGAAACAAAAGCTGCTTCTGTCGGTGTGACTTCTCCTACCTAGGCAGCTTTGCTCATTCGTGCGGTGGGCTTTAACTCTCTGGATCTGATGCCGCAAGCCCCGGAGGCCAGAGGCTGGTTTGCAGGCGCTGGGTTTTTCAGGGCTGGAGAATGCAAACTGGCGCCGCTACTGTGCGGAACATACAGAGGGTCCTCATAAAACTCAGACTAGAACTACTCTGTGACTCAGCAGCCCCACTCCTGGTCACGTGCCCCCAAACACAAACTCACTAAGTTGAAAGCGTACATGCGCTCCAAAGTTCACAGCAGCATTGTTTACAAAAGCCCCAAACGTGGAAGTGGCCGAAGTGTCCAACAACAGATGGACGGATAGGGATCTGGTGTATATGAGCCATGGATACCACTCAGCCTTAAAAGAGAAGGAAAATCTGCCATCTGCAGCAGCATGGATGGACTTGGACGCTATTACGCTAAGGAAAGTAAGTCAGATAGGGAAAGTCAAATATTGCACGATGTCACTTACAAGTGGAATCTAAAATAATGCAACGAACTTGTGAACATAACAAAAAAGAAACAGACCCAAATACAGCGAACAAACTAGTGGTGACCGCTGGGGGGAGGGAGGACGGGAGGGGCAGGTTGGGGACGGGGATTAAGAGGTACAAAGTATTAGGTGTAAAATAAGCTGTGAGGATATATCGTACAACGTAGTGAGCATCACCAGCGTCTTATAGTAACTATAGATGAACGAATTCCCTTAAACACTGTGAATGACCAGTTTGCAACCTGAAACTTACACAATCCTGTGCATGAACTATACTCCGGGAGGGAACCGCTGTCCTGAGAGCCGCCCGGGGGGGAGGGTGATGGAGCGGGGGTGATGCCCGGGGGTCACTCCCGGGCATCGGGCATCGCGCGGCATCACGCTCACGGACCCGCAGCCGCGCGCCCAGCGCTGCCACACGCGGCCCCTCTCTCAAACAAGCGCCTCGGAACAGCCTGTCTTGGTTGGGGTTCCCCAGGAGACCCGAGACAAAGACCCGCGCATAAGTGCAGATGGGCGGTGATGCCCAAGGGCACCGCCCGGAGCCAGCTCCGGATGCCGGGTGCGGAGGGTCACCGGACCCGCGGGGTCTCCCCGGCAGCTCGGCCCGCCCGCTGCTCGAGGGCAAGGCCTGAGGCCCGGCGCGCTGAGGGCGGAGGACGTCTTTCTCTCTCCGGGAATAAGAACTCTGGGGGTGGGTCCGACTCCTTTCCAAACCTAAAACCCTTCATCTACAGTCATGATTCCTTTTTTAAAAATTAAAATGTTTTATTTAAATTACAAGGTTGAAAATGAATATTGTTGAGGCAGAAGTGTATGTTCTAGCTAGTATTTTTGTAAATGCACTTATTTTAATCGGAGGCTAATTACTTCTCAGTATTGTGGGTTTTGGCCATCCATCAACATGAATCAGCCAGGGTGCTCCTGTGTCCCCCGCCCTGATCCCCCTCCCGCCGCCCTCCCCACCCCATCCCTCTGGGTCCTCCCAGACCACTGGCTTTGACTGCCCTGCTTCATGCAGGGAGCTTGCACTGGTCCTCTGCTTAAAATACGCTGATATACAAGTTTCAATGCTATTCTCTCAAATCACCCCACCCTCGCCTTCGCTCACAGAGTCCAGAAGTCTGTTCCTTACATCTGGGTCTCTTTTGCTGTCTTGCTTATAGGATCATCATTACCATCTTTCTAAATTCCAGATAGATGTGTTAATATACTGTATTGGTGTTTCTCTTTCTGACTTACTTCACTCTGTATAATAAGCTCCAGTTTCCTCCACCTCATTAGAACTGACTCATATACATTCTTTTTTATAGCTGAGTAATATTCCACTATGTATATGTACCACAACTTCCTTATCCTTTCATCTACTGATGGACATCTAGGTTGCTTCCATGTCTTAGGTACTGTAAACAGAGCTGCAATGAACTACAATCATGATTCTTTAAAGGACAAATAAGAAGACAATATTTATAATAAGTGTGGATGTCAACATTCAGATACTTAGGCTTCACATGATCGAATATATGATAAAGCAGTCAGATGCCTGCCCTCGTACACAAGATCGAACTCAGCAGCCTGGAATACTGATCAAGACTTATGTGTTACATCAAAGGCTTGAATGCCATTCACAGTATTGCCCTGACAATGAGATCTTCTGATACGTGAAACCAGTCTTGGTTTGGTTAGAACAATGTATAGATTTGTTTCCCGCCCCGCCCAGTTTATATGATAGTTAGTAGTAGTAGTGTTAATTACTCAGTCGTGTTTGACTCTTTGTGACTCCATGGGCTACAGGTATTCTTCAGGCAAGAATACTGGTGTGGGCAGCCATTCCCTTCTCCAGGGGATCTTCCTGACTTAGGGATGCAACCTGGGTCTCCTACATTGCAGGTGGATTCTTTACTGTCTGGGCCACCAGGGAAGACCATATAACAGTCATATTCCTGTAAAATTCAGCATGTACTAAAACCATGTGAAGAAAACTTTGTAACCCTATGCCAAATGAACTTCGGGTCTAGGCTCAGAGAATCATGAACGGCTCTTCACCTTTGTGAATGTCGGTCCCTCATGGCTGGCTCATTCATTGCAGGACACTGGGCACCTCTGGTCTCTGACCACTAAGTGTGAATGTCACCTCTAATTCTCTGTGGTTACTGACTCCCCACAATAATTTCTGGAAATTCCCACTAGGAGCAGTATCTCTCCCACTCATGAACTGTTGATTTAAAGAAAGGGTGGAGGAATTTCCCTGGTGGTCCGGAGGTTAGGAATCCCCCTTGCAGTGCTGGGGATGGTGTTCGATTCCTGGGTGAGGAGCTGAGATTCCACACGCCTCGTGCACAGCTAGGGAAAAGCTGGTGGTCACAGCAAAGACCCAACGCAGCCAGAATAATGATAATTAATAAAATGTGAAGAGGTAAGTTGGGCAGAGAAGGAGAAATATCGTGTCCCTTATATGTGGAATCTAAAGAGAAATGAGACAAATGAACTTCGTTACAAAACAGAGAGACCCACAGACTTCGAGAGCAAACTTACGGTTGCCTGTACACAGTGCTGTGTTTGAAATAAATAACCAACAAGGCCTACTGTATAGCACGTGGAACTGCTCGATGCCCTGTAGGAGCAGGCATGGGAGGGGAGTTAGGGGGAGAACGGTACATGTATATGCATGGCTGAGTCCCTTCGCTGTTCACCTGAAGCTATCCCGATATTGTTCATCGGCAATAATACAAAATGAAAAGTTAAAAAAATAAAAATAAATAGAGGGTGGAGGGAAAGCCCCAAGAATGACTGAGACATGATTTCCCATTAACTGAGATCAATGGGAATCTGAAATGAACATCAAGTTGAAACGCAGGAGAGTTTTGATTTTGCAGGTATCTCTGATTTTGTGGCCAGATTCCTACTCACTCTAGGAGCAAGCGGAATGCTAGAGAATCCTCAGCTTTATGACCCTGTCACTGTTTCTGGAGGAGCTATCATTTATCATCAGGGCAATACCTGCCCATTATGTTGCAGGCCTGGGGAAGATGCTAAAAAATATCATTTCTCCTGAAGCACAGTTTCCTGCAAAAGTGTCATTCTTTCCTGACCCAGCATCTAAGTTCAAAGATCCTGGGCCGATGACAGCGGAGCTGGCCCGTCTGGGGTGCGTGCGGCAGTGCAGGAGTCTGACAGGCTGTGGGGTGTGTCCTCGTCTTCGGTCCTCCAGTAGCGGCGGTGCAGGAGCACAGCCACGCGGGGCCAGGCCTGGGGGCCGTGTGAGCACGGGTGACTGCGCTCTCAGCTCCACTGATTCCAAAGCAAAGCCTGAACCAGCCCTCGACGCTGGGACAAAGGAGAGGCTTGAAGCAGCCTCTCTACGCAGAAGTCCATGTTAGCTAAAGCGGAAGGGAGACTGGCTGTAGGTGTTGAACTTGAAACACAAGTTTCTGATATGTTTTATCACAGCACAGCAGATAAGAGGGCTGGCTTTGGAGTCAGACCTGCCAAGGTTTGGTACCTCACGTCAATCGTTAGCAAGCTCTGGGTCTTGGGTAAGACACTTATTTCAGCACTTAGTTACCCTACCTGAAAAATGGGGATAACGCTACATTTGGGGCTATGTAAGAATTAGGTGGGGCTTCCCAGGGGGTCCTAGCGGTTAAGAGCCTGCCTGCAGGAGATGTAAGACACAAAGGTTCGACCCTGGGTCGGCAAGATCCCCTGGAGCAAGGCATGGCGCCCCACTCCAGTATTCTTGCCTGGAAAACCCCATGGACAGAGTCTGGTGGGCTACAGTCCAAAGGGTCGCAAAGAGTCAGACACGACTGAGTGACTGTGCACACAAACACAGCAGTTACGTCAGGTAATCCACACGAAAGCTGCGCACAGTGACTGACACACTCTGAGAATGTGCTAAATGTTGGCATTACCAAAATCAGGACAAGATCACAACTTCTTGGCACAGTGACGTATCAAATGCTTGGCATGCTGGGAATAAAACAGATTGTAGCTCGTGAAGGCTTGGTGAACTCAGGACAGTGTTGTAGCTGCTTCTAGGACTTCCGTGGCCAACCCTGTGCTTGATGGTGAGTAGAAGGTCAAGAAAAATGTATGGATTTTGGGTGAAGAAGGTAGAAAATTCAGGTCAGTCCACAGAGTGGGTTGGCCAGAAAACCACATTCCACCAAGTCTAGACCCAAGGAAATGATATCTTAGGACATACAAGAAGGTGATATGTGTAACTAGCAGTGTACACTATTAGGGATAAAATGAGGTAAGTCTTATACCATTCATAAATTACTTTGTCCTTATTTTAGTAAGTTTATAATATAGCTTTATACCCTGCTTACAAACTTTCTCCCCTCTCTGAAGTCTTGGTTTTTCAATAAGATGCTTTCCTAACACAGAGAAACTCTGCAAGAACTTTTGTGTGGGCATCAACACCATCACCTCGAAAGAAAATCTACTGAAGTTGCAACCCTTTATGGCGGCGAAGTCAGTGGAAGAGTTGAGTGGATGCCATATTTCTTAATTTTTTCATTAGTCCCAGAGCCTGAAGATATCTTTTTCCTTTTCCTTTTTTTTTTATTTTTAAAATCTGTATTGAATTTGTTACAGTATTGTTTCTGCTGTGTGTTTTGGTTTTTTGGTCCCCAAGCATCTGGGACCCTAGCTCCCCAACCAGAGATCAGACCCACATCACTTGCATTGGAAGGCGAAGTCCTACTCTCTGGACCCCCAGAGAAGTCCCATGAAGACACCTCTGTAATGAGGACTTAAGGATCAATCTCTCCCATGTTGAGAGACTGGCCGAAGTGTTGACAGGTGGCACTGGCTGAGGGTTGAGTCCTGGCTCTGCTCCTCCCATGTGCAACCCTGGGACACCGCGTCCCATCACGAGCGCCAGATGGCTAGCATGGGATCCGCTCAGGCCTCCTCTCTGACTCTGTCTCTTGCCCTTCTCCAGGCCCCTTCCCCATCTTTCTGTTCCGTGCCCAGGGGGTTTCTTTCTGTCCAAAGCACCAAACACGGGGGTCTGTGCATGCTGGCCCCTCTACTCAGACCTTTGCCACATCAGGCAAACTATAAAGATTGTAATAACCTCATGCCAGCACAGTCCAACCATTTTTTGCCAAATTAGGGACGGTACAAAGCTAGTGTTGCTGGACATAGCAAATACAAATATAACATGCTCGGTTAAATCTGAGTTTCAGATGAACAGCAAATAATATGTTTTGTATATCTCTTGTCTTGGGTTTCCCTGGTGAGTCAGTAAAGAATTTGTCTGCAATGCAGGAGACATGGGTTTGATCCCTGGGTCATGAAGATCCCCTGGAGAAGGAAATGGCAACCTGCTCCAGTATTCTTGCCTAGGAGATCCCACGGACAGAGGAGCCTGGGGAGGGCTACAGTCCATGTGGTCACAAGGAGTCAGACGCGACTGAGCAACTAAACCATCACTGTGTCTCTTGTAGCCCTATTTACAAAAGCCTTTTAATTTTCAGAGATTTTCGAATCATAGGTAAGTGATCGTGGCCTGACATTATTTCCCCTAATTGACAGAGAGGAAATGGAGGTATGGAGGGGTCGAATAGCTTGGCTAGTATCTCACAGCGAGAAAGCGGCAGAGCCAGGTTCAGCTCCGGCCACCATTGGGAGCCTCTCTGTGAACGACGGTCTCTGATACTGAGCTTCTTTGTCTACAAGGCAGGACTGTTACTCCTTCATGGAACTGTTGGTAGGATCAAATGAAATAAATGTACAAAGTCCTGGGACACACTGGCCTCCAGTAAACTGTCCTATGAATATGGACTAGGAGGGCAACCAGGGGAAAGTATTACAATATTTTTAACCAGAAGAAGCATGCCATCTTGGACAGGTGAATGTTTCTAG
This sequence comes from Antilocapra americana, assembly GCA_007570785.1. Classification (NCBI taxonomy): domain Eukaryota; kingdom Metazoa; phylum Chordata; class Mammalia; order Artiodactyla; family Antilocapridae; genus Antilocapra; species Antilocapra americana. Next base: position 2,391,864 of record ML662452.1, read on the forward strand.
TTGTTAGACAGTACATATGTGGTTTTTAAAATAAACATTCACAGGATTTTGGTTTTTAAAACAAAAACATCCAAAGACTTTATCTCATAAGGAAAGGAATAATTTTCTGTCTTGGATTATTTGTCAGCTGAGTCAACTTTTATTTTTGCTTCATCAAGTGGCAAAGGACTATTAAAAAAGAAAAATCTTGAATGGATGAATGGTTTACAAAATTTATTTTTCCAAAGAAGTCTATTTTACCATTTTAATTTATGTATAAATTTGGTGAATTTTCCCATCTAATGGGAATGAAAATGAGCTGGAAATGAAAAAATAAAAGGATGAACAGAACGTATTCTCTCTCTGTTTAGTTGCTACGGTTCCGTTCCAGTTTACCAGGTTCAGTGGCTACATGGAAACGATTCACAGCTGGTTTTGCGTGTTTTTTCCCATAAAGACGCAGAAAAGACAACCTGGAGAGGTGTGTGCTAAGCCACTCCAGTCGTGTCCTTTGCAACCCCAAGGACCCTAGCTCACCAGGCTCCTCTGTCCGTGGGGCTCTCCAGGCAGGGCTTCTGGAGTAGTTGCCATTTCCTTGTCCAGCGGGTCTTCCCAGCCCAGGGATCGAGCCCGGGTCGCCCATATTGCAGGCAGATTCTCTACTGTCTGAGCCACCAGGGAGGCCCAGAGGCCAGTGAGGGGTTATTGTACTTTTTCTTCCTGATTTGTTTACGGTTGTGCGGGGTCTTTGGTGCTGTGTGCAGGCTTTCTCAACTGTGAAAAGTGGGGCTCCTCTTCCCTGGGGCGCACGGGCACCTCACTTCCTCCCATCACAGAGCACAGGGTCTGCAGGGGGCTCAGCTGTTGCGGGGCACCAACTTAGTTGTCCCGAGGCAGGGGGAGCCTTTTGGAAGCAGGGATCAAACCCGTGTCCCCCGCACTGGCAGGTGGATTCTTCACCTCTGCACCACCAGGGAAGTCCAGTGGTTATTCTAAATGGGATTGAAAACTTGCTCTTAAAATTTAGTCCTCTGCTGGTTATATATAATTCCAGCCTATAAGATGATGATAATAAATTACTGAATAAGTTAATTATAACATTTAAACTTTTACTTTTTTTCTAAGTAATACACGTTATCTATATGTGAACAGAAGAACTTGAGGAGATCTTTTCATGGTGCTAAGTGGAGAAATTAGGCAAACGTGTATAAGAAGAGAGCTGGAAACAGATGTCCTTTAATGGACATGGCATAGATGGCTGCCCATGTAGGGTAATTTTTAGTAATACCCAAAAGATTTGCAGCTTTCCACTGTCCTTTTCATTCCATCTCTGTGTCAGGAAGATCCTTTGGAGTAGCAAATGACAACTCATTCCAGTATTCTTGCCTGGAAAATTCCATGGACGGAGGAGCCTGGCGGGCTACAGTTCATAGGGTCATAAAGAGTTCAGTTCAGTTCAGTTCAGTTCAGTCGCTTAGTCATGTCCAACTCTGCGACCCCATGGACTGCATTACACCAGGCCTCCCTGTCCATCACCAACTCCAAGAGTCCACCCAAACTCATGTCTATTGAGTCAATGATGCCATCCAACCATCTCATCCTCTGTTGTCCCCTTCTCCTCCTGCCCCCAATCTTTCCCAGTATCAGGGTCTTTTCAAATGAGTCAGTTCTTTGCATCAGGTGGCCAAAGTATTGGAGTTTCAGCTTCAACATCAGATCTTCTAATGAACACCCAGGACTGATCTCCTTTAGGATGGACTGGTTGGATCTCCTTGCAGTCCAAGGGACTCCCAAGAGTCTTCTCCAACACCACAGTCCAAAAGCATCAATTCTTTGGTGCTCAGCTTTCTTTATAGTCCAACTCTCACATCCATACATGATCACTGGAAAAACCACAGCCTTGACTAGAAGGACCTTTGTGGACAAAGTAACGTCTCTGCTTTTCAATACACTATCTAGGTTGGTCATGACTTTTCTTCCAAGGAGTAAGTGTCTTTTAATTTCCTGGCTGCAATCACCATCTGCAGTGATTTTGGAGCCCCCCCCCCCCAAAAAAAAGTCTGACACTGTTTCCACTGTTTCCCCATCTATTTGCCAAGAAGTGATGGGACCAGATGCCATGATCTTAGTTTTCTGAATGTTGAGGCTTAAGCCAACTTTTTCACTCTCTTCTTTCACTTTCATCAAGAGGCTGTTTAGTTCCTCTTCACTTTCTGCCATAAGGGTGGTGTCATCTGCATATCTGAGGTTATTGATATTTCTCCCGGCAATCTTGATTCCAGCTTGTGCTTCTTCCAGCCCAGCATTTCTCATGATGTACCCTGCATAGAAGTTAAATAAGCAGGGTGACAATATACAGCCTTGATGTACTCCTTTCCCTATTTGGAACCAGTCTGTTGTTCCATGACCAGTTCTAACTGTTGCTTCCTGACCTGCATACAGGTTTCTCAAGAGACAGGTCAGGTGGTCTGGTATGTCCATCTCTTTCAGAGTTTTCCCCAGTTTGCTGTGATCCACACAGTCAGAAGCTTTGGCGTAAAGAGTGAGACATGACGAAACGACTGAGCATACATGCCCACAACTCTCTTTCCATCAATTCTGAAGCTAATGCCTAAAATTCTCATTTTATTTCTTAGAGTTAAGGCGTTAAAAGTCTTTAATGGAACACACATGGGAAGGTAAGTCATCATTCATTGGTCGCTATCAACTTGGTATAAATTAGTTTATGAGACTAGGACCTCTCTGGTGGTCCAGTGGTTAAGAATCCCCCTGCCAACGCAGGGAACATGGACTTGGCTGCTGGTCTGGGATGATCCCCCATGTGGTGGGGTACCTGGGGGCCAGGACTGCCAAATCCCCTCCCAGGAGACGCCACTGCAGTGAGAGCCCCAAGCGCTGTAATAGGGGCCTGGCTCTTAGTAGGTGCTCAGTAAATACAAACTGAATAAATAAAAGACACAGAAAACTGAATGAAATAGAGATAGTTAAGAGCTATGAGTAAATAGAAGTGGCCAGAGCTATTGATATTAACCATTTCTTCCAACTCGGAGGTGGAGGTGGGAAAAGAAGTAGATTCCCAAAGCTGTAGACAAGGGAACAAAAATAAACTTGCTACTGATTTGAAATTTTTGCTGTTGTTGTTAACCAGTTTGTGGAAAATAGTTGAATCACAGAGATGGGCCTTGTGATGAAAGTGTCTAGATAGAAACTTAAAATTTCTAAAATCTCCTTTTTTTTTTTAGTAGAAGACTCCATCTCATCTTTCCAAATGTTTTTTTTAGAAGAGGATGTACTTAGGGTGTCCATAGTAAATAGATATTTTCTTCAAAATAGTCTCCCCAGGAAGATGAGACATTTATTCCCACACAGTTTCCGTGACTGCAAAGATATTTGCAGAATTTCTTCAGGAGCTGCCTGATGAGCCCCACAAGGACAGGAAGCTAACGAGATTGTAATCATCGTAATTACACTTCATCATAGATCAAAAGCCATTTAACTCAGCAGAGTGACCTGGTCGGCCCGCCAGCCTTTATCTCAGTGACTTCTGGCTTTGCTCAAAGATCCCCTCCCTGCAGCGCACAGTCCAGCTGGGCCAGGGTGTCAAGGGCCTTCCCAAGCCTCTGCCACTACCTGGGGAACGGTGCCTCGGTTTCCTTGTTGGTAAATTGCAGAATACTAATCCTACCTTAAGGTGTTCTCCTGAGGATTAAATTAGTTAGTAATACAACTGCCAAGCATTCAGAGCAGAGTCTGACACCTAATCAAGGCTTGGAGGTATAAGCCCTTCTTATAAGAAATGTGTCTGAGCCTTTCCAGTAATTGTGTGGCTTTCCCAGAGGACTTTTGGAAAGGGGCTACACTTCCTGTTTTCTGAAAGAATTAAGAAATCAGACACACAGTTTTAAGGCGTATTTTAATGATGTGTCCATGTCTACCGCTGTTGAAACAAATCGCCACAAATTTAGTGGCTTAAAACAACACAAAGTTTTTTTAACTTCTTATTTTATATTGGAGTATAATTGATTACTGATATTGTGTTGTTTGTAGTTAGTACAGCAAAGTGATTCTGTTATACATGTACATGTATCTATTCTTTTTCAAATTCTTTTTCCACTTAAGTTTAAAATGACTCAAATTTGTTATCTTCTAGTTCTGGAGGTCGGAAGTCTAAATCAGTCTCACCGAGTTAAAATCAAGGTGTCAGCAAGGCTGGCGCATTCCTGAGGCTCCAGAGAGAATCTCTTTTCTTGCCTTTTTAACTTCTAGAGACACCTGCGTTTTTTGGCTCATAGCTCCTTCCTTGAATTACTCCAACCTCTTCTGTCCTCATAATCTCTTAATGGCTCAACCTTCTTGCCTTCCTCTTATAAGGACACTTGTCATAAAGGACCCCTGGACCCGCTGCGTACTCAAGCTAAGCTCCCCTAGTTACCAGATCCTTAGTTTACTCCCACCCGCAGAGTCCCTTTTTCCTTGTAAGGGGAGATACTCACAGGTTCTGGAGATCAGGTGGTGGACATTTAAGGGGCCATTATTCAGCCCACCACAAACGATTTCCTTTTCTCGGGGAAGTGGTTCTCAGTGGACAGTACTGACCGCCTTCCCACCTCTCGGTGCACTTCTGCTGTGCCACTTTGAGGAAAGGAAACTAGTTTGAAGGAATAAACTGGAATCCAAGATTGGGAGGGATGCGTAGGGTGGTGCTATCTTTTGCGAATCTCTGCTTCGGAGGCTTTGTGAGAATTGTGTTGAGTTGGGCCATCTACCTTAGGTGGGTGTGCCCAGTTGCTGGTCGTGTCCGACTCTTTTGTGACCCCTTGGACTGTAGCCCACCAGGCACCTCTGTCTATAAGATTTCCCAGGCAAGAAGACTGGAGTGGGTCGCCCTTTCCTCTTCTAGGGGAGCTTCCCAACCCAGGGGTCAAACCCACATCTCCCGTGTCTCCTCATCTCCTGTGTCGCAGACAGATGCTTCACCACGGAGTCCTTGGGAAAGCCACCAACCCGAGACCTGAAGCTATCCGAGGCTTCTGACCCCGGTCATGTCACACTGGGGTCGACCAGCTTGGCTGGAGTTCGATCATGACGCTCCGCTCTACTTGATACACGGAAGACAGCACAGCCCCCTCCTGCGCCTGGTCAAAGCCTTTCTTACGCCTTACAGAGGAATAGCTTCCACCGAGTGGCGAGTTGTGCTGTTGTTCTGTTCTCTGCTGTCTGCAGTGCCTAGAACAGTGCCTGGCACCTTGCAGACAATGAATAAATAAACACTGTAGCAGGCTTCCCAGGCAGCGCTAGTGGTAAAGAACCCGCCTGCCAATGCAGGAGACCGAAGAGGTACAGGTTTCATCCCTGGGTCGGGAAAATGCCCTGGAGGATGTGTGTCTGGAGGCATGTCAGCCCACTCCAGTATTCTTGCCTGGAGAATCCTGTGGGCAGAGGAGCCTAGTGGGCTACAAGGCATAGGGGTCACTCAGAGTCGGACACGACTGAGGCGGCTTACACGTGTACGCACACACACACACACACACACACACACGCACACTGTATCAATGAGCGAGTGATTGATATTGAGAGGTCCTGCAGTGTTTGCAAACTATAACTGTTTTTCACAGAGATGAAACATGTCTTATCTCTTCTGTCAGTACTGCACCTGGAAAATCCTGGATTTCTCTGAGTATTATCTTAACCTGTGGTCACCTTGAAACTTCAGGTTTTCCCATGTGAAACCAGAGGACAGACTGGGAAAGCCTGCTTCTTAGAGCAGTGCCTGCTCATCGCCTCTTATTTTTCACTTCAATAAGATCCTGGGCATTTTTAATAAGCCAACATCCAGGGAACAAAGCTGTTATGAAATGACTTACTTAGAGGTTCTAGCCATAATTTTTGGCCTCAGAATATTGCTGGATGTTTTTTTCCTTTGTCAATCTAAAAGGAAAATGTAACATTTCAATTGCCATCCTTTAGAAAGAAGCAAAGAAGGGGCTATTTGCATTTGATCCACAAATTGGACCAGAATAATTTTTGTCGATGTCTAATCTGCCAATACTGTTTTCTAGAAAATTTAACTAAATACTCATTAATTCACTGTTTTCTCTTATTGAGTGAAAAGATTTTTTTTTCTGTCAACTGTGTTTTTATCCAGAATCAGTTATAGAATATTTTGCATTATTAAAAATCAGAGAGGTGAGAGTGACATTTCCTTTGAACTCCAAACAAATTGCAAACTTCAAAAATTGTTTGATGGAACAACATAGCATTATAACCCAAAGAGTCTGATGGAGGGGAAAAATGAAGAAAATAAAGAGTTGTGGGGTTTTTTGGCAAATAGGATATTAATGATACTTAACTCTATGATGTTAATTTTAGTGTTTACAAGTATTCATTGATTCTCTGTCAAAAGAAGTATCATTCCAGATCCCATAAAAAATTAACTCAATTATAAATCCAAAATTTTGGAAGACTATCCACACTAGGCAAATTCTAAAGATGGTCTTCCAAGATTCCCATCTCATATTTATTCAATCAAACAATAAGCTAGGTACTTCAGAGAAAAGATCTTGCAGAGGTAATCAACATCTCAACTCAGTTGAATTTAAGATGCAGAGATTACCTATCTCATGTGGGCCTGATCCAAGTGTATGACCCCTTTAAAAGCAGAATGCTTTTGCTGGTGACGAAAAAAGTCAGACATATACATGCCCACTGACCTCATGGAAGAAAATTAACGTCAAACAGATTTGAGTTCAGATTCTTCATTTATAGTTCTGTGAACTTTAGCAAAATCCTAACATCAAATTCTTTCATTTCCTAACCTATAATCCCAGCAACTTCATAAATTTATTGTGAAGCATTAAGAGACAGAATACACACAAAATACTTAGTACTATGCCTGCCACATACTACATGCACAATAAAAAATAACTATTATTTTCTTCTTATGTCCTCTTGATAAGATTACCATTCATAGGCTCTTTTGCAATCTGAATTTTGATTCTAAAACCATGTGAGTCCACATGAAATGACACAGAACATAACTCAAGTAGGGAGTGTTGTGTTATGTCGAGAGCTCGCTTCGAGTCCGTTCATCTGTCCGTGGTCCGTTTGGTCTCCCTTCCTAAACTCAACTTTTCTTCAGTTTGATGCATCGCTGACCAGCCCTGCATCCTTCCAGAAGTCCAAACTTCTATGACCACAGCTTTCTCAGCAGAACCTAGCTAGTCTGCGTCTTCCTCTTATAGGTCTCCACAGGCTAGCTGAAAACAGACTCGTGCGTTTCTCCCTGGGGCTGCCCTGGGTCCCCCCTCTGTCTACACCCACTGCTGTGGGTGTTAAAGACACAGTGATGAGCGTGCGGGTGAGGTTCATGGATGTTAAGACTGCCCAGCACGGCTGTTTCATTGTACGGATGGACCGTGTTTTATCTATCCCTTCATTAACTGTAGGATGCTAGGGTAGTTTCATCTTCTGGCTGTTGTGACGTGTGCCTTCTAGTACAAATATTCATGGACAAGTTTTCGTTTGAACACCTGTTTTCTATTCTCTTGGGAATACACACCTGAGCGGAATTGCCCGGTCCTCCAGTAACTCCATATTTACCACATCGAGGAACCACCAGACACAAGAGGCCACCTGCTGTACAATTCCATTTTTATGAAATGCACAGAAGAGGCAAATTCCAAAGACGCACAAAGCAAATTACTGATTGTCAGGGACTGGGAGGGAGAAAATGGGAAATGATTGCTTAATGGGTACAGAACGTCCTTCCGGGGTGATAAGACTGTTCTGGAACTAGATGATGGTGATGGCGGCACATTGTCAAGGTACTAAAAGCCACTGAACTGTCGCTTTACAACAGCAAAAGTGGTGAATTTTATGTTATGTGTCTTTTACCACAATTAAAAAACAGAGTAGCTGAGTAAGAACATGGAGGTGGATGGAAGTTGGCTCCTGGATAGGGTGTCAGGCAAGGTCCACCTTGGGGGGAGCCTGGGAAGAAGTGAGGGAGAGGCAGGCAGTGTAGACGGGCCGGGGTCACTGGCGTCACAGGCTGCCTCCGCCTCTGTGGTTCCCAACCTGTGATCTGCTCACAGGGCACATTTGGCAAAGTCCAGGGTTGTCTATAGTTGTCACCACTCAGGAAGGAGGTGCTGCTGGCTTCAGGTGAGTAGAGATCCAGAAAGTTGCTAATCGCCCTGCGATGCCCAGTGCTGCCCCCAGATGGTCTCCCCCAGATGGTCTGGCCCAGAGGACAACAGTGCCCCAGCTGAGAAGTCCCGCTCTAACCCCTGGGAACCCGAGCCGTAAGGGCTGTTGAAAAGAAGCCGCTTTCACGTAACACAGGTGAGGCTCTGCCGCCTTGCACGCTTCCAGCTACGATCCTGGTTTTAACCCCCCCACCTACAGCATTCTCGTGCGCGCTCAGTCGCTCAGTCGTGTCCGACTCTCTGCGACCCCATGGACTGTGGCCCTCCAGGCTCCTTGAAGCACGGAATCCTGCAGGCAAGGATACTGGAGTGGGTTGCCATTTCCTTCTCCAGGGGATCTTCCCAACCCAGGGATCGAACCCACATCTCTTGTGTCTCCTGCGTTGACAGCTGTATTCTTCACCACTGAGCCACCTGGGAAGCCTTACTTTTCCTTTAGCTGGCTGCAAACCTATGAAATGCCCACCCGGCGACCATAAATGCAATGGTCGTCCCTCTTAACCTAAGATGGAATGCATCCCGGCCTCCATGCTTGCTCTTGGGTGACGCCAACTGCCCAAACATTCTACCCCAGAATCCCGGCAGGAAGTGGCCATCAGCTGCTGGACCAGCCTCGCAGGCCTGACTTCTTGTCAACAGGAGGAGCCTAAGCTTTCTCGGACTAACCCTGGAGGAGCTTTCCACGCAAAGCTTCACCACCACAATGAGATATTTACTGTCTTTATCGGCGAGATCAAACCCACACACAGATGTCACATTTCTCAAATTCCGTCAGTAGATCAGACAAGCCATCTCTGGAAAGAGGACATTCCAGCCGGCAAGTTCAGAGCGCCTGGCTTGAGGGCCGTTCCCTTCCTATTTTCTGTCGTGCACCCTGAGCCTTTGTTGTCTCTGCAATGCTGATAAATCAATCCATCAAAAAATTTCCTCAGTGAAACTCAATCAAGAAAGGTCATGTCAGCGGGAGAGGAACAGATTAAATTAGCATCAAATTAGACATGGAAAGTGAGTTCTGTCAAAATCATCGCAGCGCTCAGCACAATTAGAATATGTTAATTATGCATTTCATTAAGGTGGATATGAGCTGAAATGTCACTGGGGTAGGCATCCGAAAAAGGGAGGCTTGCCAGGCACAACTTTCTCCAGACAACGTGTGACACCTTCATTAGCGTCAAGAAGAGCCAGTCTGCTTTGACTTTTTCTGCGAAGGATGAAACCGTTAACTGTTTGCTGGCTCCTCTCCTGGGCTGGGGGTCCCTGTCCCAAGAGGGGCCCCTGCTGCACCCCCAGAGCCTGGCTTCCTCCCACCGCAGCCCCAGGGGCCGCTGGCTGTGCCCGGTGGGCACTGGTGAGGGAGGTGGGTTTTAATGAACTGCCTGGGAGCTTGGAGGGGATCAGCCACCGCCTTAGGGGCGGCAAGGCGCTGAGAAGCGGGAGGGAGGGAAGAGAGGGGGAGGGTGGCAGAGGCGGGAGGACCCGCAGCCTCAGGGGGGCATGGGGATGGAAGGTCTAGTCCACGTTACCGGGCCGCGCCAGGAGGGAAGGGGCTTCGGGCTTACACCCGTGTGCTCAGCACGCTCTGATGTGGTGAGCTGTGTTGCAGGTCAGTCTCTGAGTCGTGGGAGCTGGGGGGCTTTTTCCCGGAGCTGAGTTGCCCCTGGTGAGGAGCTCGCAGGAACAGGAGGTTCCCACACGTGCAGCCTCCCAAGGGCGCATGCTTCCAGAGCTTCTCGGCTGGAGGCGTGCCCTCTGCCTGGCTTACTCCTCTGATGTTACTTTCCCTTGCAGCCCCCTCCTCATCACCGAGAGCTGTTTCTGGGCCCCTTCAGCCACGAGAGTTTCCCATCATCCCTGGAGGATGCTCTGCCCGTCGCCTGCCCCACCCCCATGCTGCTCCTCTGCTGGGAACGCTCACCTTCCACCTGTCTGCCCTGTGCCCTTAACACCCGCAAAGCAGATGCCCTCCTTACTGCATCACACCTCTGGAGGGGGACACGAAGCTTCGCACAGGTTCCCTCACTTCCAGTCACCAGTCTTCCAGAGCATTCCCAGAGCCCACTGCCAGGGGAGGACAGCAACCGCCCGCCTTTTTGGGCTCCTGGGCCCAGGCTCCCTGCTGGGTGCAGGGTGACCCGCCTCCCCAGGCTGCCTGAGAGACAGGGCTCTCCTGGGACGTGGCACTCTCACTCCTAAAGCTGGGGTCTCCGAGATGGACAGGGACAAGCTGAGCACCTCAGTTAAGGCTGCCCATGGATTATCTCAGTTATTTTTAAATAAATTTTGTTCTGCATAACAGTTTTAGACTTAAGAAAACTACAGAGACCCTAATCCAGAGGGTTCCCAAATGGCCCGGCCCAGTTTCTGCTGTTCCTAATCTCTTACATCACTCGCTACATTTGTCACAACTCATGAACCGGTACGGATACATTATCATCAACTAAAACCCATCCTTGATTCCAGCGTGGGCTTCCCAGGTGGCTCAGCAGGAAAAAATTCACGCGCCACTGCAGGAGGCATGTTTCAATCCCTGGGTTGGGAAGACCCCCTGGAGGAGGAAATGGCACCCACTCCAGCATTCTTGCCTGGGAAATCCCATGGACAGAGGAGCCTGGCGGGCCATGGTCCCTGGGGTCGCAAAAGAGTCGGACACGACTGCACGACTAAACAACGGCAACAGTGCTCGGTTCGCATTTCCTTTGTTTTCCCCTCACGTCCTTCTCCTGCTCCACCCGGGACCCTGCGTCTCGCGTAGTCCTCGTGGCGCCGGAGGCTCCTCTTGGCTGTGACAGTTTCTCAGACTTTCCTTCCGCCTGACGACTTGACACCCAAGAGCCCAATTTGGGTGTCCTCTACCATCTCTTTTAATCCTCACGCAAATCACGGGGCAGAAGCTATTGTCCCGTTTCACAGATCGAATTGTTGAAGCCTAGGACCAAGATGTGGAGAAGGGAATGGCAACCCACTCCAGTGTTCTTGCCTGGAGAATCCCAGGGATGGAGAAGGCCAGTGGGCTGCCGTCTATGGGGTCTCAGAGAGTCGGACACGACCGAAGTGACTCAGCAGCAGCAGCAGGACCGAGAGGATAACCAGTAAAGGGATGAAGGAGAAGCTGAGTTTCCACTGGGGACCAGTGGTTCCTCAGTCTCACCAGTAACAATGTTAACTAATCTACTTAGTGCTCGCTGTGTCCCAGCTGCCCTGCCAAGAGGTCACGTGTATCCTGTCACTTGTTATAGGGACTAAACCGATGACCACTTTATAGATAAGAAAACTGAGGCCCGGGACGTTTCCCTGACTGTCTCCCTAGATCTGTATTGGTGAATTTTTTTTTGTCCTGAGGGCACCCTGTACTTCCTTGGACTCACCAGTCACTTTCTGTAGCTTGTACCCACATAACTAAAGTGAAAGTGAAAGTCAGTCTTGGAGGCCCCATGGTGTACACAGTCCCCGGAATTCTTGAGGCCAGAATGCTGGAGTGGGCAGCCTTTCCCTTCTCCAGGGGATCTTCCCCAGGGATCAAACCCAGGTCTCCCGCATTGCTGGTGACTAACACACTCAGACAGTAGCACTTCTCACGGTACACTGCAGTCACCAGGCAAGCTGTCCATCAACTCCCCTAGGCGGTAAGTTCTGCTATTTTGCTTTTTAGAAAAATCTCTATTTCTTGGTACATATGTTAACAAATATATCTTAAATAATAATAAGTATAGTCTACAAAAATATTGAATGACTATGTTGCACTGAAACCAATACAGTGTTATAAATCAACTACACCTCCATAAAGAAAAAAAGAAATGACCAGACTATGGAATTTTTAAAAAAAGTTTTCTTGGAGTATAGCTGATTTACAATGTACACCGGTTAGCTTCTGTTATACGGCAAAGTGAATAAGCTACAAATAGATGTATAGCCACTCTTAGATTCTTTTCCTATATAGGTCATTACAGAGTATTGCAAAGAGTTTGTGTTAGTCTAATCCTTGATTATAGAATTTTATCATGACTTAAGTTCTGTTTTTTTTTTTTTTTTTTGCGGTGGGAGAGAAAGCAAGGGCTTCACAGTGGGTCAGCGGTAAAGAACTTGCCTGCTGATACAAGGGATGAAAGAGACACGGGCTTGGTCCCTAGGTTGGGAAGATCCCTTGGAGTAGGAGCTGGCAACCTACTCCAGGATTCTTACCTAGAAAACTCCATGGACAGAGGAGCCTGGCGGTCTACAGACCACAAGGTCGTGAAAGAGTCAGCCGTGAACGAGCACAATGAGAAAGCAAAGGTTTATAACTTTGCTTCTAGCCTTTCTCCATAGGGCTGCTTTTCCTTGTATTAAATTAATGGTACACATTAATGCACATCTAACACAGCCGGTTGGCATTCACTGTCTCTAATGTGGAGTGTAAACATGATACACACAACACTGCCGCCATTTTTTCTCACGCAAACCCTTCCAGGGCATTATTCTGTGAATTTACTTGATTTTCTCTTTTTTCTTTTCCTCTTCATTTCTCCTCTCTCTCATTCTTTCACTCTCTATTTTGAAAAATCAATGATTAACTCCTGGTTTTTGATGGAACCCATAAGGCAATCACTTTTTATGCAAATTCTTTCAGGGATTTGCACAGTGGAAAATAACCTTAGTCCCAGTTATAATGTCAGAGTAGGTGGGATAATCCACTAAGTGGTAAGTTGGCTTTAGGTAAGCCTGTTTTCTCCTCAGTAATGTGAGAATAACCTTCCTCATTGCTTGCATTAATTGAGAGAATGCAGGAAAAAGAAGACAAAACCTGGTGTCTAGCACATAACAAATCCCCAATAAATGACTGTGGTGATGATGGGTAGGACATTGATGATGATGATAATAGGAATTGTGAGTTGGTTTCTATGCAGTACCCAGAAGCATGGGAGGCAGCCTAGAGTCCTATTTTGAAAATATTGCATCAGCATAAATATCTCAATTACCAGGGAGAGAAGACAGCACTGGCTACCAATGCTTGCCTTAAAGTTTGCAACGAAACACATGGGGGACCGGGTCGCTCTGGCAGAAACACTCCAAAGCTGCGAGGTTCTGGAGTGATGTTTGCCTTGCCCCTGAGTCCTAGAGGAATTCCAAGGAAACTGACAAGGGAAATGAGGAGTCTGCGGGAGTCCAGGTTGGGCTATTAATGCCTGGCTCTCCAGACGGTCTCCTTTTCTGAGCTTCATTTAATTGTTAGGATCACCCGAGGCCCAGCCTGTGAGAAAAGGAAAGATAGTGGAAATTACTCATGAGCTGGCTCCGATTTGACGGAGCCGACCACCTTTGCTCGTGGCAAGATCTCCTGGAAGGGGCGGGCTGGGGTGAGGCAGAGCTTGGTGCCTTCTGGCTTCCTTGTCAGCACTGCCATTGATATGAAAATCAAGAGGTTGGCATACAGCGCCTGGTAGCATTGGCAGAATTCCAGGCCAGCTCTAATGAGCCTCACCTGGGCTAATTACATTTTTTACAAACCCCGCTGGAGAGGTTAGAGTTGCCAATTGCTCGTCCCGAATGATAGTGTCTGGGATTTCTGAGCACTGAGATTTCTCTCTGTCTCTGGCAGTCGGAGCCCCCAGGGGCCAGAAAGTGCCCTGAGGAGGTCTGGCTGCTTGTGGTCACCTGGCAGTGACCCTGATTGTCCTGGAAAGAAAGGGGAGCTGCAGAGTTCGGAGATGGGCCTCAGTCATGTCCCCCAGTGACGGGCTCACTGACCTTCCTGTTCTGGGCTTGCAGCCTCACCCGAAACCTCTGGAATCAGAATCTGCATTCTAAACAAGATCCTCGGGTGCCGTGTCTGTACCGTTAAGTTTGAGAAGCACTGATACAGAAGTTCCTTACCACCGCGGCCTCCAACAGAGACAAACATTTCCTAGAGGTACAGAGCATAAGCGGCTTCCCAGGTGGTTCAGCAGTAAAGAATCCACCTGCCAATGCAGGAGACATGCATTGGACCCCTGCGTCTGGCAGATCCCCTGGAGAAGGAGACAGCAACCCGCTCCAGTATCCTTTCTGGGAAATCCCATGGACAGAGGGCCTGGCGGGCGGCGGTCCGTGAGGTCACAAAGAGTTGGCACGACTGAGCGACTAACAACAGAGCATAAAGGACGTCCAGAGGTGAGGGTTGGGGTCCCCTTCTACCACTCGTCACTTGAATGACTTGGGCTAGGGATTTACCTCCTTGAGCCTCAGTTTCCTTATCTGTAAAAATGCATGTAAGTTTAGTCCCCATGACACAGGGAGAGCGTGAGGCTCAAGTGCCTTTCACCACAGCGCGGGCTTCACAGACAGAGCACACCCAAGCTGGGTGAAATCAGAGAGGACTTCTTGGAAGAGGTAGAATCTAAGTAAGGACTTAGTAGCTGCTTGGGGAGGTTCCCAGAAGCCCACCAGCACAGTATCTCCCACACTCTCCCCAGTGAGTCTGTGGGTCTCCATAAACAATTAACGCAGTGGGGGACAATGATGGGTGGCCCACTCATTGCACAAAGAAGAAAAATCTGAAAAAATCAGCTTGATTTTTCCTAGCCCTCCTGTGCCGGCTGCTTTCCCCTCACCAGTCATCAGTATTCACCGCCTTGGGGTAGAGATGATTGCACCAAAAATACAGGGAAAGAAATTTGAGTTTAACAAATGTAGGGTTTGCAAAAAGCATGATTCCAGAGACAACTCAGCGAAAAGATAAGATGTGATTAAAGAGCAAGTCTTACCCCCTGGACTTGACTAGACAAACACACAGAGTGGAGTTGGTGGGGGGCGGGGGGCGGGGAGAGCTGAAGCAGTGCTGGGGAGTCAGAGGCTGCTCCGTGTCCCCGAAAAAGGGGTGGGTGATAGCAATCCCAAGGGTCCTGAATAGATGCAGGAGGAGCAGTCACAGACCCTCTTCCAGCAGCACCTCGGAGGCCGAAGTCCCCATTAATGCCCGGCTCCCAAGTAGCTCGGGGGGAACAGCAGCAGATGACTGAGAGGGCCTCTAGCCAAGGGGTGGGGCGCCCCCAGGGCTGGCCTTGTGGGCACTGGACCTGGGCACTCACACCGGCCCTGCGCTTGGCTGAATGCTCGGCGTTGCTGCCTTGAAACCCCTAATAATTTTGAAGGAGCCTGCGCTCTCATCTTGCACTGGGCCCTGCAGACCACGTGGCTGGTCGTGGCAGCTCCTCAGAGTCCCCAAGTCCAAGCATGACGGGTCACATGTGAGCCCCAGGCGGCTCAGGGGGACCAGAGGCACGGAGAGAGCCTGAGGGCCCCCCCAACCCCGCCGCCTCCAGGAGGGCTGAAGCAGCCCTGCTCCCTCGGGCTAGGTGCGTACCCTCTGCAGAGAGGGGGGGGCCCTAAGCTTCTGCCTTGAAGGACAGGGGCTTGAAACAGACCCCGAGTGCAGGTGAGGAGCACAGAGCAGGTGGCACCTCTTCTACACCTGAGCGTGGGCACTGGCTGAGGGTTTGCCTGCTAGCTTTCCCCTGGCGTTTTCGGTGACTAAGTGAGCTTAGATCCATTTTCTGCTCTACCCTGCTGGTGATGAGAGCCGGGCTTGGAGCCCGCCCGCAAATGCCCTGGCGCTGGGCCTCCTGCTCGCACTTGCCCGTGGGGCTCGGTTGGCATTTCCACCACCAGAGCTCGCCTGGCTCTTGCCTGCCTTGATGGGCAAGACACAGCCCTGACCTCACGGACTCTTGTGTGAACTGGAGGTGGGCATGGCAGAGGATCTGGGGCAGGGTGTCCCACCCTCAGCACGGGGGCTGTTGGTGCTGGATGGGTCTTTGTGGGGGGGCCAGTCTTTAGGGTAGGGGAAGCATTCCTGGCCTCCACGCCCACCCCAGATGCCAGGAGCACCCCCTCCACTCTGGACAATCAAGAAGCTCCTTCAGGCTTTGCCAGCAGTTCCCTTGGGGGGCAAAACCACCCCTGTGGTTTCAAATCCACCGTGGCCAGTTCCTGCAAGGTGACCTGGGACAGGTTCTCCAACCATGAAGGGCCTGAAGGAGACCTTTTGGAAAAGGAGAACGTGATTGTTTTCACTTGCCATCCTGGTGGCGCGCGTTCAAGGAGCTGCCACAGGGGAGCCTCCTGGTGAAGGCGGCGAGCCTCACGGGGGTCTCTCTCGGCCTCTGCCAAGCCGAGGTCACAGACGAGGAACACTGAGGCTGTGGGGGGTGACGGCGCTCCACCAACCCAGGGCCAGTGCCCTTTCTACATTATGTAAACAAGCACAAAAATGGCCCTGCACTGGGAAATTATGAATGTCCTAATAATGTTCCCATGACCAGGGAAGCTGGTTATGGGCCAGGCACCACGGGAAGAGTGTTGCAGGATGGCATGGACTTCACGTGGAGAGCATCCTTGCTTTACAGGTGCGGAAATGGGGCTCCAGGGAGGTTGGCTGACGTTCCCGGGATCACACCTGAAGCCGCGTGAGCAGAGCCGAGCTCCTGCGCCTTAGCAGCTGCAGCACCGAGGGAGGGTATCCAAACGTGAGAGACGTGTGAGCACAGCGCGCTCAGTTGCTCCTGTCGCAGCTGACTCTCTGTGACCCCACGGACTGTAGCCCGCCAGGCTCCTCTGTCCATGGGATTCTCCACTCAAGAAGACTGGAGCGGGTTGCCTTGCCCTCCTCTAGGGGATCTTCCCAACCTAGGGATCAAACCTTCGTCTCCTATGGCTCCCACATTGGCAGGTGTGTCCGTAACAGTTGGAGCCCCCTGGGAAGCCAAAGGAGCCGTGGTGCACACACACCACGAAATATTACTCAGCTGTGAAAAAAGAAGGAAATAATGCCATTGCTGTCACGTGGCTGGACCTGGAGACTGCCGTTCCAAGCGAAGTCAGACAGAGAAAGACAAATGTCATATGGTATGACTGATGTGCGGAATTTTGAAAAGTGATACTAATGAACGTATTTAGAAAACAGAAACAGACTCACAGACTTTGAAAACAGACTTCCGGTTACCAAAGGGGAAAGGTGGTGGGGGGAGGGATAAATTAGGATTTGGGGAATTGGATAATAGATAATAATAGAAATAGATAATCAGCAAGGGCATACTGTATAGTACAGGGAACTCTACTCAACATTCTTAATAGTGAAATGGAAAAGAATCTGAGAAAGAACAGATATTTGTACATGAATAACTGAATCACTCTGCGGTACACCTGAAGCTAACACAGCATCGTAAATCGACTTTACTCCAGCATAAAATAAAAATTAAAAAAATGCAGTGGCTTGTGCTTACGTCACGCATTACCCGCCCGGTGTCTGCTTCTGCACAGTCCTGTTACTTATTTAATATTTCTCTTTTAGTGGATATGCTTTTGGCTTAAATATTTCAAGAGGCATTTTACAGCACTTCTCCAAACTGAAAAGCAGTTTTAGCAGCCACGCATGGAAGAGAGAAACAGGTTTTCCGCATTGGGAGTCAGTGTTGTTAATTATCTCTGGTAATCCAAAGATTTGGATCTGGGCAGGGCGTGGTCGTTCAGCCTCTTGTATGGAAGGTCCATTGGCTCGGCTCACTCGGCACCCACGCACAGCCGTTTTCCCTGAGTATCCCCTTCTGCGGAGGCTGGAGAGCTGAACGCTTGCTGTGCCCTTTGCCATGCAGCGTGGTCATGTGGCGCTGCTCCGCCAGTGAGGAGCGTGAAGGGACGCAGTCCTTCCCTGATTGAAGGGCAAAGCCTTGCCAGCTGTTCATCACTTTGTGATGGGGAGTTTTACGTGTCAGCTTGGCTAAGCTCTGTGCGCTCGGGTGCTCAGTCATGGCTGACTCTTTGCAACCCCGTGGACTGTAGCCCACCAGGATCCTCTGTTCATGAGATTCTCCAGGCAAGAATACTGGAGTGGGTGGCCATGCCCTCCTCCAGGGGATCTTCCCAACCCAGGGGTTGAACCCAGGTCTCCCACATTGCAGGCAGATTCTTTACCATCTGAGCCACCAGGGAAGCCCAAGAATACTGGAGTGGGCAGCCTATCCCTTCTCCAGGGGATCTTCCTGACCCAGAAATTGAACTGGGGTCTCCTGCATTGCAGGCAGATTCTTTACCAGCTGAGGTTCCAGGGAAGCCTTCAGTCAAACACGGAGGTATTTTGTAGATGTGAGTGACATCCACAGCCAGTTGATTTTAAGTAAAGGATAGTATCCTCTATAATGTGGGTGGGCCTCATCCAATCAGTGGAAGACCTTAAGAGTAAAACCCAGACTTCCCTGAGGACCAAGACATTCCACCTGTGGACTGGAAGCGTTGCCTGCTGCCTGAGAGTTTCCAGCCTGCTGCTTTAGCCCACAAATTTCAGACTCGGTCAGCCAGACCCATAACTGTGTAAGCCAATTCCCTGGAGAAAAATCCTCCTGCTCTCTCTCCTCTCACGTCTCACTGGCTTTGTTTCTCTGGTGGAATCCTGACTGATACACTGTCCTCCTTCATTTTCACAAAGGAAGTGTGAGCTGTGGAGATGTAGCAGGCATCTTGCTGCTGTGT
Organism: Antilocapra americana; assembly: GCA_007570785.1. Classification (NCBI taxonomy): domain Eukaryota; kingdom Metazoa; phylum Chordata; class Mammalia; order Artiodactyla; family Antilocapridae; genus Antilocapra; species Antilocapra americana. The sequence goes on from ML662452.1 coordinate 2,410,529, forward strand.
AAGTCAAGCTGGGCCCTGAGGTCGAGCTGGATGGGGCAGCGGGGATGGGGAGGACCCGGGTCTGGGTGGCCTGCCCACGTTCGCCTGTCAGCTGAGGCAGCCCACCTCTGCGCATCTTCGCATCACTGAAATCAGAGCGTGTCTTCTCAGTGATCACATCTCACAATTCATCGACAGGCTTGTTGGGGTTGTGTTACGTTGCGTGTGTCTTTTTTCTCCTGGGGGCACCTCACTAATGCCACAGTTTATCATCGGTGGTGTCTTAGGTTTAATAAATGAGAGTAACTGCAAACCCAGTGCTGACTTGATTCGGGTTTTATATATTTTGGACTGTCCAGTATGTCAGTGTGCCATTTCCCTGAGCTGGACGCTATGAGATAACCAGTCTTGGAAGGCATTGAGCAAGACCTTCCAATAAAGACGTTGGAGGAGAAGGAATACTTTTCTCCTCCGATGTCTTTATTTTTTTTATTCTTTAATTAATTTTTAGTTGGAGAATAATTGCTTTCCAAAGCTGTGTTGGTTCCTGGCGTACAGCAGTGCCAGTTAGCGAGAAGCGTGTAAATAGACACACAGCTACATCTGCGTCTATGTTCCCACGCTCATACGTCCTCTCCCTCCTGAGCCTGCCCCCGCCCAGGACATCTCGGATCACCTCGCTGAGCTCCCTGCGGTGCACAGCCTCTGCCCGCCAGCTGTCTGCTTCACACGCAGGGCCTCTAGTGCCTCGTCTCCCGCAGTCCAGCCACCGTGTAACAACCTTTCATTTCTTCATGAAGGCTTCTTTGAAAACAAACCAAACCCTCCACATGCTTGCATTTTACCTGATGAGACAAGCAAAGCTGTCCCCAATCCTGTCCCTTCTCACTGCAGAATCCACTCCCCAAGCTTAAGGCAGGTTGAAATGAGCTTTTTTAAAAAAAAAAAAAAAACAAAAAAAAACTGATGAAAATATTATAGGAATTTAAAACCAAACCCATTGATATCCTGATTAGACACCCCATGTTAATTGCGGATTCTTTCAGGCGACAGAGCAGGTCACCGTCTGGGCATCATGTGGTAGCGGTTTCATAACGCTGCCTCAAGGAACTGCCGTTTGTGGCTCAAACTTTTCCCACCTGGCAAGCGAGGCTGGGAGTGGCTTTCCTGTCTCAGCTTGCAAGGAGGAACATCAGGTGCCTCTGAGGAGGGGAGCCAGATGGGAAAAGGGAAACTTGGGGCCCGCTTGTTTTATTTTTTTCCTTTTTAAACACGCTTCCTTGAAAACTTGGTACAGACTTTCCCTCTTTCCTCCTGACACTTCCAAGAAAGGATGATTGAGATGATTCTGCCACACACAAGGAAATGACTCCAGGAAGTTTTTCTAACAGGAGACATTTCTGGGATTTCCATCACTGAATCTCTACCTCCTTCCATGGGTCTTGGGCAGGGGACAAAATCAGATACCTACAAGGTCCACGGAGGGAAGGGCTGATGGGGACTGTGGCAAATGAACCCTGGTTCTGTTTGCTTCTTCTCCTTTTAAAAGTTGTTGTTTACTTATTTTTGGCTGTGCTGGGTCTTCGCGGCTGCATGGGCGTTTCCTCCAGCTGTGGCAGGCAGCTCTAGGTGCGGTATACAGGCTTCTCCTTGCCGTGGCCTCAATAGCAGTGGGCTTAGCTGCTCTGCAGCGTGGGGGATCCTCCCGCATCAGGGGTGGAACCCGTGACTCCTGCATTGGCAGGAGGACCCTCTACCTCTGAGCCATCAAGAAAGCCCGAACACGGATCCTGTTTTACTAAGACAGAAGGCGCCTCTGCCTGCTGCTCGGCTCTGCATGTAAAGCGTGTCCAGACTCTCATCACCCCCACGGCTGACATCCTAGTCCGAAACGGTAGAGCTCGGACTCTAGGGTCCAAGGGACTAGGGACTCCAGGGTGTCAGAATCACATGTGTGTGCGCTCAGTCTCTCAGTCGTGTCTGACTCTTTGTGGCCCCATAGACTGCAGCCCGCAAGGCTCTTCTGTCCATGGGATTTCCCAGGCAAGAACACTGGAGTGGGCTGCCAGTTCCTTCTCCAGGCGATCTTCCTGACCCAGGGATGGAACCTGAATCTCTTGTGTCTCCTGTATTGGCGGGTGGATTCTTTACCGCCATGCCACCTGGGAAGCGCTGTCAGAATCACATCAAGGGCTTATTAGAACATATGGCACTGGGCCCCACCCACCCTCAGGGTTTCTGACTCAGTAAATCTCTGGTGAGGCCAAGAGTTTGGTTTTGAACAAGTTTCCAGGTGGTCTCGATGCTGCTCGTGTGGGGACTGCACCGAGAGCCACAAGTCTCAAGCACTGTCGTCGCTCGCCTGGGCTGTGCGAAGCCTCCTAACGGCCTCCGCTTAGACGTTATCTTCCCGTGGGAAGCCTGGGTCTCCATGGCCCCACTGCGCTGGCTCACACCTCCGGTTCCCCCCCAGGTCCCAGGAAGAGATGCAAGTGCCCCAGCCCTGACTGCTTTCCTGGCATAATCTTCCCTGGGTGCATGTGATGATTACGTCTTTGGTTGGCCTCTCCCTGGTTAGTTACTATCTTCTGTTCCAGCTGCTCCGTTAACTTTTCTCCATCATGCTGCTTTATCATTAGCTCCCCAAACAGACCTTGTTAAAAAAAATACAAAAAACTTTTAACAACTTCCCTAAAGGTAGGGAATGATTTTTTCTGTACCTTCTGTCTTCTTACATTTCCTAGGCCCATGAACCCAGCCTCACTAGGCACACATGCTAATATATCTAGAATCTCCATGGACGCTTGGCAATTCCGTCCACGGGGAAATGAGTTATAATGCAACTCATGACAAGTCGGGCAGAGACATCGCTCCCTCTCACGTGGTTTGCCAGAAACTCCGGCATCTTTTCTTCTGAGCTGTTGAGGCTTGAGAACGTCATCCCCCGTAAAGTGAAGCCAGGCACAGTGTGGGAAAGGATTGAGAAGGAGTCCACATCCTACAGATGAATCCCAGACAGATGTCAGATAAACATATTTAAATAAACTGAATGTCACTTTTCTCTTTAATCTCTGGTTTTGGAGGGGCTGAAACTTTCTGGACCTTATCAATGAGCTGTCATCTTTGATTGCTGTCATAGTTCATGCACTTAAAAAAAAAGTGTCAAGAGGGTGGGAGTGCAAAAGAGAGAAAATAGAAAGGGTTAGATGTTCAAGTGAAAATAAAATATACAGCCTCCACCAGGCACCTTGGTCAACACGACTTAGGAGTGACTGTTGGTGCAGAGGAAATAGTCCTGGCCTTCTCAAGGCAGCTGGATGGTATCAGACTCTTGGGGGAATCTCAGGATCCTCTGACTATATTCCTGTTCTTCCCTCACTCTGGCAGTCGAGTCTTCATTGTTGTCACTCAACTCGAAAGTGATGTGCTGTGTCACTTTTGTATATGAAAGGCGTGGGCATCACCACACATGGCTGCATGTAAGCTGGTGGAATCTGAGTTAGATTTGCATCTGATATTATGCAGGGGTCATGCAAGCTGAAGCAGCGGGGGAGCTGGGCAAAGAGCACACCCAGCTTCTCTCGACGTCTCTTTCCACTTCCCGTGGGATTTAGAATCATTTCAAACTAAAAGTGAAAGAAAATGTGCCTGAAACTCTGCATACAGATTGTTGTTGCTTAGTCTCTCAGTGTCCTCCTCTTCTCGACCTCATGGACTCCGGCCTTCCTCCGTCCATGGGATTTCCCAGATGAGACTGCTGGAGTGGGTTGCCGCTTCTTCCTCCAGGGGATCGTCCCGACCCAGGGATCAAACCCACGTCTCCTGCACCGGCAGGCGGATTCTCTATCACTGAGCCACCTGGGAAGCCCTGAATATCTAAAGGCAAGAAGTGTAGGTCGGGGCTGACAAGTTCATTCTGCGAAGGGCCAGAATATAAATAAGAGGTAGTTTAGGTTTCGCAGACCAGATGAGCTCTGTTCCCACTGCTCAGCCCTCTGCCTCTGTACCCTAAAACTAGCCAAAGGTAATATGTAAATGGATGAACACGGCCGTGTCCAGCAAAACTTTATTAATAAAGACAGGAAGTGGACTGGATTTGGCCTGGGGGCCTCGGTCTGTCAACCCCCTGATCTAGAATTTGAGTCCTAAACACCAACAGCTAATAAAATGTTAACCGCACACACGCACAGCTTCCTCCTTTCCCCCTCCTTCCCTCCTTTCCTTCTTCCCTCCCTCCTTTTAACTTCTTCCTACTTCTATGCTCTAATCTCCCTTCAGTGAACATTTACTACTTAAGTTGTTAAAAGTAAGGTTCTTGATGGTTTTGATGATTTGCTGGCTTCTTTTTAGAAAAGATTTGGAAAACCACCTAGACCATCTTATGGAGTTCGGCACCTTTTCCTCTTTCTCCCCAGAACCATTCTCTCTGTAATTAGTCCAGATGCTGTCTGTGTTTATGACCGATCCCACGGGTGGGTTATCTGGTTAGTACCTCCAGCGTGGTTTCGCCGGTCAGCTGTGTCGGTAAACCCAGGCATGAGCTGGAACTGATACGGACGATCAGAGGGGGGGAGAGGCGCAGAGCCTTCCGGAGTTAAATTTGGCCATAAATGGTTTTCAGCGCCAGATCACAGAAATGCAGATCTTGGGTCTGTGAGTAACCACCGCCCCCATATTTCCTGCTTGGTAGGGAGCAGAAGGGAAGAAGGGCTCTTTTGTTCTTTTATTTTTACTTGAATTTCGTTTTGCAATTAACAAGGTGCAACTGAGGCGCTTCCTGGAGCTCTGAGCTGGAGAGCAGGGACTCAGACTGGGCTTGCTGGATGGCGGCCCGAAGCCTGGCTCCAGACACAACAGTCTCGACAGACAGCTGTCTCTCCGGTTCTTAAAGTTCAACAGGAAAGGAGACAGAAGTTGAAATTCTTTGGCAAATACATTCCAGTGATGAGAAACATTCCTGTTTTAAATTAAGCTTAAAACTCCTTCTGATGGTAATAGTCAGACCTTGAATTGATGGTAAAACCTGATTTTCCATAGAGATGAGGCTTTCCTGGGTGCTAATTCTTGGCTGGAGTCCCGAGGCTTAACATTTTATAGAAATTATCAATAGTAGTGTACTTAATCGCTAATTCAGCTAACTATTCTTACCCTACCTCTGATGGATGTACCGTTTCTAAGGTATTTATCAAGCTGACTAGGCTTATGGCTTTGAAGTATGTAATTTTCTTTATTGATATTCCAACTCTAGCCACAAAAAGATTTAAGATGACTTATAAAGGGAATAAATAATAAAACAAGTGAAAAAAGGAGAGAGCAAATATCTTAATGATAAGAATTAAAATAGGTCCTGCGACTAATCACCCCATTTGTATGTGAGCGTCCTGGCAACCAGTGCAAAGAAGGAACAATACAACCTTCGTGGAAAGATGCTGCTTCCTCATTAAATTGGAAAAGAAGATGCTTCATCGCAGATTCCACGTGGGCAATGATCGACTATCAGTGGCTTATCAATAACCAATGCAGGTGTGGAGGCTCCAGGGCCGCAGCCCCAGTGCCCCTGTGAACCAGCCCTCGGGAGGACCGCAGCCCTGCTGAGTGGCCAGGCCTTCCTTCCACTGGGGGGCACTGGTGTCCACACTCACCAGCCAGGGGCTTTCCTGGGCCCTCCTTCCTGTCCAAACTCAGCTTCCTCTCCAGGGCCGCGTCACCCTCAGCCTCTGCTGTGCCAACGTGTGTGTGTTAGACAGGTTTTCAGGGAAAGTGAAAGTGAAGTCGCTCAGCCTGACTCTCTGCAACCTGTGGAGAATCCCCACAGGCTTCTCTAGGCAAGAACCTGGAGTGGGTTGCCATTTCCTTCTCCAGGGCAGCTTCCCCACCCAGGGATCAAACCTGGGTCTCCAGCATTGCAGGCAGATGCTTTAGCCTCCGAGCCACCAGGGAAGCCTTTCACGGAAAGTCATTAAAAACACACAAGTTACACCAAAATTCTCACCTTGGCGATCTAAGTAGGCCAGGTGAAATTGCCCCCAGCAGCGCTCCAAGACAGCTAATGAGCTGCTTGAACTCTCAACTCAGGTACATGATAATGAACGTCAGTGTGAAAAAATCCCAAACAAAACATAAGCCGTAACATGCTTCAGGCGGAGAAACCCACATCTCCGTTTCCACAGCCACGGTGTTCACAATGCAGTTTAACCAGGACCAAAGTTTGCTTCTAGATCATTCCATGCCCCTGCATGGCTTCCCCTTATTAGTTTAATCTCCTGTTTCATGAATTCAACCGGCTAACTTTCCATGAGCAGGAAATGGCTGCCTGAGGCAGGGCTAAGCCCTGGGCACGTGAGCCCGGTGCTCTGACTCAGTGGAGGAGAGTGTAAAGAAATGCATCTTGTGATGCTTTGAAATCAAGACCACAGCGGAGGGAGCCTCAGCAGGTCACGAGAGCCCAGGGGACGTGCTCCAGCTCTGTCGGGAAGGTCAGCACAGGCTTCCCGGAGCAGTTACCTTGACCCGAGGTTAGGGGCGACGAGGACTCAGCCCCCGCCCCGCCCAGAGCTTCTCCGCTGGTCCTGCCGCTTGTGCCCGGAGGCTGTCTGCTTTCTGATACGCTTCACGCTGAGAAACACCCTTTCACACACAGCCGTCTGTCCAGAGCCCGAACTTCCCACCACTGGAACCGTCTGTGCGGATGAAAGCCTTGTCTCAAGGAGTTTGAAAGGAGAATGTTTCATGCGGAAGAGGAGCCATGAGCAAGGTGGAGAGCTGGTCCCATATCACTGGGGATGGGAACCGGAAGTCTGGGTGGACTCCAGTGTGCAGATGAGTAAGTGGAGGTCAGGGGAGGGGTGGGGGAGCTGAGAGTCTCGGCCTGGTCTACAGCCCCAGTCCTTATGCCCCTGTAGCCTGGAGTTACACCATGTTCGTCAGTCTTCAAGGATCCATCAAAAGGATGTGCTTAAGCACAGAAAATTCTTAAAGAGATGGGAATACCAGACCACTTGACCTGTCTCTTGAGAAACCTGTATGCAGGTCAGGAAGCAACAGTTAGAACTGGACATGGAACAACAGACTGGTTCCAAATAGGGAAAGGAGTACATCAAGGCTGTATATTGTCACCCTGCTTATTTAACTTCTATGCAGAGTACATCATGAGAAACGCTGGCTGGAAGAAGCACAAGCTGGAATCAAGACTGCCGGGAGAAATATCAATAATCTCAGATATGCAGATGACACCACCCAAATGGCAGAAAGTGAAGAGGAACTAAAAAGCCTCTTGATGAAAGTGAAAGAGGAGAGTGAAAAAGTTGGCTTAAAGCTCAACATTCAGAAAACTAAGATCATGGCATCTGGTCCCATCACTTCATAGCAAATAGATGGGGAAACAGTATCAGACTTTATTTTTTGGGGCTCCAAAATTACTGCAGATGGAGATTGCAACCATGAAATCAAAAGACGCTTACTCCTTGGAAGGAAAGTTATTGCCAACCTGGATAGCATATTGAAAAGCAGAGACATTACTTTGCCAACAAAGGTCCGTCTAGTCAAGGCTATGGTTTTTCCAGTAGTCGTGTATGGATGTGAGAGTTGGACAGTGAAAAAGGCTGAGCGCCAAAGAATTATTGCTTTTGAACTGTGGCGTTGGAGAAGACTCTTGAGAGTCCGTTGGACTGCAAGGAGATCCAACCAGTCCATCCTAAAGGAGATCAGTCCTGGTGTTCATTGGAAGGACTGATGTTGAAGCTGAAACTCCAATGCTTTGGCCACCTGATGTGAAGAGTTGACTCATTGGAAAAGACCCTGATGCTGGGAAGGATTGGGGGCAGGAGGAGAAGGGGATGACAGAGGATGAGATGACTGGATGGCATCACCAACTCAATGGACATGGGTTTGGGTGGACTCCAGGAATTGGTGATGGACAGGGAGGCCTGGTGTGCTGCAGTTCATGGGGTGGCAAAGAGTCAGACATGACTGAGCGACTGAACTGAAATGAAGCACAGAAGAGATTAAAAAAAAGGGTGGCTTTGATAGGAAGGAGTTCTATAGTGCAATGGTATGTACGTATGTGTTTATTTATCCATTTAAGCCTTTGAACTTTAACTATGCCATTTATTCATTCATTCATCCATTTATTCAGTTATTTCTTTATTCATTAGGAAAACACTTCCAGGGCATATGGTGAAATGCATATCAAAGTACCATGGCCCATCAGTGTCACTTGGTGAGCCACGGAAGGTTGTTTTGTAAGAGTCACCTGGAACCCTGTGGTGGAGGAGATCTGAGGCTCAGCAGGAGAGACGGGTGACTTGTGATGCTGCCTGGCTGATGTTAGGGCCTCCCAGGCGGTACAGCGGTAAAGAATCCGCCTGCCAGTGCAGGAGATACAAGAGACGTGGGTTCGACCCCTGGGTTGGGAAGATCCCCTGGAGGAGGAAATGGCAACCCACTCCAGTAGTCTTGCCTGGAGAATCCCACTGACAGAGGAGCCTGGCGGGCTACTCTCCATGGGGCCGCAAGGAGTCAGACAGGACCGGGCACTCACACGCACACACATTGGCTGATGTTTGCCAAGCTCTGGATCTCAAGCATTGACTCAGAGGCTCAGGTTAGTGTCCTGACCCCAGGAAGTCGCTTGAGGTCCAAGAGCGTACCTGGGGACACTGCCCTGACATTTTACAGCTAGAAAGAAGAGAGAGTCCCAGGTCAAGCTCTGGTGTAAGGATCAGCTTGTCCTGGTCTGCCTGGGACTTTCTTAGATTTAAACTGAAAGTCTGGCATTTTATAACCCACTTTGTCCTAAGCCACCTTGGGAGGTCGGTTACTCATCCTTTAGGCAAATCTGCTAAGAGTTGGGCCTGTACACTTACAGCCCTGAGACTCTCATTTCCATGGACTCCAAACACCCAGGCTTCAGCGAGAAGGGAAGGGTGATGTTTCACTTCTATGGGCCGCTCATGATTTCTCAGGCTGCAGTGTAAGTGGATGTTAGCATTCTTGCCAATTAAACTGCTTTTTACTGGATTCTGGGCCCACGAAGGGCCAGGTCCAGATACACTGGCTCGGCCACTTGCATTCCTCCATGGGGCCTCCCCAGAGGTTCAGAGGAACAGAAGAGCCCGAACTTGGGTGGCGAGGGGAAACCCAAGGGACCCCTAACATGTCTTTCACGGACTCCAGGGGAGGCAGAGAAGCAGCAAAGTTTGGCCAGTGGCCCTCTGGGGAGCAGCTAAAAACTGAGACCAGAGGAGCAGGGTTCAAGTCTTTTTACTTATTTTATAAGTAAAAGGCTTATTTTAAAATTTTAATTTTAAATAAAATAAAATCACTGTCTCTGTGACATTACATGTGATTTCTAATCTTCCACAAAATTGGCAAAGTAAGATTAAAAGCCTTTGATTTACAGATAAGGAAACAGTCCCAGAGAGGTTGTCTTCTGCCCACGGTTACCCAGCTAAGAGCAACAAGAGCTTGGCTTGACCCAAAGTCCAAGCCCCTTTCTGGCATCCTGCTCTATCCTTTTCTGCCTGCCTTTGCTCCACGGCTTACAGAAAGCTAGTTAATGAGAACAAGGTGGGAAATGGCAGCCCTCTTGTTTAGTTCCCCTTCCTGCACCGAAGTGAAAGAGCTTTGGGAATTGTGAGCAGAAGTCACAACTTGTGGCCTACCTACAAGGACTTGATGTGAAAGTCCTTTTGCCTTTTGTCTTCCCTGCATGTCATAAGATCTAGCATCTCTGGTCCACAGTCTCCCATGGCAATGATTCCCGGGAACCGAGGAGCAATGATCCCTTTACTGGAGGCACCGGCAGTCCAGCTTGCTCAGTCCATACTCAGCCTCTCATTCAGCTTGTTACCTGCTAATTTCTTTGGCTTCCCAGGTGGCTCAGTGGTAAAGAATCCGCCTGCAATTCAGGAGACACTAGAGATGTAGGTTTGATCCTTGGGTTGGGAAGATCCCCTGGAGCAGGAAATGGCAACCCACCCCAGTATTCTCGCCTGGAATATTCCACGCCAGAGGAGCCTGGCGGGCTATAGCCTGTGGGATTGCACAGAGTTGAACACGGCTGAGTACGCACGCATACACACGCAGTTTCTTTGGCATTTCCATTTGTAGGAATTTCTGCAAAGAATCACGTAGATGGATGCTGATATGCTTGAGCTCAGAGGTAACCACTAGAATAGGAGTTTCCAGATTCAAGGATATAACGCACAGACCAGTGAAATGTCCAAGAAGAGGGAAAAAAGGAAAGAAAATTGTATTTGCTATGTCTGGACACACAAAACAAGGAAGATGAATTACTGTGACTGTCGTGTCATGAAAAAAGAAGATATTGAAGTCTTTCTAAAGTAAGAGGGAGCAAATCTCACTATTGAAGACTTGCTACCCACAGAATACTTGAAAGAAAACTTGCCAACCTACCTAGACAGCGTATTAAAAAGCAGAGACATTACTTTGCCAACAAAGGTACATCTAGTCAAGGCTTTGGTTTTTCCAGTGGTCATGTATGGATGTGAGAGTTGAACTATAAAGAAAGGTGAGCAACAAAGAATGATGCTTTTGAACTGTGGTGTTGGAGAAGACTCTTGAGAGTCGCTTGGACTGCAGGGGATCCAACCAGTCCATCCTAAAGGAGATCAGTCCTGGGTGTTCATTGTAAGGACTGATGTTGAAGCTGAAACTCCAATACTTTGGCCACCTGATGTGAAGAGCTGACTCACTGAAAAGACCCTGATGCTGGGAAGGATTGGGGGCAGGAGGAGAAGGGGACGACAGAGGATGAGATGGCTGGATGGTATCACCAATTCAATGGACATGGGTTTGAGTAAGCTCCAGGAGTTGGTGATGGATGGGGAGGCCTGGCGTGCTGCAGTCCATGGGGTCACAAAGACTCGGACACGACTGTACATCTGAACTGAACTAGTGAGCAACTGAACTGAACTGAACCCCCAGAATGATGGCAGTAGTGGCGGCTCTGCAGGTAAGCTACTGGGTGAACTTCAGACCGAGGAAGAGCACTTCAAATGACAGAGACTTTCTTTATGGAAACCTCACTTATCTTGGGGCTTATATTTCTAGAGAAAAATTTATCATGGGCCAGAATTAATCTACCAATGGCTTCTCAAGGACCCTGATCTGGAACCAGTTTCCATCACTCACTCAGAGTAGGCATAAGGTCCCAAGAGGGGCACTGACTCGCCCCAAGACACACAGCTCACTGTCTTCTGACCTATGAACCCCTGGGCCCCTCCTATTCCCATCTGTTTGTGAAAAGGAGTGAAAAGCTTGGGGGAGAGATATCTTTTATATGATTGTCAAATAAGACATTTTCTCTTCAGTCCTTTTACTTTTTCTGTTGAAGTCAAACAGTGAGTTTTGTGCGGATGTGTTTTTAACACCCCTCTAACACTTGTGATCTCTCCTCTCTGCAAAGAAAGAGCAGGCCTTGGGCTCAGAGGCTTCAACAGACAACGTGTGGCTAGGATTTTAATGCCATAGTTTTGTTGTTACTGCATTTTCTTGTTAGAGTGATTTGCTATTTATGACAAGCAAAACTGGTTTCCTGAATGGTGGTGGTTTCACAAAGCGTTCATTTGATTTAGATAAGAAAGTGTGAGGGGATGTCAAGAAAAAGTTTGATGTAAATACTGGCAGAAAAATGGTGCCCAAAGGCAAAGCATCATGATGGCGGCATGCACGGGGGTTCCAGGCGGGGACGGCAGATCTGGACTGTGTGGGTTCAGATCCACCGCCTAGCTGGGTGACTACGGGCAAGTTACCAGCCTCTCTGATCCGTAGCTTTGTCAGTTGGAGAATTCAGAAAATCACGAACCAGCCTTCGAGGCTGCTGTGCTGCCTGAGTGACGTGACACGTCTGAAGCTTTCGGAACAAGCCTGGCACATTGCAGGTGCTTTTTCAGGGTCAGGAACGAGGGTGCTGGTGCTGGTGGAGGCGACTGCACCCAGCCTCCGCTCCCGGGACGCCAGCGGCACTCCTCAGAGCGCTGACCCTTTCCCTCTCCTTCCTCCCGCCCGTGAGCATCCTCGTGTCTGGCTGGTTCCCCAGGGGGTGTGCGTGCCAGGCTCTCCTTGGGTATGAGAACCTGGCACTCCCTTGCCACCTCTCCTCGGTTCCTCTTTGGATTGTTCCATATGACGACTACCGTCCTGACCGCAGAGTGATCCCGGCTCTGTGCCGTGACAGTTACAGCCCTGAGGGGTCAGTAACCAAAGCCAGGGGAGAGTGTGGCTGCCGTGCTGATTGTCCCCAGGACGGTTCCCATCCATCAGCGCTGGGCTGGATGGTGCTGCTGGGGTGACAGTTGCTCTGTGGGCCTGGGATGAGCTGGGGGGAGGGATGCTCAGGAGGGCTCTTGGCCATTGAAATCTAGGCTGATGGCCCAGAAAGGGTAGCTGAGCTTTGTCTTGAAGAAGGGGAAGAAAATTCAGGAATTAACCATATCCAGGATGTCAAAGTTTCCAAAGAATGAGAAACATTTCATATCTAGATCTTGGTGGTTTACTTCCTAGGTCACATCCGACTCTTTGCGACCCCATGGACTGTAGCCCACCAGCCTCCTCTGTCCATGGGATTTCCCAGGCAAGAATACTGGAGTGGGTTGCCATTTCCTTCTCCCTGGGATCTTCCTGACCCAGGGATCAAACCTGTGTCTCCTACACTGCAGGCAGGTTCTTTGCTGCTGGGCCACCAGGGAAGCCCTACCCAAATCCTGCTGTATCATACCTGTCCGTACCACTCTTAGGAGTGACATTCCTGAAGACAGGCATTTGTCTTGTTAACAGGAATAATGGCCACACTTGAGTGCTTGCTCAGCTCCAGACTTTGGGTGAGCGCATTACTTGTATTCTCTCAAAAACAATTTGTTCCCATGTTTCAGAGGAGAAAACTGAGGCTTTAAGAAAGTAGAGAGCTTAAGTGCATGATTCCAAAGCAGTAAGTGACAGGGTCCAGATGTGATCTGAACATGAAATGTTTTTCATTTCCTGGAAACCTTGACATCCTGCATATGGTCAATTCTTGCACTTTCCTTCTCTTCTTCAAGACCAAGCTCAGCCACCCTTGTACTCTCTGGGTTTTTCCCTGCCACTCACTGCCCTGCTTATGATACTCTGGCCCCTGTCTGTTTTCTGGAACCAACTAACCTTGTTTCCTCCTTGGGGCCTGGGTTCCTCCTTTTCCTTCTCCCTGCAATAGTTTCCCCAGATCTCAGCACGGCTAACGTTCTCTTCGGGTCACGGCCCAACATCACTGCTCAGAGGGGCCTTCCTGGGTCACAGACAGCTGCGTCTGTCCCCAGACTCACCAGCCTCTGTCTCACGGCCACACGTGGTGTCAAGAGCAGACTCTGGAGTCAGATACTCACCCCTTGGACCCCAGCTCTTCCTTTAAACTGGGACTAGTGCCATCATCTGTGAAATGGGAATGTCACTGGAACTTGCAGGCTCTCTGTGGGTTTGAAATGCTGTATTTAATGTCTACGTAAAGCACTTAGAACAGCACATGTAGTGAGCATTCAATGCACATGATCATTTATTTATCCTCTTTATTAAAACAAAAATTCTACAAGGGCAGCACTTTATTTGGTCTTTCGCGATGGTATCCAGAGCCTGGAACAGCACTGGGGCTCAATAAGTATTAGATGAATGAAGGAAGGAACGTTTCCCTGCAGAGCCAGTGTCTGCACCAGCTGTGCCAGGCTGCCCCTCCTGCTCACGCTGCTGCTTTTCACCTTCTGCCCAGCCCTGGGGAGGCTCCGTGGAGCAAGCAGAGCTGAGCCCAGCCCCTCTTCCTGCTTGTGCTCCCTGGAAAGCCACGCAGCATTCCTGCCAACTGCCACCCCCCATCCTTCCGCCTGCAGATCCTGTGTCATGGGCTGGCTCTCCGGCCCTGTCCCAGGAGACAGGACACAGCTTCTGTCTTTAAATCATTCCCTCTCTAAAGCAGTCAGGACCAACCGTGGTCCTGTTTGCCAGGCCCTGAGCAGTGCTCCAGAAGGCAGCAGAAGGCAGCTTTAGTGCATTCTGAATATCTACGGATGCTGCACTATGTGGAATTCTAGAAGGTTCGGGGGGCATTTATGGAGAGGCTTAGTTATATTTATGTATTCAGTGCCTATTTCTAGAAGAGTCTTAGGAAGAAAGATCTGTCCTCTTCTCCCTTTGGCCAGAAGACTCGTTCTGATACTCCTTCACCTCCCCAACACTCACGCCTCCTTCAAGGCCCAGACTGGATCTCACCTCTTCTCTGGAGCCTGGCTGAAATGGCCCTTCTTCTATGATCCCAGCTCAGTTTCTACTCCCTGTGTTACAGTCAGCTTATTCACCTCATTGGGTGTTTGACAAATACGAACTGAGCCCCTACCCTGAGCTAAGCCCTGTGCTCTGAGAAAGACAAAGAAGATGAAAATCTCTGACTCACAGAGAACGAACTATAGCTGCTGGGGGGAAGGGAGAGTTAGGGAGTTTGGAATGGGCATGTACACACTGCTGTATTTAAAAACAGATAACCAACAAGGACCTATGTTCAGCACAGGGAACTCTGCTCAGGGTGGCAGTCTGGATGGGAGGGTTTTGGGGGCGAAGGGGTACATGTATATGTGTGGCTGAGTCCCTTCACTGTTTACCTGAAACTATCACAGCACTGTTGATTGGCTGTACCCCAATACAAAATTAAAAGGTTAAAAAAGAGATGAGACTCTCTGCCACCAGGAGCCTTGAGGCAGATGTCTGCCCGTCAGCTCTGGAAGGCAGAGCCGCATTGCCTGACATTCAGCAGAGGGGCCGGCCTGAGCAGGTGCTCGACCTAGCAGGGGAGAAAGAAGCCTGGTCACCCGAACAGGGGCCGAGGCAGAAAGCTCTTGCTCTGGAATGCAGACTGCGGGTTTGCACAGGGAGGCCCCCGACGGGCACTGCCCTTCTTCCCTCCTGCATGATGAGGGTAGGAAAACCAACATGGCTCACGGGCCGGGTGGTGCGACCGGTCCGGCGCACTCCTGGTAAAATCTGTGCATGCTGCAGAAATCTGTGTCCTGCTGCCCTGCAATGTAGCGGCTGGACTCGAGGCCTGCATGCTGATGTCAAGTCAGGCTGCGAAAGTACTTTTTCCCTTTGTGAGTGGCATGTGTGCCTCTTCCGCTGGAACTTGCCTTCCGGGTGGGGGAGGGGGGCGGCCAGATGCTGCCTCCTTCACATCTTTATTTTAAGTATTTCTCAGCCTTTCCGCTGCAGCCCACCTTGGCTGCTTCTGTGGTTGGCAGAGATCAATGCAGTCAATATTTTTGACTGCAGAGCTTTCTATGACTTACACATATTTAAAAGGATAAAACGCAATCAACAATTCCCTGTATGAACTTGACCACTGTAATCCTTATCTTTGATTCTTTGGGATCCAGCAAACAGGTTAAATCTCCAGTGGACCTGGCCGCAGACCAGGGAATTCAGTCTGGCTGGAACGTCTCAGCACCACAGCCTAGGCTGAGTGAGTTCGTTTCACTCTGGGAAACTGGACTGGAAAACCAGACGCTGCAACGTTTGGGAATACTGGTGACCCTTTCCTCGGACCACTGCCTTTTGCTAAACATCACACTGCTTTCCTTCACTGCTATTAACCAGATAGTGAGCTACTGCTCTCAGGGGCGTTTGCCTCTGGAAAGGCACTCCCTGCAGCCAGCACTAAGCCGGAACACAGACGCTTTAATGGTGGGATTGCGGGAAGCTCATGAAACAAGGTGTTCTTTTTAAAAATTAGGAAAAAATAAAGATTGATTGTGATGACTTTCACCTGGAAATATTCGAATGTAGCATTATGAAAATGATAATAGGAGTCAAACGAGCAGAGATTGGCACAACTTTTCTGTAAAGGGCAGATAGTAAATTGTTTGGGCTTCGTGAAATGAACAGGCCCTGTTGCAGCTACTCAGCCCTGTAATCACAGCCCGAAAGGCAGCCACAGGAAGTATGTCAACAGAAGGGTGTGGCTGGATTCTGACGAAACTTTGCTGAGGGATATGGAAATTTCCATGTCAATTTTCATATGTCATAAAATATTGTTACATTATTTGGATTCTATTTTTTCCAATCATTTAAAAATGTAAAGCCATTTTAAACTCACAGGTCCTACAGAAATGGGTGGTGAGCAAGACCTGCAGGCCAAGCGTGCTGACCTCTGCGTTAGAGACTTACGATTGAGAGCAGGCCTTGGGGTCAAGTAGAACTGAGGTCAAGCCCTGGCTTGGCCATTTTTGTATAAATGACCCTTAACAAGATGCTTAACATCGTGATCTCCCAACTATCAAGAAGGAGTGATAGGAGCTACTTTTTGGTTATCCTGAGGATTAATGGAAATAACACCCATAAAAGACAGAGCGTTACGTCTGCGACTTAGTAAGAACTCAATAAAGCTTATGTGTTCAACAAATATTTCCTGAGCAACTATTATGGGACAGGTGGTATTCTGAGTTACTGGTGCATTTTTAATGGTCCTTTGTCTCACTGAACTTAAAATCTAGTGAGCCTGATAAAGACTGTTAGCTACTGTTATTATTAATAATTCTCGGACTTTGTGAAAGAAAAATAAAAGTTATAAGTCAGTAGGCAATGCCATGTGTCGTTACTATGTATCTTCTGTTTTCAAAAATAGTTAAAAATCCCACAACCCCTCCCATTCCGTTAAGATCTTTTAGGACCCTGAATGCTCACTGGAAGGACTGATGCTGAAGTGGGAGCTCCAGTACTGTGGCCACTGGATGCGAAGAGCTGACTCCCTGGAAAAGGCTCTGGTGCTGGGAAAGACTGAGGAGGGAGGAGAAGGGGACGACAGAGGGCGAGATGGGTGGATGGCATCACCGACTCAATGGACATGGGTTTGAGCAAGCTCCGGGAGACGGTGACGGACAGGGAGGCCTGGCGCGCTGCAGTCCACGGGGCCAAGGAGTCAGACATGACTGAGTGACTGAACAACAAAAGCATCCACCAAAACAGAAGTAAAACACGCTTCCTTCTGCTTAGACCAGAGGTCTCTGGACCCAGGGCATTTGGGACCCACAGCACCCCATTTGGGAATCTGTTAGAAGTTTGAATTCTCTAGCACCAGCCCAGACCTACTGAACAAGAATCTCTGGCAGAGTGACCCAGGAGTCAAGGACCGCAGAGGATTCTAATTCACATGGATTCAAGTTTGAGAATCACTGGTCTATATAAATTGTAAGCTCACTGACTTGTTCAAAATCATGGACCCAGGAAATGACAGTGCCAGGATGTGAACAAAGATCTGAAGAGGACCTTAAATACTGGGACATCCTGGGTTCAAAGTCAGCATTTATCAATCGATGGCAAAGGAGTTGGCCAGGACTAGGAGGAGTGTGTGCGTGTGTGTATGTGTGCATGTGTGTGTGTTAGGGAAGAGGTCGGTGCCATTGCCCTCTCCTTCCCTGCTGTTGGTTCCAGCTCAGGATATCCTAGACTCTCTTCTGGCTCATGACTGCTTTGACCATGGCATGAGGGCCAAGGGGCAGTGGGAAGCATCTGTGCCCATGGAAAGGGATATTTGGCCACTGACAAGTTAGACCCATGAGTGCATAATGCAGAGCAGAAGAGCTTGTCGTGGTATTTGGTTATTCTTATGCCCAGGTGGCACCAGTGGCAAAGAACCTGCCTGCCAATGCAGGAGATATAAGAGAAGCAGGTTTGATCCCTGGGTTAGGAAGATCCCCTGGAGGAGGGCATGGCAACCCACTCCAGTAGTCTTGCCTGGAGAATCCCATGGATGGAGGAGCCTGGTGGGCTACAGTCCATAGGGTCTCAAAGAGTCAGACAGGACTAAAGAGAATTAGCACGCAGATAATGCAGGTCTCTATTGCCTGTCCCCAGGGCAGAGCCACTCCTACCACCATCATGGTGAGCCACGCTGTCTGCTTTAACCACTGTGTGCTTCTGTGTTCCTCGTCTATAAAATGGGCATCATAAAACCTCACAGGTGATTTTCCCAAGTTTCTGTCTTTGGCTACCCATCTTGGCCATTCCCACCTACCATCATCGGTGGTGAAGCTGCTGGTTGCTCTCCAGTATTTGCTCCTTTTCCTTCCTTTAGTAACAGGGCTCCCTTGAGTTTTAGCGAGACACATGGCCACCCAGCTAAAGACTACAGTACCCAGCCTCCCTTGCAGCTAGGTCTGGCCGGCGGGCTGTGAGCAAAAGTGGGTGGCACCCTATGAAGGAATGTACATGCTTCCTTTTTATCCCCCCCTCCTTTTTGCAGACGGCATGTAGGTGTAATGGTAGGGGCCACGAGCCATTTTAGGTCACAGCATGGAAACCTTGCATTGAGGCTGGCGGAGCAATAACTATCAAGGAACCAAGAGGCTAAGACACTGAGTCCACCAGACTGGTCCTGGGACCGGCTGCACTTGTGTGGTTAGAGTGAGAGAGAAGGAAATGCTCTTATTTATGCCTTTGTTACATCAGGCATTAAAAAAAGAGTAACCAGAATCTGTTTCCTAACTCATGCTTCACTTTTTAAACCGAGGCTTAATTGACACCTCTTCTTCTATGCTCCCATCCCATCCGAGAGCCCAATCGAATGAGTCTGTCATACCCGACACTGTGAGTCACGGCAAAACCACTCAAAAGAAAGGGCAGAGGGCAGAGAGTGCTTGGGTGATTGGAAAAGTGAGGACACCAAAATGTATGCATGCTCAGTTGTGTCTGACCCCATGACCCCACGGATTGCAGCCCACTAGGCTCTTCCATCCATGGTGTTTTCCAGGCCAGAACACTGGAGTGGGGTGCCATTTCCTCCTCCAGGGGGTCTTCCTGACCCAGGGGTCAGACCTGAGCCTCTTGCCTCTCCTGCATCGACAGGTGGGCTCTTTACCACCGAGCCACCATACACTGAGCCCAAAGATGTATGTAACCACGTAAATAGGATGAGTGTGTTCAGCTTTGAGGAACTTAGCCAAAGTTATATGATCAAAAATCCAACAAGAATTTCTTTCGTTTTTAGTGCTTGCTCTTTTGGGTCATTTTTAAAGACAAAATATTATTTTGAAATGCCTTTGGATGGAAGGGAAGGCACAGTAACATCTTTAGTCTTTGGGCTGCTGAAGATCTTAGTCTAACTTGCCTGTATCCCTCAAACTATCTCATCCTAGCTCTGATTGCGTTTCAGGGCGACAATCCATCCTTTCACTCCCGCTCCCTACCCAATAGGCTGGGGTTCCTGGAGGGTACTGTCTTTTTCTCTCGTAAGCTCATCTTTATTGTATACCTGTTATTGTTCACGCTTCTACTCCCAGCATGTAGCATGGTACCTGGCACTTAGAAGATGTTATTGGTACACATAAACCCTCAACAGCAACATGATTAGCCCGATGGCAGTGAGATTTCCTTGCCCTTTGGTGGTGGTGGGGGGGATGTTCAATTAAGAAGAGTCATGATTTTTGTTCCACTCTTCTCCCTAAGGCTCAAAGAACATCACACCCAAGGTGTCACAGATCCTAAGTGGCCATTTAAGTTTCAATTTTCTACACGTGTCTACTGGTCTTTCCACGCTGGGCCCACCACATCCCATTCTCTCCCGAAGGGTCTACTCGTGTGCTATTCCCTCTGCCTGGAGTGCCCCTTCCTCGACTCCTTCCTCCATGGTCTTTTCATCCTGCAGATACCCATCCCCTTGCAGAGTTCAGCTTAGCTATCACCTCCTCTGCGAGGCCTCTGCCAGTTTCTCATACTAAGTTAGGTCCCTCTGCCATAGTACCCACTTTTAGATTTTTCCTTTGTAGCATACACTGCCAATGTAATCGATCGTGATCTCTCTGCTATCCATTTTCCATGCCCAAACATCAGCTCCATGAGAGCAGGGTGATGTCTGCCTTATTTGTTGTTTATTTAAGCTGGACACATAGAATGTGCTCAGGAAATCTGCATAAATAAACGAATAAATGAGCATCAGGACAGACAAAAAGAAATGCACAAAAACCAGAAGGAGAAAGAAACCTATTTTCCTTTGATAAGAAAGCACATGGAATACTGCAGTGGGATAATTTGATTTGTTGGGCAAATACTTCCATAGAATTTTGACAACAACTAAAGGCAAGCAAAGTTATATAGAAAGTTCAGAAAGAGGTAATGTTGTCTTTCAGAGGATTGACTGATTCGTCAAATACTGACTCGGAACCCAGAGACTTGGCTGTATGTTTACAAGAGGAAAGCACAGATTTGGGATCTGTTTCCAGAAGAAGCACTCTATTAAAAACACGGGCTTGCTTCTCATCCATTTCCCAGAGGAAAATGCTATTTACCAAACCAATACCACTTCAGAGAATAATTAGGTCCATCAACACTAGTGAGTACTTTTGATGTTGAGAGGAAGCCTTTAGACTTGTAAAATATGATGTGACGATGTATCCAGGTGGGTACTGGAGCGTTTCCAGACATGGTCGCCATCCCTTCCCTTCCCTTCCTTTCCTGTACATGTGAGTAGTTCTGCCCATTGGGAGGTGCAATCTATGCCTCATTTCCTTGAATCTCTTTGAATCGTGACTTGTTTCGACCAATAAAATGTAGAAGTGATGTTGTATCAATGCTTGGCTTACCCTTTAAAAGGCTTGGCAGCTTTCGCTTTGCCCTGGGGAAGCCAATCACTGAGCTGTAAAAAAGCTGTGGCTGAACCACAGAAGGATGAGAGCAGGTGGTTCGAGAGGAGCCAGAGGGGGAGCATCAAGGTGTCAGGCACGCAAGTAGGGGCTCCGTCACACACCCAGTCCAGCTGAGCTGCAAGTAAAGGCAGTTGGGGGGGGTGCCTTGGTTTATACAACACCCGGTACAACTGCCTAGCAGCTACTTGCCTGAATTCCTGCATCACAGAATCATGAGAAACAACAAATCAAGGCGGCTTTACACTGCTAAATTTGAGGTTGATTTGTTACACAGCAACAGGTAGCTGATGCAGTATGGTATGTCAGTGACTGAGCAGGCACTTCTCGGCAGCCTCAACCACACAGAAAACAGTGTACAAATAAATAAGGTAACATGTAACTCGTGTGTTTGGCTCCCAGCAGGGAGGGTTGAGGTCTGATTCCTCAGCACCTGCAATCTCTGTTCATGTACAATTTTAACGTGTTCATCTTATATCAGAGTCAGAAACAGTACAAAATTAAGCAAACTGGAACAGGTTTAGTGGATTTCAAACATGAGAACATTATGTTTGATCCTCACACTTTTAGATGGTGGAACAGAGGCCAAGAGGGGTTGAGTAAACTTGTTTGGTTAGCAAAGTCACAGAGTGTATTAAAAACAGGCAAGTGATCCAGGATCTCAGGTCATCCAAGTGAGGGAATCTCTTCAATTTTCCTCTTTATTTCCCAGAAGAGACAGATTTACATGGGTAGGGAACAGAAATGGCTTTAGGTCTGATGAGAGCACTGACAGTCAGGGGGAGGCAGGCCGGCAGAGTCTCAAAAGCATGACGAAGCCCAGTTCCTGCAGACTGAAGTCAAACAGTCCCCACACAGCTAGAGGGACCAGAGCCATCCCTTTCTTCGAGCCGAGAACAGACCAGATGCGCAAGGCAGTGACCCCGAGTCAGAAAGCCAAGATCAGATGACGTTTCTCAAATTCTACTGGAGGAGGTCGGGAAGTGTGTCATGTACTCTCAGGAATATTCCTATGCAAAATGGTGAAAATAAATACACGATTTGATGTGCAAAGGGATAAGCTTCAGATTTACACGGCACGGTCCACGTCAGACAAATGAGACATTGCTATGTTTGCAAAACGTCCAGCGTGTACCCAAGTCTTGGCTGGCCAGGGGCTTCTGCTGGATGAAAAATGAGCTTCACTTGTGTCTAAATCTGAGCTTAAGTGCACTCTCTAAAACCTTCCTGGGAATTTTTTGGACAGGTGTCTCTTTTCAAACAGCATAATATTTGGACATTACATTTTAAATATGTGCAGATAAAAATGATATTCCAAATCCATATTTCACTTATAACCAGATGGGATAACAGTAGTGAGAGTTACTGAGAGACAGTCCTTCACGGAAAAATAATGGAAATAGAGCCTAACCTCTCCCTAACCTCGCCTGGAGGTTTGTGGCTACAAGTTCTAGAGCGAACAGCAGATGACACCAAAGCTGAAATGATTGGACGTGCTCAGACCAACATAAAATCCACTGCCTTGCTTCCATCCCGAGTAATAGTCTTTTCATTTTTAAAATCCTAGTGTCTGAGGGGCGACAGACACAGCCTCCACCACCTGCAGGCCCTCACGAGCCTGGAACAGTGTGCTCGCTGCAGGGACTCAGCTGCAGGCCTGTTCTGTTTCAACCACATGGAGCCTGGAGAAGTCTCCAAGTTGAAGGTCTTAACAGAGATCCAGCTATTGCTCGCCATTTCACGCTGACCCATTTCACTCTGGTCTTCTGCTCACTCTTTTCATTTCTGTGTGGGCCTCCCATTTATGTATGGGACTCCTTTGGCTTTCCAATTTTTGACAAGTCTTTTCTGGGAAGGGAGTGGGGTGGGAGGGCAGGTTGTTGATCCTACTTTTGTCATTCAGCCGCTCAGTCTTGTCTGACTCTTTGCGACCTCAAGGACTGTAGCCTGCTAGGCTCCTCTGTCTTTCACTAGCTCCCGGAGTTCGCTCAGATTTGTGTCCATTGAGTCGGTGATGCCACCCAACCATCTCATCCACTGCCGTCCCCTTCTCCTTTTGCCTTCAGTCTTCCCCAGCATCAGGGTATTTTCCAACAAGTCCACCCTAGGAAGAGCGTAATATCCGCAGAGTCTCACATCTGGAGCCCAGAACCTGATGCAGAGTTGAGACACCTCTGGGAGTCACCTAACAGCCACAAGACCCGCATTGTTTTTTTTTTTTTAAATCAGGGCAGGGTTTTGAGCCCAGGATTCAGAGCCGTCACTTCTGAGCTGCCTGGAAAATCCACGAGAATCAAGGGGTTTGTATTTTCTCTCTTCGCTGTTTTGTGGGACTGTGTGATGCGACCGTTCTGTCTCTCTGGCTGATGAGCGAGACTAGTCCTCCCTTTGTGCCCTGAACTGCACTCCCGTTCAGCCTCGTGCTTGAGTCCTCTGTTGCCTTCAAACCACACCCTCTCCCCCCTTCCTAATGCAAAGGGAGCAGCGGCATCATCTACCCCAAGCTCAGACCTCGAAGCCTTCCCAGCTGCTTCAACCCGTTCCTGATTTTTATCTTTTCTTGATATATGTATTTTATTCCATTCCTGATTTTTAAACTTGCCCAACAATGCGCTTGGTTTAACCACAGCCACGTGGCCTTGCTCTGACAATGGGTCGTTTTCTAAGAGAAAAGCAGTAATAGGGAACTCTAACTTGACAAAATAAAGGAGAGTAAAATAGACATTATGAATAAAGTCCGTGGGCTGAAAAATATATAAGTGATTGGGGGATACTGACACAATAGGCTCTTTGTAACTGCTCTCCAGGCAAAACCCATATTTTTCTTCTATTCTATACATTAGGAAAAAAGCCCTCCCCGGCAACCCAGGGCAGCCAGTTGTGCATCTGACACAGATCACTCCTAGGAGTCAGCAGCCTTTTGCTGGCACAACATCAGCTTCCCCAAGTCCTCAGCTTCTTTCCCACTGCACACGCGTGCACACGCGTGCACACACACGTACACACCACGGCCACGTCGCCTGCCCCCCCCCCCCTTAGCGGCTGACATCGGCTTTCAGTGCCACCCTTCGAGTCGCCTGTGTCACCTGCGTTCAGGCCGGGCACGCGCTCTGCTGGAGAACAAGGCCCCAAATCAACATTTTGTGATCTCGCCCTTCTCAGGTCAAAGAAAGAGGCAGGCACAGATGCAAAGAACTCGGGCTGCCGGGTCTTCCCAAAGACCCTCTGAAACCTCCTAAATGGAGACCGAGCAGGGCTCCCCACTATTGACTCTTTTTTCCTCCATCTGATAAATGTTTACAGTGGATCATGCACCGTGCTAGGCTTTTGGCAAGATACAGCTTCTGCTTTCAAGGTGCTCACCATGTCCTGGGATACAAATGCAGTCCAAACCAACACAGTTAAGGATGCTTTTCCCTTCTCTGTCCACTGAGAGAGGGAACATGTAGCCACTACCATCTTTGGAAATAAGGACTGTCTTTGGCCAGAGAGGGTATCAACTCTAAACCAGCAGCCGTCCAAGCTGATTGCATGTTAGAATAACCTTTGTCATTCTTATTGTTTAGTCGCTCAGTCGTGTCCGACTCTGTGACCCCATGGACTGCAGCCCATCAAGCTCCTCCGTCCATGGGACTCTCCAGGCAAGAATCCTGGAGTGTGTTGCCATTTCCTCCTCCAGGGGATCTTCCCAACCCAGAGGTTGAATCCGCACCTCTGGCGTTGCAGACAGATTCTTTACCACTGAGCAACCAGAGAAGCCCTTAAAATAACCTAGGAGGGTTTAAAAAATCTATCTAGGGCTGTAAGAGTCTGTAGGGAGCTGGGAATGGTCCATATTTTGAACTGGGGGGTGGTTACCTGGGTGTGAATATATGTAAAATCCACTGATCTTTACACTCAACACTTACGGGTTCTCCTGTAGATAGGATAAACTCAATTTTTACAAAGGTAAAAAAAAAAAGTTTCCTCCATGCAGGCCTGCTCTTCGGGATTCTGTTTGAAACGGTCCTGGCTTTAGCATGCTGTAAAAGCTCCCCAGGTGACATTACTGTGCAACCAGGGCTGAGACACCGTCTGTAGGCAATTAAAGCCTAATGGCCTGGAGAAGGGGCCCGAGAGCACGCAGGCCTCCGTGCGGTGGGGTCAGAGCAGACCCGCTGTTACGCACGGTGTTGGCCCTGGAAAGGCCACCCGAGCTCATCCACTGGGGGTGGGGGTTTTTCCTGAGGGATCCAGGGCTTCAAAAGGGAGAGGGCTCCCCGCTCTTTCGTGTTTGAGCCGAGGTGAGCGGCAGGAGGGAAGCGGGAGGAGGCTGGGCAGGGAGGGGGCGGAGTTCCTGGGATGGAGAGGAGCTGCGCGGGGCTTCCCTGGCGGTCCAGTGGTTGGGATCCGCCTGGCCACGCAGGAGGCGGGCGCTGAGTCTCTGGCCTGGGAGCTAAGGTGCCGTGCCCCGGGGCCACGAAGCCTGGGCACCGCGACTACAGGTTCTGGCCTCTCGCGCTTGCGTCCCACGGCGAGGGAGCCACTGCAAGGAGAGCGAGAGGAAGCAATGCACACGGAAACAGGAGGAAGCCCGCCTGCAGCCAGGGGAACCAGCAGAGACCCCCAAAGGAAAAGGGGTCGGGGTCAGGCTGCGTCCTCGGAGGGCGGGGCCTGGGGTCCAGGACTCCCACGTGGTAATCGCGTCCCCGTTGGGAGGTCATTTACCCGCCCTCGGTCTCACTTGCCTCAAGTCTAAGCAGTCGGGCCTGAGACGTCCTCGGTTCAGCACTGTGTCCTGGGAGGCCTGGCCCCCAGGAGACAGAGCCGTCTTGCTCAGCCCGTGTCTGAGTCGAAAGCGACAGAGGGTCCCTGCCTCTTGGGGCTGTCACACGGGTTGCCCTTTGCTATGGGGGTGCTTGGCACTTGCTTGGCACAGCCTCAGTGCTCAAACACGACGGCTATTATTACCAGCAGGTTTGGCAGAGGGAGGCATTTTGCTCTGTGGCTCAGGGTCTGCCCAGGCAGTACCTGGCACACAGTAGGTAGGCAATAGATATTAATAAAATGGACACTCGTCTGAGCCGCAGATTTCATTACCCAAATTAGAAATCTTCTCCCTTCTTAATTATGAGGGCATGCTTTCAAACTGTTTAATGACACCTTGTTTCGTAGCCTGTTTAATAAATCTTTGCTGCCAACGGCAAGTTCCCCATGTCGGCAAATCATCTAAATATTTAGCTGATTTTTTTCCTCCTCAGGGTTTCACGCAGACTCTTGGCATTGTGTAGCTGACAAGCAGAGGGAGTCGGCCGTAGGAAGTCAGGCGCTTCAGATCTCTACATCTCAGACCTCTTCTTCTGTGGCCAATCCTGCTGGATAGATGGTTCTAGAGTCTTTACCACCCCCTCCCAGATCTTCACCCCCCACTCCTCCCAGCCCCTTCCTTTACAGTAGGGGCTGGAGGAACAAAATCCTCATTTCTCAGCCCCACTTTCGTCTAGGTGTGGCCAACCATACTTTCCTGGCAAATAAGCTGCTAACGGGATTTTTTAAAGGCGGGGAGGGATGGTCTAAGAAAGGGGCTGCTTAATTTAAATAAATCTTTGTAGGATGATTATTGGTGATGAGCTAATCGGACTAGTCAATTATTACATTTACCAAAAAATAATTGAGACAATATTTTCACTTTTTCATAGGGTCAACTCAGTATACCAATGAGGAATGTGAATCTTCTCATAAATAGTTAAATACAGGGCATCAAAATAAACAAGGGCTATTCCATGATATAAAATTCTCTCAGAGAAAATATTTAACATACTTTTTGACCTTGCATTATGAAGTTGATATAATACTCTATGAAAATGCACAATTACTAATATACCTATAAATGTATTTTCATATGCAATTCTCAATTACACAGTTTCCTAAATATTCATTTCTCTTCCTGGACTACTGACAAATGTTTATTTTGGCATGTACTATTGAAAATAAATTTTAAAACATCTAAAACTTAAAAAAAAAAGTGGGGGGGCGCTGCTTTTCTGCCAAGAAGAGCAAACGAGCTTCGTAGTCCTCCTTCCCAGGCTCCAGGCCTTGCGTGCGGCTGTGACGCTCACACGACTGTGATCCTGGTGAGCGGCATGATCAGAAAGAACCACGGGAGAACTGCAGAGACCCTGAACTGCCCGAGGAGCAGATACTCTGGGGCCGCTGTCTGCTCCTCGGCTGGACCAAGCAGATCCTGCTCTCTACGACCCAGGAAGCCTCAGCCCGCTGTTACTGCAACCAGACACGTGTGTCCATGGTCCGTGCGTGATGCCCAGGGAGAGCCAGAGCAGACGGCGGGAGAGCAGGGAACCGAGGCAAGTGGGGGCTGCCTGACACTTGTAAAGGAGCATCTGTCCCGCCAGCCCCGTCGTTGTCTTTGGTCTGGGTGAGCTCAGGGAGCCGTGGGGCAGGCGCTGGTGGCTTGGGTGGCTGACGATTAGAGGGACGCAGCACTAAGAGATCAGACACGCCAAGGACTCCACCTCGGGTCCATGGTTAAGGATCCGCCTTCCAGCGCCGGGGATGTGTGTTTTATCCCTGGGCCGGGAACCAAGATTCCACATGCCCCAGGGCAACTAAGTCCACGCGCGACAGCTGCGGAGCCCAGGTGTCACCGCAGAGGAGCCAGCGCAGCGCAGCGAAGAGCCAGCACGAGGGCTTCGGCGTGCCTCGACCAAGACCTGACGGAGCCAAGTGGCCGCCGGAAAGAAGCCGGGGCTCGGGTCTGCAAATCGCAGACCTCTCACTGTCTGTAGGGACAGGCAACCATTGTATCGGGAAGGAAGGAAAGAGGCAGGGGGGGAGGCGGGAAAAAGAAAGGCAGACAGAGAGAAAAGAACGCGGGCTCTTAAAACTGGAGCAGACATGGCCTTCTGCTGGGATAGCGCCATTCACATAGCTCCACCCACCCCCTTTTTTGTACCAGACTGATGGAGGGCAGACAAAATTAGGATCCAGGAGGCATTATCAGCATTTAAAAAAGTCCATTAACAGATCTGGGCTGTGTAAGCTCAAGCAAGGGCTGATTTTAGATTTGGGGCAAAGAATTTGATAGGGCTGCATAGTTAAGAGGCAAATGTTTTGATTTTTGCCTTGTTTTGCTTTTCCAACGTACAGTGAGATGGTGAGAAGAAACGAACAACATGGTGAGCAGGGGGGCTTTTCAGTTGTAGTATAATATTATCTATGCCCTGGCTAGGATAATTATAACAGATATAATAATGTAGAACTCAAAACCCAGATATTGAATTATTTACCCTAGTCACCCCCATCTTGTATAAAACCTCATTACAATATATGTTGTTTGAATTATTTTGGGTTGGCTCGAAAGGTTGTCTGGGATTTTTCCATAACATCTTACAGAAAAACAAGAATGAAGTTTTGGGCCAACCTGATAATACAAAGGTGTTGAGCGTGGTCACTAGTTAAGGAGAAAGGACCGTGCCCACCTTGGGTCAGCTCAGGGAAGTGATAAAAACATCACTGCAAAGCAAAGAGTGGGAAAAAGGCATTCTGCAAACACAGAAAATAATAACCACACACCTTATTTTGAACGCTCACCACATGGCAAGCCCTGCTTGAAGCGCTTGAAAGCTTCATTTCTTTAACCCCCAAACAAGCCTGTGAGGTAGGCCCTACTGCTTCTCTTCTGTCTCGGGTGGAGCCATGGAGTAGGCAGGGGCCCGCCTTTTCCGGGCCGCATGGCGCTCGTCCCCGGCAGTCCGCCCCCGGCGACTGTGCTCTTTCCCACAATCCCATGTTATCCCCCCATCACAGCCAGAGGGATGAAGACGGATGAAGCTTCTGGAGACTCACTGGAACTTAAAGGGGGCTCTGGATTTTAGGGTGATGTGGAAGTTTAGGTGTGTCTCAACTGACTGAACACACGTCAACCGATTGGAAATTCTCTGTAACGGCTGTCTCAGATGTGACGGTCTCCGCAGGCAGACGCAGCTCGTCCGTGTTGTTTAGACCGTTTTCCAGTTTCAGTTGAAGGGGAGGCTCCGATACCGCTTCTGATTTCGTCTGAAATCCAACGAAGGCTTTGTAAAATTAGAAGATGAGTTTTAAAGGAAATATTTGTCTACTGGAAACTGCTTCTCTAATTAAGCAATTAAGTCTCAACAAGACAGATCTCATCATTGCTTAAAGGTCATTTAAAATGCAGAGGGGATGCAAAACTCAGCTGGGAGGGGGCTAAATCAGTCCCTCTCTGTGGGTGTCTAAAGTTTTGAAATTTTCTTAAACAGCATATGCCGTTTTTTAAGTATTGAAGCGTTGGGCCTGTTGCCTATGTGTGCTGAAAAAGAAATCTTCGCTGTGTTGTTTTTGCTAATCAAAATGCAGCCCTGCATTTTAGAATTATTATTTTATAAGGTACATGTGGCTGGAAGGAGATATGGCCTAGAGCAGAAAGAATGTGAAGAGGCCAAGGCGCTTATTTTGACTACCATAGTGGCCGTGTGCGTGGAAATTAGTTATGACTTTACCACCAGCCACCTTGATGTGGAGGGCGTGGCTTCCAATAATTACATTGCTGCTATTTTGAGTAATGAGATGGGGCTCTTGCACAGCAAGAGGTAGATTTTACTGGGTTCATTTAAATTTTATGGAAATGAGTATTTATTAGTTGTCATCCACCGAAGCCCATCTCTAAGGCTTGCCTCTCTTAGTCCACGGCTCACTGAGACGAAAGGATGGCGTTTATAAAGTATTAATCTCCTTGCTCTTTCTTGAGACTGTGGAACTGGCTCCACCTAATTGTCAGAGGGACGGACATTTTTGCGTAGCCTAATCGCAGTGAGACGAGGGTTCGAGAAATCCTGCTAATACCCACTTTCCCACCTGGCATTCATGCACTGTTGGAAGGACATCACTTAGAAGTTTAGACCACAAGGACCACTGATTTGCAAGGACCCTGTTTGCCACAGGTTGTTAGGATGGATAAGACAGAAAGAATTCCACCTTATTTCTTTGTGTTCACCAAAGACTAGTAATGAGTTGTAAAAAGGTTCTCTGAAACCAGAATTTATGACTACAATGGGTCTCAGAGCTCCTCTGGATTATTATAAAGAATTTTGCAAGCCTCTCTCTCCTCCCAGCAGTCCCCACACAATTTCCCCCAACCCTTTTCTGAAAACTCAGTACATGAACCTCTCCATGTGTTCTGAGCGGTCCCTCTGGTCCTCGATAATGTTTACAAATGGCAGGAATGGCCGAAGCCCAGCATTGTCGTTCCTCACTCATATCAGGCAGCATGGCAGGTAAACAGGAAAATCTGGGCTGGCTCGGAGCACGAGCCAGCACACGTAAGTTACAAATGAAAAAAAATTAACAGACACCAATCTGCTCCCCAGCACCATTTGCCAGCACTGAATCTCTATGGTAACTGAACTCCCCTGGCCTCCCGGGTATTCAACTAGTGGATTTTTCTTTTTCAAAGAAAGTTCTCAAAGCTGATTTAAATATTATGATTTTCGCATCTCCGAATGCTAAGTGGAGATGAATTCATGTTGGCTAGGGTGCTTCTTATATCCTTTTCTTCTATCAAATGGTACTGCCACAAAGGTGAATTGTCTCTTAGTAGGAGATTCCTTTTTAAAAAACTGGAAAGCTGGGGGGTTGAAGGTGGCACTGTGCTTTTAAGGATGCTGGGATTAAAGTCGCCAAGAGCAGTCTGGATGGGAGGGGACTTTGGGGGAGAATAGACACGTGTATGTATGGCTGAGTTCCTTCTCTGTTCACCTGAAACTATCACAACATTGTTAAATGACTATAATACAATTTTTTTTAAAAGAAAGGGCTACAAAAGAGGCATTAAACAGAATTTTTAAGGTCAAAAAAAAAAAGTTGCAAAGTAACTAAGAAACTATGAAAGGGAAGGGGCACCCATTGAAGAGAATGCTACTTTTTGCAAAAGCTTATTTGCCATCTTCTTTCTGTGGGATTTGGTTGAGGTGATCTACGTGTGTAAATAATCAAAGCTTTGTTTGACTTCGAGGATGGACAAAGACTAACATTTAGCGAGAATTTACAGCTTCCTGCGTATTTCGTTGCCAAATTTTAAAATTTCCTAGTAAATCAGTAGGGAAGGTGTTTTTGAATATTGATTTTGTAGTCAAGGGAAATATAAGACTCAGAGAGGGTAAGTGGTCTGCCTGAAGTCACACAGTCAGTGAGAAAGATGGAATTTGAACTTCAGTCTTGCTGGTTCTCAAGTTCAGATTCTCTCAGCTTCATCACATGGTCTCTAATACTTACTGTTTTTTTTCGCTTTTAGAAATCACTGTCCATAGTTCCTCCGACCCTTACATTGTTTAATTCACAGAAGCAAATACATAACTCCTTCTCCTGGGGCTAAAGGGGCTCCAGGTGCCAATCCTGATGCCTTCTTTCCTCCCTGCTTTCTCTCCAAATCCCCAAAGAGAATTGCCTGAAGGTCTAAGGTTTCAGCACTTGGACTCTTGGATGTGAACTTGAAATTAGATTGTTTTACCAGCTAATGACTGATGACCTGATCTGAGGCTAATGATATTCATTCGCCAAAATCAGACCAGTACAGGCAGCTGCCACTCATTTTTAAAAGAAAAAGAAGATGGGGAGGGGACAGCATTTATTGTATCTTGTGTATTAGAGATCAAAAATATTAAGTTTCACATTAAGAAAAAGAAGATGAAGAAAAGAAAGAAAACAAGAACATTTCAAATCTTTTGTCAAGAAAATCTCTTCCAGGTGAACATCAAAAGCTGCCTTTCCCAAGACGTCTGAGCAAGTGCCATGAGGGGGGGAAAATGAAAAGGAGCTCGCATCGAACAAGGCGCTCTTGGTAATTTTATGATCCTTCTGACCTGAAAAGGTGTACCTTGGGATGTAAGTGCTGCAGTGATTTTGCAGATCCTGAATTGGGAGTGACTTGAAGGCCTCTTGAATACATCCTGAGGTTTGACATTTGCTTTGCTTCCCCACCTCCCTCTCCTAAAGATCATTACGAAACAATGCACAGAATCAACCAAAACGTGAAAGTCTGTGGGAAGTTACTAAAACAGGTAGTGAGGGCTCGCTGGGGGCTGCACTTAGAGAGAATCTGAAAAGTGCTGGCTCTGTTGTTGAGAGAAATACACACGTTATTCGAAAGTGTCTTTGGCATGTCTTTGTGTGATGGCTTGGTTACAGCAATGCTTCCCTGGCAGAGAATTAGCTGAACAGCATGGGGAAGAGAAGAGGAAAGAAGACCCAGGAGAGAAAAACGTGCCTGAGTCTTGTTTTATTTTGCATTTTGATTTATTTTACCTTTTTAAGATTAAGGCTTTTAAGACCAGAAATGCGCGATGAGGTCGGGTAATATGCCACCCTCTGAGGAGCTCTGTGTGATGCTGAGACATTGGTGGCCTCTGGAATCCGGGTATACTGGTGCAAAAGGAATTGTCCAAGTACCAACTCCCAAACTGTAGTCACCTAATTAGATTCTTAGATGTTTACCAGCAAATAAGGACATGCCAGCCAAAATTCAAACTTCAGTATCAAGCGCTCACTTGCCGAGTTGTGCCAAAGGCCAATGACTGCTTCTCTGCTGGGCTCCGCACATGGAGTGACACCATATTGACTAATTATTTAGCAATTAAGAGGATCAAGAAAGCAGAATTGGGCTGTTGAGGGGCGGGGTGCTGGAGAATAATCTGTTAGCCTTCATATTAAAAGCAAACAAGAAAGACAGCTTCAACAACAAAATGACAAAAGAAATAGGGCAGTTGTGAGCAGGATCAAAAAATAAAAATAGTATGCATTTTTAAAGTGGAATAAAGGGAAATGCAGGGATCTTATAATATAATATATCTTTAAAGAAATCAGATCCATAATATTTATGTGGAATATATTTTTATGGGGGGGTTCATTTATTATAATTATGCAGGACTTATCACATTATTGGAGAAGACAATGGCACCCCGCTCCAGTACTCTTGCCTAGAAAATCCCACAGATGGAGGAGCCTGGTAGGTTGCAGTCCATAGGGTCACTGTGAGTTGGACATGACTGAGTGACTTCACTTTCACTTTTCACTTTCATGCATTGGAGAAGGAAATGGCAACCCACCCCAGTGTTCTTGCCTGGAGAATCCCAGGGACGGGGGCGCCTGGTGGGCTGCCGTCTGCGGGGTCGCACGAAGTCGGACATGACTGAAGCGACTTAGCAGCAGCAGCAGCATCACATTATGTGGTGAGCTGATAAGTTATTATAATTTAAGGGAAGAATAGCTGCTCACGTTATTTTACATAAAGTCTTTGGGGTGGGATTTGACTTGTCTGATTAATTATTCGACCAGCTGCCTCAGTTTTTTCTTGACCTTGTTAGTGTGATGATCCCAAATTGTGTTCAAACACCACAGTTTTGTGATACAACGGGGTGCAGCTTGTCACAGTCTAGTCAGCCCTCCATCATCTCCTGGGATGGGGGACTGACAGGAACAAGGTGATTCCCGGCTCCAAGCATCCCCGCCAATCCCAAGACCCTGGCACTGCTGCCGTGCGGGGCTGTGCAACTCACAGCTGTTGGGAGACTCTTAGTGTCTGTCTGTAAGCCCCCAGATGGCTTGCACAAATTCCTTTTGGACAGGCAGGCTCACGTGAGCAATTCTCAAGGATGAGACTGAGGTGGAAGGGAGGCCCAAGAGAGGGGGGACCTATGTATACATACGGGGGTTCATGTCCAACTCTTGGTGGCCCCGTGGACTGCAGCAGCCCGGGCTTCTCAGTCCTCCTCTATCTCCCAGAGTTCGCTCAAATTCATGTCCATTGAGTCAGTGACGCTATCTAACCATCTCATCCTCTGCCACCCTCTTCTCCTTTTGACTTCAGTCTTTCCCAGCATCAGGGTCTTTTCTAAGACCTGGAGTATAATTGTAAGGCAGTTATATTCCAATTAAAAAATAAATGAAAAAATAAAAAAAATGTAAAAACAGAAAAAAAGAAGACAAAAATAAACTTTGGATGGTTATCAGGTATGTGGCAAGTAATTTGTGGTCCGCCCTTTTAAGGACTAAAGGCAATTTGGTCATCTGCTTTGGAAATGAAGGGACTAGATGCTAGTCCCCCTGGCATTGTTCTCCTGGCTCAGCAGTGTTTCCCTGGATTCTTTCAAAGGGTGGACCAGATGCCACCATGCCTGGGCTCACACTTCCCTGGTGACTTCCTGAGCCTTCCTTCCAGCAGCCAGAGACAGTCTCCACCCAGCTTTCCAACCTCATTTCCTCCCCTAAACCTCATCCTATTTTCTGTTTGTCAAGGAGACCAAGATCTTCCTCATATCAGAGACTTCTTTTTGCCTTTGCTTAGAATGCTCTTCTCCAGATTTCCAAAGCCAGCTCTTTTTAATTGCTTACATCTCAGCAAGCAGGTCACCTCTCCAGAGTGGGCTCTCTAAATAGCCCACCCATGTAACTCACACCCCAACACCCGCCACCAAATCTTTCTCTATGCTGGGGCCCTGCCCGCTGGTCTAGAAATGGTCGGTGTGTTTTTGTTTACTTGTGGGCTGTCTGCCCCTTTTCTCTAGACTGTAGGAGGCACGAGAGCTTGTCTTCTTCACTAGGGATAATTTGCCTAGCAGAGTACCCAGCGTTTGGTGGGTTTTCAATAAATATTTGTCTAAATGAATGTATTGTGGGTGCTTGTTTAACTGGAAGAAAAAGGGTGAGGTTATAGACTCTGTGTGAATGAGACCTCTAAGGAAGAGGACCACTCATGATGGGACTGTGGTGGAAATAGGCTAGAAACAGAATTCTAGCCCCATCCATCTAAGAGGCCTTTTTACAGCTACATTATTTCTCTTTCTCCCATGCCTGGAAAGAAGAGAACAACAGTCAGGTCCAACATTTTGTATAATTTCATAGGCAGTCCTTTGATAAAAAGCCATTAAATTCTCTGGTGGATGATCCAGGGTGGAGGGCTGTTCAAATAGGTCATGTGATAATTACAGACAATTTAGTATTTTCAGAGAGTCAGGCATGGATCTAACTATAACATTTAATCCACAGAACAGGTGAGTAAACTGGGTCTTGGACCACCTCAATATCACTCAGGGTCACACGGTTCATAAGTGACGAAGCCTAGGGTCAGACTCAATTACTGAGACCACTGTCTCTTGGCAACGACTTGCCCAAGTCATGTCGTGGTTTGATCGATCAGAAATTGTATCAGCATGGTACAACTTCTGACTGGGTTAATTCTCCTGCATGTTTCTGAGTTTGGGGCATGCATATATGTCCTGACATCATTCCTCTTTCTATTTCTTAAAATATAGTGAAATCTACTGCAGTGAGGGGAGAGCATAGAGAACACGGTGACTCTAGAGCAAGGGTGATATGACCTGCCAGTGGGGCCACGTCTTCCGGGGTCACTGGACAGGGCAGAATAGAGGGCATAGACGCATGTGCCTTTCTCTGTCTTGGAGCCGTCTGGGAGAAATGAATAGCGGACCAAAGGCCCTGGATTTACTTTGACTTTCCCCTTTGTGTTTCATTCATCTGCGTAATAGACAGACTCTGAAGTCCATTTTGGGATGGAGTCCCTGGACCTGCAGAGACTCTTGGTTTTACCTCAGTTCCTTTGCTTGGGGGAAATACCCAAAGTTTGCCTGAGAAACCTGAATGGCTACACAAAAACTTCCAGCTGTCTTGAGCAGGAAAAAGAGCAGCGCTGTATTTCTGTTTGTATCACTCTAACCTTAGCCTTGGACCAAGAACGTAAAGGAGTTTCTAGGACCTCAGACCAAGGAAGAACAGAACAAACTCAAGTTATGATAAGGGGCAGAGATACTTCAGGGCCTTTGTTTTCAGAGAAGGGTAGAGGAAGTGGGGGGGAAAGGGCTGGAGAGGAGACCTCCCGGAGAGGGCTCGCCCAGCTGGCGTGGCTGCTCCAGAAGCAAGTCACTTGTCCTGGTGTGGTGATCGATACGGGGGATCGAGATACAGTGCTTAAGTAGAAGGCGCTTACTTCTTAAAGACTGGAAACTACGGGCATATTGCACATTAGATGGCTATGCTATAAGATGGTGAAGTGAAGTGAAACCTGCTCAGTCATGTCCGACTCTGTGAGACCCCATAGACTATACAGTCCACGAATATAGATGATAGTTCCTTAGTAATAAAATTTCACAGCAACTACATTATAGAATCACATGATTCTGCTCATCTACCTTGATGTCTAGTCTCTTTTTCTTCTGAGCCAGGAGGTGGACTACTCAGCATGGTGAAGCTTAGAGAAAATGTCAAATCCCTCAAAAAGACATCAATCTCTGAACTTCAGAGGAGACACGAACCCAGACCCAGATTTGAAAAGCTCATGAAGAAAAATTGGAGATGAAACATCTGGGTAATGAGAACTTAAGCTCATGAGGAGAGACAGTCCTCAGTAATAATGCCCATCAAACTACTTGACATTTTTTGCAGCCATCACAGAACTGGGTGGCTCCATCTTAGCCAGAGTGCGGGGTACACATCGTTGAGTGGCTGGGAGATGCTTTCAGGAGATCCATCAGCTCAGCAATAAAAAATAGGACTGCAGAATGAATGATGGCTCTGCTTGGGGTTTTTTTCTAACCCTCTAAAGAAAGCCTCAGGGCTTCCCTGGTGGCTCAGATGGTAAAGAATCTGCCTGCAATGCAGGAGACGTGGGCTCTACCCCCGGGTTCTTTCCCTGGGTTGGAATGATCCCCTGGAGAAGAGAATGGCAACCAACTCCAGTATTCTTCCCTGGAGAATTCCATGGACAGAAGAGCCTGGAGGGTACATGAACTGAGAACTTCCAGATGTTCAAGCTGGTTTTAGAAAAGGCAGAGGAACCAGAGATCAAATTGCCAACATCCGCTGGATCATCAAAAAAGCAAGAGAGTTCCAGAAAAACATCTACTTCTGCTTTATTGACCATGCCAAAGCCTTTGACTGTGTGGATCACAACAAACTGTGGAAAATTCTGAAAGAGATGGGAATACCAGACCACCTGACCTGTCTCTTGAGAAACCTGTATGCAGGTCAGGAAGCAACAGTTGGAACTGGACATGGAACAACAGACTGGTTCCAAAAAGGAAAAGGAGTACCTCAAGGCTGTATATTGTCACCCTGCTTATTTAACTTTATGCAGAGTACATCATGAGAAACGCTGGGCTGGAAGAAGCACAAGCTGGAATCAAGATTGCCAGGAGAAATATCAATAACCTCAGATATGCAGATGACACCACCCTTATGGCAGAAAGTGAAGAAGAACTAAAAAGGTTCTTGATGAAAGTGAAAGAGGAGAGTGAAAAAGTTGGCTTAAAGCTCAACATTCAGAAAACTAAGATCATGGCATCTGGTCCCATCACTTCTTGGGAAGTAGATGGGGAAACAATGGAAACAGTGCCACTGCAGATGGTAAGTGCAGCCATGGAATTAAAAGATACTAGCTCCTTGGAAGCATATTAAAAAGCAGAGACATTACGTTGCAGACAAAGGTCTATCTAGTCAAAGCTAAGGTTTTTCCAGTAGTCATGTATGGATGTGAGAGTTGGACCATAAAGAAATCAGTCACTCAGTCATGTCTGATTCTTTGCCACCCCATGGGCTGCAGCTCACCAGGCCTCCCTGTCCATCATCATCTCCCGGAGTTTACTCAAACTCATGTCCATTGAGTCAGTGATGCCATCCAGCCATCTCATCCTCTGTCGTCCCCTTCTCCTCCTGCCTTCAATCTTTCCCAGCATCAGGGTCTTTTCAAATGAGCCGGCTCTTCACATCAGGTGGCCAAAGTATTGGAGTTTCAGCTTCAACATCAGTCCTTCCAATGAACACCAGGACTGATCTCCTTTAGGATGGACTGGTTGGATCTCCTTGCAGTCCAAGGGACTCTCAAGAGTCTCCTCCAACACCACAGTTTAAAAGGATCAATTCTTCCATGCTCAGCTTTCTTTACAGTCCAACTGTCACATCCACACATGACCAATGGAAAAGCCATAGCCTTGACTAGACGGACCTTTGCTGGCAAAGTAACATGTCTGCTTTCTAATATGCTATCTAGGTTGGTCATAACCTTCCTTCCAAGGAGTAAGTGTCTTTTAATTTCATGGCTGCAACCACCAGCTACAGTGATTTTGGAGCCCAGAAAAAATAGTCTGACACTGTTTCCACTGTTTTATAAGAGAAACTGAAACCTAAAGAGTTTAAGTCATTACCCCGAATTAATATCAAGGAAGTTCAGTGAAGCCCTGAACTGGAGGGTTTGGGCCCTAGAACACACGTTCATAAATACTGTGCTCTCTTGCAAGCCAGAGGCCTAGCATCGTTCATGAACGGGAACGAGCTGCGATCACTGGTGGGAGTGGTCACTCCAATGACCAATGACTATGAGTTTGAGTGAGAGAAGCATTCATTGAGCATTTTTATTTGTAAATAGAAGGATGAAACTCATGACTAAGCAGAAATGTGTTAAATGCACAATACCAAGATGGTGTTCTTAAATGCTGCCTTCTCCCAGATCACAAAGAGGGCTGAGCAAAGAATGAGTATCTAAGAGAATGGCTCAGCAGAGCCTCAGGCGAGAGGGATGACTGGTGTCTTTATTAACCGAAGCAGCATTATCGAGGGAAGGTCCTATACTGCCTTCACCTTTAAGACGTGATGGAAATCCCACTTTTCAAAAGGGAAGTTGAGAAATAAGAACCAAAAGCAAGGATAATTGAAGATTCCTCACAAAAAGGATTAGAGGATTGAGGGGTAAAGATCAAAATGACTTAAACTGAAAAGACTCTCAGAACCTCTTGATGGACTGAATCTTACTGAGCTGGTGAGTTTCCAGACCCCTCTCATTAAACAGCTTCTAAGTGGGAATTAATATCAGGAACTGAGGGGATCTTGAAAATATGGGTGAAAAAAGTGACAGAAGAACTAAAAATTATGATTCAGTTGGGTAATTTTTGCTCAAAAACTCATTTTCTGGGTTTCGACTTGACTCTAATAAAATACATCTTTGCTTAAACTTGCAACTCTCCAAAGCAGTTATATAGACTATTTCGCTTGATCTTTACAATGATCCTGTGAAAGAGGGGCTGGGAAAGCGTCTTATTACTATTTTTAAGATAATGAAATTGAGGCAGTAGACATCAGGATTCTACCTAACAGAGTCCCAGCTGGTAATACACGACCTTCAGTGACAGCCTACATCAGCACTGGCCACAGCGCAAACTGCTTTACCAGGTTTTGCCGAGGAGTCATGAATCCTTCTAGCAACCTTTGAGGTTGGTACTTCCCTCTGCCCATCTCTGCAGGCTGGAGAGACCCGGAGATTTGTGGCACACAAGGTGTGCAAGACCCAGCACGTCTCAGCCTATGGAGCTCGTGAGAGCCTGCGTGTGGTTTCTTCCCACAGTGGGACAGCTTACGCCACAGACATCGGTGGTGGTGGTTTAGTCACTACGTTGCCTCTGACTCTTTGTGACCCTGTGGACCATCATCTGCCAGGCCAGAGGTTCTGTCCATGGGGTTTCCCAGGCAAGAATCCTGGGGTGGGTTGCTGCTTCTCAGAGATCGGTAAATGTGACCAGTGAGGGCTTGGTTATCCTGGAGAGCCGGTGAGTGAACACTCACAAGCGTCCCTCCAGCTGGGTGCACACTGGTACCTGGAGGAGCAGGATTCAGGGCCACGCTGCCTGGTTCCAGACTCTTCCCCTCGAACTTCTCAATGGTACCCGTTTACTTTGAACAACAGCCAAGGGTGGGCAGCCCCCTGTTTCCTGTGAGGTGCAGGAGACTGAAGCCTACCTTTGAATTCTCATGTATTAATCTATGTGGGAAATTATATTTCTAGAAATACACAGAGATGAAAAATACTCATACAATCATCATTGAAGAACAGGAGTTTTGGCTAATGGATGTGAGTTTCAAGTCCTTGCTCTTGTGTTTTTCTTTTTTTTTTGCCGTGCCACACAGCATGCGGGATGTTAGTTCTGCAACCAGAGGTTGAACCCCCTCTTGCTGCATTGGGAGCATGGAGTCTTAACCGCTGGACTCTTGTTTTTAATGGTGGATCTTATTTCATCAAAACTATTAAAATGTTGACTATAAATGGACCAGCGATGAGAATGCATCCTGAATCAAAGCTGTCCCTGATTCCAAGTCCATGAGAGGACAAATAAGGAGGTAGCGGCGTAGCGATAGATGCGTGTGGCTCTGATTCCAGCTCTGCTGCCCGCTGGAGAACGGGATGGCCGCCCACTCCAGCGTTCTTGCCAGGAGAATCTGTGGACAGAGGAGCCGGCGGGCTACAGTCCGGGTGGTTGCAGAGTCGGACATGACTGAGCGACTAACATGTTCCCGCCTGCTGGCTGTGTGGCCTTGGCCAAGTTACTCCCACTCTCCAGGACTCAGTCCGCAGCTGAGAGTGATGCCAGTAGTCCTGTTGGAGAGGTTAAAGGAGCCGACGCAGGAGAACCTGGCGGAATGTAAGCCCTCAGTAGGTTGTCAGCTCCGCTTCTGGGTACTGCAGATACCGTTCATGCACATACAGCGTGGGAAAGCAGATTTTAGTCAGAAAGTGGCTTTTCCTGGCCAGGGGCTGGCATTCAGATGGACTTCAGGAAGAGTTCGTGAGAGGCTGGAGAGGCCGATAAGAGTGCCTGGCAGCTGGATTCAGGAGCCCTCCAAGTTAACGGTCAACCTCCATCCCCACCACTGCCAATGCGGAGGTTTGAGGCCCAGCCCACTCCAGACTAAGTCTTCCTTCATCACCTGCAAGTTTGGACTTGGTGGCCTATGGGGCTTCCGTTTTCTTATCCGTAACCTGTGGACCATAATCATGCTTTCCTCATAGTATTAGTATTTATTACTAGTAACATTATTACATATGAGACTTTTTCCACTTGAGGCCAGACCTTCAAGGCACAGTAGCCAAGTTCTTTCCTGTGGGCAAATTTGGATGCATCCTGACAAAATTATGAAACCCCTTTCCCTTAAAAAGTGCTCTGTTGACCAGATTTCTGTGACATACATTTTTTCTCTTAAAAAGTTAATGATAAAGTCTGGGCCACAGTGTCAACACATCCACGATGCAGTTGGAAGGAAGGGCATTCCTCGTGGCAGAGATGAGAAATGGCCTGGCCCCGCGTGTCCTGCAGCTGAGTGCAGCCACAGGGCTCAGGGCCCACCCTTCAGACACGCGGCGGGAGACACTGAGGTGGAAGGAACATCACGGGAAGTAGGTGCAGGGCAGCTTCCGGGCTGGCAAGCCAGAGGCCCCCGCACGTCCGAGGGGAAAGGTGTCTCAGAGCTTCCAAGGGGAAGTGAGTGTGAGATGGGGGTCCGTGCACTTGCGGATACAGGGGTGCTCCCACGCCACAGGCCTGGCTGTAATCTGGGTGTGAGTGATGGAGGCACGGTCTTCACATCCGATTCTCTAGACCTCTGGGTGCTTCCATGACCATATAATAATATTAAAGTGATTTCCTTTCTGTTAACTGGTGTAGATTCTGTGATATGCAGCTGAGAATCCTGCTGGAACCCTCAGTTTCCCGACCAGTGTGTTCAGGGGGCCGGCTCTCCCCACCGTGGACTCGTGAGCTCTCCTTCAGTTTTCAAGTTCTCGGGGGCATGGCCACCTCACTCCTCTCCGTCTCCCCAGCCCACCTCCAGGAAGAGCCACCACACAGGGCGAGGGCTTCCCTGGTGACTTGGCAGACGGTAAAGAATCTGCCTGCAATATGGGACACCCAGGCTCGATTCGATCCCTAGATCAGGAAGGTTCCTGGAGAAGGGAATGGCTACCCACTCCAGTATTCTTGCCTGGAGCATTGTATGGGTAGAGGAGCCTGGCAGGCTACCATTCCTGGGGTTGCAAAGAGTTGGACACAACTGAGTGACTGACACTTTCACACAGGGCAAGGATTGGCAAGTTTTCTGGGTAAAGGGCCAGATAATAAATATTTTTCTAAAGGAAATCAATCTTGAATATTCATTGGAGGGACTGAAGCTGAGGCTGAATGAAGCTCCAGTACTTTGGCCACCTGATGCCAAGAGTTGACTTATTGGAAAAGACCCTGATGCTGGGAAAGATTGAGGGCAGGAGGAGAAGGGGATGACAGAGGATGAGATGGTGGGATGGCATCACTGACTCAGTGGACACGAGTTTGAGCAACTTCCAGGAGATGGTGAAGGACAGGGAAGCCTGGCGTGTTGCAGTCCATGGGGTCGCAAGGAGTTGGACACGACTGAGCAACTGAACAACAGTAAATATTCTAGGTTTTGTGGGCCCTACAGTCTCTCTCACAATCGCTCAACTCTGCCATTGTAATGGGAAAGGAGCCACAGACAATATCTAAACAAATGGCATGGCTGTAGTTTAATAAAACTAATTTACAAAAACTAGCAGTGAGCCAGTTTGGAGATCACGATGAGCAAACTAACACCTCCTGAGACCCGACACTGAGTCTCGTTTTAGTCTTAGTTTTGATGCTGGTGCCTGAGTCATCTTGAACACATCCATTCCCTCACTGCACCTGTCTTTCCACATATGCCAATAATAAAACAAGTCATCCTGTGTTTCCTCTCTCCCAGATTGCTGGAGAGACCAAACGAAGTAATGGATCTCAGAGCACTTTACTAAAAGCTTAACTTTAAAATTATGGAGTATATTATTATATTTTTGTGTGTATACCTTCTTCTCATGGAGTTCTTTGTTTTATGGAGAGTAAGAATATAATTATAAAATATAAAAAATACACAATAAAAACATAATTATATTTTTACTCCCTATAAAACAAAGCACTCCATGAAAAGAAGGTCTGTATCTTGTAGCTCTTCTGTTTTCTGGCATTACATTTCTCAAGTCCACCTTTTATAAATGCTTGTTAAATAAACAAATAGTTTAGCTCTTGGTTTAGAGGACTTTTCATCATAGCCCGGTGGCTCAGATGGTAAAGAATCTGCCTGCAATGTAGGAGACCTGGATCTGATCTCTGGGTTGGGAAGATCCCCTGAAGAAGGGAATGGCTACCCACTCCAAAATTCTTGCCTGGAGAATCCCATGGACAGAAGAGCCTGGAGGGCTCCAGTCTATGGGGTCACAATGAGTCAGACATGACTGAGTGACTAAGGACACACATACAAATAGATGTAAGTTAATGTTTGAATAATCACAAATGTACCAAAATGAACAGGTAAGTGTAAAGATTATAAATCTGTAAAATCGTGGCCTCAAACTTAAATGGTTATAGACCCAAAGCAAAAAAATAAACAAATCGATGCAAAAACATAAATGAATCGGTGTGAGGTATTGGGATTACAGTGATATTGAATGGTTTGCCTTGGAAACGAACAGAGATCATTCTGTCATTTTTGAGATTGCATCCAAGTACTGCATTTCAGACTCTTTTGTTGACTATGATGGCTACGCCATTTCTTCTAAGGTATTCCTGCCCACAGTAGTAGATATAATGGTCATGTGAGTTAAATCACCCATTCCAGTCCATCTTAGTTCGCTGATTCCTAGAATGTCGACGTTCACTCTTGCCATCTCCTGTTTGACCACTTCCAATTTGCCTTGATTCATGGACCTAACATTCCAGGTTCCTATGCAATATTGCTCTCTACAGCATCGGACCTTGGCTTTTTCACCAGTCACATCCATAGCTGGGCATCATTTTTGCTTTGGCTCCATTCCTTGATTCTTTCTGGAGTTGTTTCTCCACTGATCTCCATAGCATACTGGGCACCTACTGACCTGGGGAGTTCCTCTTTCAGTGTCCTATCTTTTTGCCTTTTCATACTGTTCAGTATCATAGTAATCCAAGCCTATGCCCCAACAAGTAATGCTGAAGAAGCTGAAGTTGAATGGTTCTATGAAGACCTACAAGATCTTTTAGAACTAACACCCAAAAAAGATGTCCTTTTCATTATAGGGGACTGGAATGTACAAGTAGGAAGTCAGGAAACACCTGGAGTAATAGGCAAATTTGGCCTTGGAGTACAGAATGAAGCAGGGCAAAGGCTAATAGAGTTCTGCCAGGAGAATGCACTGGTCATAGCAAACACCCTCTTCCAACAACACAAGAGGAGACTCTACACATGGACATCACCAGATGGTCAACACCAAAATCAGACTGATTATATTCTTTGCAGCCAAAGATGGAGAAGCTCTATACAGTCAGCAAAAACAAGACCGGGAGCTGACTGTGGCTTGGATCATGAACTCCTTATTGCAAAATTTAGACTTAAATTGAAGAAAGTAGGGAAAACCACTAGACCATTCAGATATGACCTAAATCAAATCCCTTATGATTATACAGTGGAAGTGAGAAATAGATTTAAGGGACTAGATCTGATAGACAGAGTGCCTGATGAACTATGGAC
Organism: Antilocapra americana; assembly: GCA_007570785.1. NCBI lineage: Eukaryota > Metazoa > Chordata > Mammalia > Artiodactyla > Antilocapridae > Antilocapra > Antilocapra americana. The sequence continues at coordinate 2,454,568 of ML662452.1, forward strand.
AGAGGTTCGTGACATTGTACAGGAGACAGGGATTAAGAGCATCCCCAAGAAAAAGAAATGCAAAAAAAGCAAAATGGCTGTCTGAGGAGGACTTACAAATAGCTGTGAAAAGACGAGAAGCAAAAGGCAAAGATATACATACCCATTTGAATGGAGAGTTCCAAAGAATAGCAAGGAGAGATAAGAAAGCCTTCCTTAGTGATCAATGCAAAGAAATAGAGGAAAACAACAGAATGGGAAAGACTAGAGATCTCTTCAAGAAAATTAGAGATACCAAGGGTATATTTCATGCAAAGATGGGCTCAATAAAGGACCAAAATGGTATGGACCTAACAGAAGCAGAAGATATTAAGAAGAGGTGGCAAGAATACACAGAAGGGCTGTACAAAAAAGATCTTCACAACCCAGATAATCATAATGGTGTGATCACTCACCTAGAGCCAGACATCCTGGAATGTGAAGTCAAGTGGGCCTTAGGAAGTATCACTACAAACAAAGCTAGTGGAAGTGATGGAGTTCCAGTTGAGCTAGTTCAAATCCTAAAAGATGATGCTGTGAAAGTGCTGCACTCAATATGCCAGCAAATTTGGAAAACTCAGCAATGGCCACAGGACTGGAAAAGGTCAGTTTTCATTCCAATTCCAAAGAAAGGCAATGCCAAAGAATGCTCGAACTACCGCACAATTACACTTATCTCACACACTAGTAATGCTCAAAATTCTCCAAGCCAGGCTTCAGCAATACGTGAAGCATGAACTTCCAGATGTTCAAGATGGTTTTAGAAAAGGCAGAGGAACAAGAGATCAAATTGCCAACATCTGCTGGATTATCGAAAAAGCAAGAAAGTTCCAGAAAAACATCTCCTTCTGCTTTATTGACTATGCCAAAGCCTTTGACTGTGTGGATCACAATAAACTGTGGAAAATTCTTAAAGAGATGGGGATACCAGACCATCTGACCTGCCTCTTGAGAAACCTGTATGCAGGTCAGGAAGCAACAGTTAGAATTGGACATGGAAAAACAGACAGCTTCCAAAAAGGAAAAGGAGTACGTCAAGGCTGTATATTGTCACCCTGCTTATTTAACTTTATGCAGAGTACATCATGAGAAACGCTGGGCTGGAAGAAGCACAAGCTGGAATCAAGATTGCCGGGAGAAGTATCAATAACCTCAGATATGCAGACGACACCACCCTTATGGCAGAAAGTGAAGATGAACTAAAAAGCCTCTTGCTGAAAGTGAAAGAGAAGAGTGAAAAAGTTGGCTTAAAGCTCAATATTCAGAAAACTAAGATCATGGCATCTGGTCCCATCACTTCATAGCAAATAGATGGGGAAACAGTATCAGACTTTATTTTTTGGGGCTCCAAAATTACTGCAGATGGAGATTGCAGCCATGAAATTGAAAGACGCTTACTCTTTAGAAGGAAAGTTATGACCATCCTAGACAGCATATTTAAAAGCAGAGACATTACTTTGCCAACAAAGGTCTGTCTAGTCAAGGCTATGGTTTTTCCAGTAGTCATGTATGGATGTGAGACGGACTATAAAGAAAGCTGAGCGCAGAAGAATTGGTGCTTTTGAACTGTGGTGTTGGAGAAGACTCTTGAGAGTCTCTTGGACTGCAAGGAGATCCATCCAGTCCATCCTAAAGGAGATCAGTCCTGGGTGTTCATTGGAAGGTCTGATGTTGAAGCTGAAGCTACAATACTTTGGCCACCTGATGTGAAGAGCTGACTCATTGGAAAAGACCCTGATGCTGGGAAGGATTGGGGGCAGGAGGATGACAGAGGATGAGATGGCTGGATGGCATCACCGACTCGATGGACATGGGTTTGGGTGGACTCCAGGAGTTGGTGATGGACAGGGAGGCCTGTTGTGCTGTGGTTCATGGGGTTACGAAGAGTCAGACACGACTGAGTGAGTGAATTGAAGTATTGGGAAGTGACAGGAACCAGAGTAAACTGAAGAGAGCACGTCCATTCTGAGAGGGATTTTGTTCCTCTGCTACAAATGACTCCATGTGGGAATAGGCAGTCACCACTGACAATTTTTCCATTTTTTTTCAAGAGAAGCTGAAGCCACAGATTTTTAAAGCAAATGTCTCTCATTTTTTAAACCTCAGCAATGAATCCTCAAGGTGAAAAAATACTGCACTTCTCTCTCAGGTGATTTTGTAACTCTTGTGTAATTTCTAGAAGATATAGATGACAATTAAAATTGAAAAATAGCAATGTAGGAAATTCTTAGCTTTCATTGCCTTTTGATTCCCTGGTTGTAATGAATGGTCCTTATCACCCACTGCAAACTTTTCGGTCACTTCGATTTTCAGTGATTCTTTGATCATGGTGTTATTTCCCTGATGACTTATCCAGTTGCCATGACTGTTAGAAACTGACTTTGTACAGCTCCGAGAGATCCTCAGGCAGCCTCCTTCGACTGGTTTGGCCCTCAGCTCCGATGTCCCCACTTAGACCAGCCTTTCCTAAACAGTCTGTCTAAAACAGCACCCAACAGTCTCCTTTTCCTTTTTTAACCACTTACCAGCCTCTGACAAATCGTAATTTTTGTTTATGATCTGTCTGCCTCTGCTAGAATGTCAGTTTCTTGAGCGTAGGGATGTTGTCTTGTTCGACACAATTCCAGAACATGCCACCACTGCTGGCAGCAAAGGCACCTAATAAATCTGTTCAATAAATGAATGAGTGATCCTGTTGATCACTGCTAATGAGTTAGCAAGACTTTTGGTTCTCCAAACCACTGGGGAAAAAAAGGCAAGTGAGGAAAACAGGCTCTTATTAGCAGCAGTCTTACTGACAACCTAAAACTTGCTGGGGCTTCCCTGGCGGCTCAGCGGTAAAGAACCTGCCTGCCAATGCAGGAGACGTGGGTTCAGTCCTTAGGTTGGGAAGATTCCCTGGAGAAGGAAACTGCAACTCACATTAGTTAGCATCCTTGCCTGGAAAACTCCATGAACAGAGGAGCCTGGTCTGCAGGGTCACAAAAGAGTCGGACATGACTTAGCGACTAAACAACCACAAAACCAATTGACCAATGACTAGTCTTGACATTGCGAAACATTTATAAATTTGTTTAAAGTCAGCCTTTCTCGCCATATTTAAGCCCCAATAATTCCCAATAGGCAGTCTCCTGGTAGTGGTTGAGGAGAATTTTACAGTGACCAGAAAGAAACCTGAAGATAAAAGATTGCAAACTGCTCTAACAAATGATAGGAGGAGATTTGAAGAGCTTGTCATTGAATATAAAGGTTTTCCATTTTGAAATACTCTTGGAGGAAAAAAAAAAGGTGGAAGTCATTAAAAGTTTTAAAGGTATGAGTAATTCAGGTAAAATAAGAAAAATATTGACTTTTAAAAAATGACTTCTACTTTCATCTTCTTTGAATTTTCTTTGTTGTCAAAGTGACATTAGCACACAGAAATAATTTTAGAAGGAAAAAAAAATCCAAAATACCACCATGCTGGCATAGTGACTAGTATTTCCCAAGTTTCTTGCCAATCGTAGTCTCAAAGCAAGTTTACTAACCTTTCAGACAATCAAAGAACATCTTATCTTCTGGGGATACTCGACACATCAGTAATAGCTGCTCGCTCTGTGAGAGGCATGTGCTCAGCGGCATTTTTCTGAATCCATGACAATTCTGAGGGTACACACGCTCTGTGTCTTACTCCTGTATTGCTATCGCCAACATCTGAACTAGAATGCTTGGAAAGTATGTCAAAACACAAGGAATGCCCACCACTGTGGGCCAGACCCTGAGTCGTGTCTGGCGAGCACGGTGTCTATTGGAGGGAGCTCAGAGTCCAGTGGAAAAGATCAGAACGATTTTAGACAACTCAAGAACAGTTAAAATGGACAACAGGAAAAGTGCCACATAATTTCTCAATATATAAGTAAGCTCATTATTATTATGCCTAGTTTTGTCTCTTTGATAAAGTTCAGTATATTGAGAATGCTGAATAAACGCTTACTAATGACATAAAGACACTCCCAGGCGGCTCAGTGATTAAGAATCTGGCAAACAGGAGACGCAGGTTCGATCCCTGGGTCGGGAAGACCCCCTGGAGGGGAAATGGCAGCCCTCACCAGTGTTCTTGCCTGGAGAATCCCACAGACAGAGGAGCCTGGCGGGCCGCAGTCCACGGGGTCACAAAGTGTCAGACACGACTGAGCGACTGAGCAATAACAACAACAGTGACATAAAGAGGTAGTCTGTTCCTGCCGCCGGCGAGGCCGAGTGTCCCGCTCGTGAGGGCCACTCCGTCACGACGCTCACGTCCAGCACCGAGATCGTGTACTTGTCTCCTTACCCCCTGTCATGCCCCCTCAAGGGAGGGACGGTGTGTGGTCACATTACAGCCTCAGCATCTAGCCCAGCGTCCGGCGCCTGGTCACCAATGCACAAGCGTCACATAGCTGCACGAACGTGTGGAAAACACGATGACCTCAGGGCGAAAGCCTGAGAAAAGCTGGCTATTTCTCCCCTAAGACAAAGAGGATAAGAAGGGACACCTACATTCAAAAAAAACCAAGTGAGTCTTCTTCCCGTCCTGAGTAGGGGAAAATGCCCTGAAAGGCGATCTGCGATGGAGTTGGCCGATGGAATCTTGGCAGCTCTTTCCCTCATCCTAAACTCTGTCTCTCTGATTCTTCCACACTTTCTTCTCTGCACTCCCAGCCCTGACGTCTGTAACTGTAAAGTTTCATGCTTGCCTCACAAAGCCGCCTGACAGAATTTTCTTTTAATTAGCACATTCATAACAGCAACAATAATTCTAATCATTAATAAGCCTCTCACCCCACTTAGGAACAAACCAAATGGCAAGAAGTCAATGTTAATTTTAACACACATGTAAACAAGAACCCAAGAAAGGCCAAATACAATAACCTTTTGGCATTATTAACGGCAGAGAACGGTTTCCGCTAGGCTTGAGAAGTAAATGCTACAATAATCGTACCCTGTATTCCTCCACTTACACTTTTCACAAGGGAAATTGATTCTCTGGTGGCTCAGTGGTAAAGAGTCCACCTGCCAAGGCAGGAGATGTGGGGTTGATCCCTGGTCTTCAAAGATCTCCTGGAGAGGGAAATGGCAACCCACTCAGTATTCTCGCCTGGAAATCCCCATGGACAGAGGAGCCTGGGGGGCTACAGTCCATGGGGTTGCAAAGAGTTGAACATGACTTAGTGACTCAACAGTAACAACAACGATTTCCTTAAAGACGCGTTTCGGCCAAGCGCCATAGGCTTCATGAGGGCAGGGTTCCCGTCCATGCGGCTCTGAGTCTGCAGACTGTGCACATAGTAGGTGTTCAACACATCAAAGATGAACGACTGAGTCAATCAAACCGCAAAGGTGTGCTAACAGATCTCCTTCAAATGACCAGAACCTGAGTGCTTCAGACCGCCAACAAAGAGTCTGGGCGCCAGCTCCACTTCTCAGATATGAAACTGGCCCAGCACCGGGGCGACCAAGGTTGAAGTGTTCACTCAAGGAGTCCTAAGTTTTACTTTTACTTCAATACAAAATTAATCCAGTTGTATCTTGGGTCATCAGGAAAACGGACCTCTCACTGAACACCGCTACACGAAATCAACGCCTGCACTTGCTTTGTTCTTGTGACTGAGAAGATGCCCAGTAATCAGGAAGAAGGACACGGTTCGGCTTTTTTCCCAGAATCTTCCTCACTACCTGGGGGCCTGCTCGCTTTCTCAGTTCCCAGGTTTGGAAGAACGGTGGTAGCTCATCTCCGCCGCGCCTCACGGCGACACCCCGAAGCCTGGGCAATGCCCGGGGCCACCATCCCACTGCCTCGCCCGTGACTCCGTGGAGCAGCGTCAGGAGACAGAGCCAGGCCCGCGTGTCAGCGCCGGCCCTCCTGATGGACCCGGGCTGTCTCCGATCATTTCCTCTGCTGCCTTTCATATCACTGAACTGAAACGATCAGGCCTGTCAAGAGCGAGGGCCCCGGATGAAAGGCCAGTGCATTAAGACAGAGCATAATTGCCAGCTTCTGAATTTCTGACATTAATCGTTTCACTGAAGGAAGACAGTGCAGCTCCTCTCTCCTCTCTCTGCCTTCTCTCTCTCTCTCTGTCTCTTTTTTATTGCCAACTCACAGGAATTACAGGGGGGAGCGGGTGTTGGGGGAAAAAAACGCCCCACCAACCACAAGGTTTGCTAATTAAAAGTAATATGTTTTCCCATTTTTTTGGCAATTTGATAACACAAAACACTTACTCGGGGGCCACAGGGGGAAACAAACCGAGACAGATAAAAAATGTTTTGCGTTCATCCAAGCACAACTATGTTAATGCGTATTACCCCATTAATGTGCATCAGCATCGGGCCTCGGCTCACCAATGCAAGCAAGAAGCATACACTTATCATCATTTGATAGCATGTTTAATGACAGATTGACGGGAGATTTGCAAATGTGAACTGGCATCAGTGTTGCTAACTTCAGCTTCTGCCGCCGCCTCTGCTATGCCAGCATATTTATGTGCATAATTTGATTTCTCAGCCACACTGTTAGTACATTTTTAATATTAACTATGCACGAACAGACAGCCGAACTTAAGTTGCACTGATGGTTGGAGTTCATTAGATTGAAAAAGATGGGCATGCATGACTAAGATGGAGGTGGCAGTCCAACATCCAAGAAGCAACACTTAACAGACACACTCCATCCTCAACAAGTCCAAGCTACACATTTCCTGTTGTCAGAGGCGGCAAAGCTCTTGGGAATGAAGGAAGAAGTGGAAGAAGAAGGAGAAGGCCAGACACACTGGCGTTCCTTTCACCCCTAACTCATCATAGCTCTGTACTCAGGTGCTCTTTGCCTCAACCTGGGCATTACTGCCTACTCATTCTGACCTGGTGGCTCAGATGATAAAAAATCCACCTGCCAATGCAGGAGACGCAGGTTTGATCCCTGGATCAGGAAGATCCCCTGGAGAAGGAAATGGCAGCCCACTCCAGTATTCTTGCCTGGAGAATCCCAGGGACACGGGAGCCTGGTGAGCTACAGTCCCCGGGGTTGCAAGGAGTAGGACCCAACCGAAGCAATGGAGCTTGCACGCACACATGATGCCCAAAAGTGCATTTTCGAGTTGCATCTTCAGGCTGGAGGTTAGAAGGAATAAGCACGAACTGGCTGGTTTGCTTGTGTTAGTTCCTGGCGTGCGCTGTGCCTGGAGTAGGCAGGCGTCACTGCGGGTCTGAGGCGCGCGGATTCGCCCCCTCGCCTGCATAGCCATGCGGCTTTGCAGGGGCCTCACCCCTGCTCGCAAATCACATTTAGACCCCGGCTGCAGAGAGAGCCGCCTGCAGAGGGCGACGTCCAGATGCCCTGAACACCATATGCTGCGCCCTGCGCCTGACTTCTGCGCGAGATTCTCCTTCCAACAGCCGCGCGTGCAGCTGCCCTTTGGGGAGGCTTGCAGCTACCAGAGCTGCTTTGCCTGCGTGTGCTTCGCACGCCCAGCACTGCGGAGCTCATGTAGCCAGGGATGGTCTGACCAATGCAGGTGTCCCCGAGCCCAGCCCTTACTCCAGGGGGTAAACTCGGGGGCAGAAGGAGCGCCCTAGAGCTCCCCATGAGTTCAGGCTGAGCCTCTGCTTTGCCTGGACTCACAACTGCATCTGGCTTCCTCTCTGTCTCTTACCTACTCCCTCACTGTTTGTCCTGAGAGCCTGTTCCTAAAAAATCACTTGTCTGGGGATCCTGAGGTTGGGGTCTGCTCCTGGGAACCCCCACCTAAAGCCTTATCCTACTAGACCAGGGGCTGGAAAAGGTCAGCCTGTGGGCCTGATCCAGCCCTCCACTTGATTTTACAAATAAAGTTTTATTGTAACGCAGCCACACCCGCCCTTGTACCTGTGGCTTTTGCTGGGAGATGGCAGAGTTGAGTCGCTGTGATAAACACTGCGCAGCCCACAAAGCCTTCCATATTTATTGTCTAATCTTGTGACGAAGTTTGCCCACTAGTACCAGATTGTGTTTTGGACACATTATCCATTATAATGAATTATAATAATTAATAATAATTATTATCACACCAAGCTTTTTCTCACCTCAGGAGCTTTGCGTGAGCTGTTTCTTCTGCCTGTCATTCTTATTCCATGATTAATGGATGATGGGCAGCTTCTCATTTCTTAGATCTCAGTAGAAACAGCACTTCCTTGCAAAGGTCATCTCTGCCTGTTCACCTAAGGTAGCCTCCCCCCATCCCTTGCCGTCTGTTCTGACCACTTCAACTATGAGATTCTTGCCTCTGTTTAAGGAATCTTGTTCCCCCCCATTATTACCTACTGGCACATAAGCTCCAGGAGGGACAGAACCCTCTGTTTTGCTCGTTTCTGGATCCCAGTGCCTGGCTCAGCATGCACTCCAAAATACCTACTGACAGAGATGTGGTCCATATATACAGTGGAGTATTACTCAGCTATTAAAAGGAACCAAATTGGGCCAATTTTAGAGATGTGGCTGGCCCTGGAGACTGTCACACAGAGTGAGGTAAGTCAGAAAAACAACTACTGTGTACCGACATATATGTGACATCTAGAATACAGTAGAGAGAGCTTCTTTGCAAAGCAGAAACAGAGACACAGACAAAGAGAACAAATACATGGACCCCAAGGCGGGAGGGGGTGGGATGCATTGGGAGACAGGGATGGACGTACTCCCACCACCACGCATAGAGCAGATGCCCTGGGAGCAGCCTCTCCATGGCACAGGGGGCTCCACAGGGAACAGGCGCGGCAGGGACTGAGCGGGAAGGAATCGCAAAGAGGAGACACAGGCGTACATGCGGCTGACTCACTTTGGTGCACAGTACAGACGAGTACAACATTGTAAAGCAACTGTACCCCAAGAAAAATTAATAGCAGAAGAAAAACCATGCTGATTGAATGATGAGGAAGAACAGAGAATATTCCAGTGGGCTGCAGCTATACCCCAGTTGGATCTGGAAATCAGGTGCTCTGTTTAGATGGTGCTGGGTAATTCCAACTCCGTTTTGAATCTTTACTCCCAAAGTGATGGGAACATATTTTATGCTTAAGCTGTATTAGTGCCTGGACATTTATAACCTCTGGTATTAATTTGCTTGTTTTGCCACATTATATAATGGGAGGTCACTTTATGTGATAAGCTGTAATTTTTGAATTTTATGATATAAATTGACCTGCTTCAAGAACCTGGATATAAAAAGCCTTGCTGTCAAGGGATCAAGTTTTACTCTGTTAATGGTTTAATTAGTGCATTAATTTCATAAAGCTTTTGTTGAGGGTTTAATATGTGCAGGCTCCATGTCTGTGGTCTTCAAGGAGCTTCCTGGTAAGGAAAGAAATGCACATTCCCATACATATTCATCTGTGATCCATTCTCTACGGGGAGCAGCCAGAGTGAGTTTTAGAAGTGCCGCTGGGTCATGCCATTCCCTTGTAGAACCACGCGCCCACCCGCAATGAACTCAGAACAATCTAAACTCACCCCAGAGCCTGCACAGTTGGGTCTGTGCCAAGCACGCGGACCCGTCTGACCCTGAGGTCGCCGAGTCCCAGCAGCACGGTCCTGCTTTCCGTTTCCCCCGGCGTTCCAACCCTCACTGGCCTCAGGGCCTTTGCACTGGTGGTCCCTGTCTACAACCCTCTAAATTTTGGGACTGGCCCCTCAGTCCTTCATGTCTCAGTTCGGACCCCTCAGAGAGGACTTCCTGTGGCAGCACCCAAAGTAAATTAGCACCACTGCTACCCGGGTGCTCAGGGCTTTATTTTTCTCATGGATCTGACACGATCTTGTTTATTAATTTGTTTTCTGTTTCTTTAATCTTTCTCTGCCGATACTGTCTGCCAGGGGAAGGAAAATGCCGTCTATTCCCTGCTGTATCCTTAGAGTCCAGCATAGTGCCAGACACAAAGAAAGGCATAGACACAGAAGATCAGAGAGCTGTAAATATAATAAAGCAAACAAAACGGGGTGATGAGAAAGGACATGTGAGAGGGCCGGGAGGCTTTCGATCGCAGACGCACGCTGTGGCCTGTGGCCCAGGCCAGCTCCTGTTTCAGTGGGTCCCAGACACTGAGAATGGTTTTTGCATTTGAATTTTTAAGATCTTTATTTATTCATTTACAAAAGAACCTCCGCACTGTGTCCCATAGCGGCCACACAGACTTGTATTCCCGCCAACGGGGTTGTGGAATTCCCCTTTCTCCATACCCTCTCCAGCAGTTGTTGTTTGTGGACCTTTTGATGATGGCCATGCTGACCAGTGTAAGAAGCACCTCACTGCAGCTTCTTAACATTTCTTTTCAGTTGAAGGATCCTTGCTTTACAGCGTGGTGTCGGTTGCTGCTGTACAGCAACGTGAACCAGCTCTATGTACACACATCCCCTCCCTCTTGAGGACCCTCCCACCCCCGCCCCACCCCTCTAGGTCTGCACAGAGCAGGGAGCTGAGCTCCCTGTGTTACACAGCAGCTTCCTGCTAGCTGTCTATTTATGCATGGTGCTAAAAGGGCCAAAGAAGAACGCTATTTTATGACCCATCAAAGTTATGTTAAATTCAAATTTCAGTGTCCATTGAAGTCGTGTTGGAATGTACCCACACATACGCCCACGGAACACTGGAAAACCGGCGGCTACTTTCGCGCTGCTGTGGCAGGTTGCGTTGTGACAGAGAGTCTGTAGCTGCAACACTGAAGACGTCTCTCTCTGGCCCTTTAGAAAAAGTTTGCTGACTCCTGATACAGATAGATTTTCAGGAAGGAGTCCTTAAAGAAGACGACGTTCAAGCTGAATTTAAGTGACGAGAATGCTGAATATAAAGTTCATGGAGACAGTGTTTGACATCCCAAGAGAGAAGAAGCACTCACAAAACGGTCAGCCTTTTTATTAGGATATAAGCTTTGAATTAGGACTTCTAATCTGGCAGTGGGGTGCTGGGCAAACTGGCGCAAAGTGGTGAGCAGAGCTGAGAAGGTTGGCAGGTGTCCCCTGCCACAGAACCAGGGAGAGATATGCTGTCCTTCCGCTAACCCACTGCTGTGGAGACAGAGCTGGAAGGGGTGATGTGGGCAAAGCACTGGAGAGGCCCTGCTGAGACAAACAGGGACGAATGCAGGGGGTGGGGGAGAGGGGGAAGAGGAGGGGTCACAGGTCCTGAGCTGAGACACTGCGAGAACAGTGGGGCCACCCCCCTGTCACTTCCGATCGGAAAGATGAGCAGGTGTCAGGACAGTGAAAAGCTGGCCTGGGTCAAGCTTGAACAAGACGAGCTGGAATCAGGGTCATCCTGCCATGCCCCCAACACTGATATCACAAGCCCTCAGGGCTGACCAGCCTCAGCCCAAATTGAAGGTGCGGAGCCCACCTGTGCTTCTAGGAGCTTGCATCTGACCCAGACCGAAGGAAGCACCCCGTTCTCCCAGTCACGGCATCTCTTCACAGGGCGTGGGCCCACAAGCCAGTTCAACGCACCCTCCACAGTTGATGGGCACTCTTGGGAAATAGGCACTCTTTCTACTGAAACCCCTTACTTTTTTTTTTTTTTTTTAAGATATAACTCTAGAGCTGGTCCAGACAATCTTGTCATTTGCCTGAAGGTGAAGACAACATAGAGGAACTCGAGCTGAAAGACCAAGTTCTGATGACGTATCTCTGTTGACCCGAGGAGTCATCTGTGTACAGAACCAGCTCTGTCCTTGAATGAGCCAGTAAATTCCTTGTTTCACTTCATTAAGTTTGACCTGGTTTGCAGTCAATTATAAACAAGAGATTTTGATAAACACAATTTGGAGGTAACATGCTGAACAGTTTTAACTATTGCTTCCCACGTAATTATACAGCCCATCTTTTCAAAGTCAAGGAAGGTGTTAAGCTAAGTCAAGGGGAAGGCTATTCCCCTGACTACCAGTCAAGGCTCTTCAGACAGGAAATTCTTCCTGATACAGTAGAAACAACTGAGTTGATACTGTCTACCCCTTTTAAGTGACCTCAGCAGAGTCATGCAAACTTCCAGGCCACCTGCTTTTCCTAGATTCTTGTCCTCTCCTCCTATTGCTCCTGTACTTTAGCTTCTGTCCTCTCTTCAGCCCCTCTAATGGGTGATCCACAGTCTTGCCATCCTGGTTTGACTTGATTTTGTACATCAAGCGGACTTTCCAGGTGCCTCAGTGGTAAAGAATCCACCTGCAATGCAGGAGACATGGGTTTGACCCCTGGCTTGGGAAGATCCCCTGGAGTAGAAAATGGCAACCCACTCCAGTATTCTTGCCTGAAGAATCCCATGGACAGAGGCGCCTGGCGGGCTGCAGTCCATGGGTCCCAGAGTTGGACGCGACAGAGCACTCAGCGTGGCCGTGCTGTGCACACCAAGCTAGAATCTACCTAACGGGTCACGCTGCTTCCTCACCCAGGACACGACATAAGGCAGGCTCAAAGACCAAGTTAGAATGCACAAGAGCCAACGTCTTCAGAGCACTTACAGCATGCCAGGTACTGTGCATAAAGCAGGGGCTCTCAAAGCGCGGCCCTCGGACTGGCCTCACTGTGTCAGCTGGGAACTTATTATTCGGTCACTAAACAGTGTCCAGCTCCTCTCGACCCCTGGACTGCAGCACGCCAGGCCTCCCTGTCCTCCGCCACCTCCTGGAGTTTGCTCAAACTCATGTCCATCGAGCCGGTGATGCCATCCAAGCATCTCCTCCTCTGGCGCGTGTCAGACATTCAAATCATCTGGTTCTACCTAAGAACGACTGGGTCTGACTCTCTGGGGAAGGGACTCAGCCATCTGCGAGTTTTTAACAATCCCTCCACCCTCTGCCCGTGATTCTGATACACACTCAAGTCTGAGAGCCACTGGCATAAAGGACCATTTAGATTACCCTTTTCAACCATTTTCTTGACTCCCAAGGTAGGACAGTTACACCCATTTTATAGATGAAGTGACTCAGAGAGCTTAGGACATTCGCTCTTACTGCCAATAAGTGGTGGGGCTGGGTCCCACCCTGACCTGGCCCACAAACCTCTTCCACGCTCCCCAGCAAAGGTGGATGGAGCGCTCAGCATCTGTATTCCTGAGCAGAGCACCTGGCTCACACTCCTGGCGCTGGCAGAAATGCTGCCTCTGATTCACGTCTCCTGTCACCTTTTTGCTGACTCTTAGTGAACCTTAGGACACATTTCTCAACCTCCAGAACTTTCCACTTAAAAAAAAAGAAAGGCAGCCACAGAACCGAATTCCAGCTAATCCCAGCTCAGGTCCACTGAGGTCCTAGAGATGGCTGAGCACATGGAAGAATCTGTGATCGTCAGCTTACCACCTCCACTCTGGAAAATCACCTCCCCCTTCTAAGTCCCCATTTTTTGTGCCCTGCATTTCTTCCCAGTTAATATCGTGTGGTTATAGATGCCACTTTGCCTGCGGTGATTTATAAGCAATCGCTAATGTTCAGTTGTAATTTCCCATTTCAGATGCGAAAATGGCTCATCACATTCACCACAAGGGCCTCTCTGCAATGATATATAATTTAAAAATTAACACAAGGACAGAGGAGACTCTGCAGTTTTGAACTGAGAACTTAGAGATTCAGAGGTTAAAACTTGATAAGGTGAGCTCAAGGAATTAGATGTGTTATTAAAGCAAATGCCTTGGTTCCTGACTTCAGAGCTTTTCCTAGCATCTTTCAGTTCACTTGAACTTGTCAAAGTGCAAGCCCATAGATGGTATATTTATATTAGGGAATTTTTTCCCCATTGTTAGGAACATTCTCTAATTCCTGACACAGACCTTTCTGATATAAACTATGCTGTCGGAAAGCAAGCAAAGCAGAAAAAAATATATATATTATATATATATATATTATATCAAAATGCTGAATCACCAGTAGGGGCCAAAGAGACCTGAACAGCAAGACTGACAAGAACTTATGGCAGTTCTCTGGGGAAAACCCATGGCTGCCTTGACAGCTATCATCGGCTCTGGGTTGAGGAGGAACCAGAAGACTCTGGAAAGTAGAATATGCAGAAGGCCCATTTCCAGGGGAGGGGACAGTAACAAGGACAGAGGTAGGGAAGGAAAAAAGTCAGGAGAAGAGAAAGTGAGTTGGTGCAAGAAGAAAGACACGCCGCTTCTGCACGGGCAACACTCGCAGTGCTTTGGTGCTTAATTTGGTTCGGCCCTTCACGGCCTCTGTGACCGAACCGTCTCCCGGTCTGCTCCAGCATCCAGTGGTTACAATTATGGATTGCAAATTTATTGACATTTGACATCTACATCAGCCTTCCTCTGATCAACAGAACTCTCTGCTGCCAAACTGAATAATTACAAAAGATTTCAGCAGTCACGGCGATGCCAAAAAGGTCGTTAAATCATCTTGAAAAAACAATGTGTTCCCCTGTTTCATCTCGCCAGTAAATCTTCCGTCGAAGTTGGGACCACCCAGTGTTGACGCGCCGAGGAGGGGGGGTGCTGAATTACAGAACAGAGAGAGGAATTAAATTAGGATTGAAAAATAGAAAGGCGCCCACAGCAGGGGCCTTTCGTTTTGTGCTTCATAATTCCTAGAGCAGCATACAGTGGTTTACTTTTCAAAATGGATTCATCTCGGCGAACAGGAGGCGAGAGCAAGCTTGGGAGCTGAGGCGGTCTGGGGGACGGAGGCGCGGGGCCTCTGGCTAAGCCGCCTGCAGGCTTGTCCTGGGGCCCTCCGGGTCTTCCTCCCAGTTCCTTTCTCCTCCCTAAGCAAGCACGCTCCCGAGGGCCCGGAGCCCGGGCCTGCCAGTCCCCCTCCAGAGCCCCGCTCCCTGTCCTCACTGCAGTCAGGTTGCAGGCCTCCCCCTGCCCTCCGCGTCCCTCTTGTCCTGTCCCTTCCACACCCTAGCTGGGGCGATCTTTCAAAAGAGAAAGTAGATCATCCCACTTGCTGGTCTAACGCCCTCTGGCGGCTTTCTGCGGGGCTCAAGCAGGAGGGAAACAACCCAGAGTTCTGAGGAATTTCTGCAAGGCCCTCCCCAACTTCGTGCCCCCTCGGCGGTCCCCTGACGGCCGCCCCTCCCGCCCTGCCCCATTGTCAGTGCCCCGCCTTCCTCTGAACCAGAGCCCCAGCCCCTCTTCCTGCTTTCCCGCCTGGGATGTGCCGCCTTCCATCTGTCCCGTGTCCTCAACCTCCTTCCCCTGACCCTCCGCCCCTGTTTAAAGCATGAGGCCTGTCCTAGGCCCCCACACTGCCCCGGGGTTTTTAGTGGTCCCTCATTCTAAGAAATTGTTGACTTTTAGTTTTGTGCTCAATACACGTTAGCCATTAGGATTGTATCTACCCGACTTCTGAGTGAGGGCTTCCCTGGTGGCTCAGCTGGTAAAGAATCTGCCTACAGTGCAGGAGATCCAGGTTCCATCCCTGGGTTGAGAAGATCCCCTGGAGAAGGGAAGGGCTACCTGCTCCAGCATTTGAGCCTGGAAAATTCCATGGACAGAGGAGCCTGGTGGGCCACAGTCGGACAGGACTGAGTGACTGTCGCCTTCACTCACTGATAAAGGCGGAGCCCTGGACTCGAACACAGAGCTGACGCCCACCTCTGAGGTCCTGCAGGGCAAGGCTGCTGCTGAACCCATCATGCGCAGACTCCACAAACGCCGGAACACTTCCACAAACGCCGGAACACTTCAAGGAAGCAAACTGCCCTTGAGGATCTGGCTATCCGAGGCTCTCTAGACAAAGCTGACGCGTCCACGCCGAAGCCTGCAGGCTGTCTGACTGCTCAGCCTCGTCTGTCTCTCCAGCTCATTCCTGGGCTGGGCCCCTGTCACGCCGAGGGAGGTGCATTTTCCGAGATGAATGCACTCTCTCTCTTGCAAGGCTTCCCTCTCGCTGTTCCTTCTCCCCTCGGGACTCCCCCCGGTCCCCTCCGCCTGGCAGGTGCCCCCTCATCGCCCCAACTCAGTATGGTCTCTGCTCGTGGCCAGACTTCCCCAGCCCTCGGGGCCTGGCGGTTCAGCACTCTCTTGGGGCAGTGCCGAGCTCCCGGGCAGCCTCTGTCCCTGCTCTGTTACCGGCAGCTCTGGTCCCTGCCCGGCTCACCAGGCTGCCCCATCCCAGCCATGGCCCCCAACACACGACAGGCCCTTACTCTTCAGTGACTGCCTCCATCTCGGTCTTTCCCTAACGGAAGCTCCCGAGACAGGACCTGTGACTTGGTTCCAGCACATTCTAACTGTCGAGGTTGCTGTTACGATTCCAACTGTTGGACATCTTTATGTGACTTTAAGTCTAGGGATGCTGTGTTTAACATGGATGAAAGACACCCTTTTAAATTCTATGTGCCTGATACTGTACCAGGAGAATTCTTAGTAGGTTTTAAAAGAGGCTAACTTTATAATGGGGTTTCCGAGGTGGCTCAGAAGGTAAAGAATCAGCCTGCAATGCAGAAGATGTGGGTTTGATCCCTGGGTCGGGAAGATCCCCTGGAGAAGGGAATGGCAGCTCACTGTAGTATTCTTGTCTGGGAAATCCCATGGACAAGGAGCCTGGCGGGCTGCGGTCCACGAGGTCGCAAAGACATAGGGTCGGACATGACTGAGCGCGTGACACTTCCGCACACAACCTTGTGACGTGACCTCAGGCCGGCCTGCGCGCAGCTGCCTGACGGAAGAGGCTGCCGAGGGTCGGGCAAGTGACGTGACCTGGCCCTGGTCCCTCAGTGGAAAGCGGAGACCCGACCCCGAGGCCGGTCTCAGCAGTTCAGGGCCCACGGTCCTCCTCCCTGAGCTCTGCCTTGGGCTCCTTCACGGGATTTCTAGACAGCAGGAAGCTTCCATCACCCGAGATTTTGTGACGGTCCTTCCCTTGGCTTCCGAAGTCCCCTCCCTTTTCATCCTCCTGCATTTCTGGGATGACGAGGTCCCGCTTGGTCTTTGACTTCTAAGCCAGAACAACCACCATCCAGGAGGGGCCCATCTCCATGGTTACTACACACCAGAGGATCCACAGGAAGGTGGCAAAGGGGGACGTGGAGGCTACAGCTAAGTGTGGGGGGGAGTCATAAACAATTAAACATGACAAAATCCGCTGGTGAACAAAAAATAGAATTATTTGACTGTGAAATTGAGTAATGTAGCATTGAAAATAACATAACCTGAAACATCATTTTTTTCCTCCATAGATGAAAAAAGTACCAGATAAAACCATGCACATTGAAAGGGCCAATTTTCTGGAGGGGCCCGAGTGGCATGGAGCTGTCTATGTCAAAGATTTGAGCTTTTGAGATATTTAAACATTTTTTTCTTTTTGCCCATACGAATCATCTTCTCTCCCATACAAATAAGTTACGGACACGATTCACATCTCACACTTCGGAGTAGCACCCGGCAGGATTTAACCCAGGGATCCCTGAAAGGTGATGGGAGAGCTTTTGTCCAAGATGCCAGCCTGAGGGAGATGGTCCTTTGTCCACACCTAATATCTAGCTCTGCCGCATGCTGGCTGTATGAGACCACCGATCACTTGCGCTCTCTGAGAGCTGGTTTCCTCCCTTGTAAGCTGGGCGCAGTCACCGTTCTTTCTTTAGAGAGCTTTCTTAGGGTTAAGATGCATTGAGGGCGCGTACATGAAGGGCCTAGCACAATAGCTGTGACTGCTCCGTAAATGTTGATCCTCCGTCACTGCCTACTGACAACACCAAGGACAACAGTGAGTGGACACAGGATGGCAGGCCCTGTTTTTAGCTTTCCTCTTAATCCCACAAATCAGCACCATCATCATCAACACATTTGCACTGGGATGCATGGGGCACCAAGGCAGACCTTTCTACGCATGACGCAGCCACTGGGGAGGTTGGACTGCTGGGAATGGAGATGTTCCAGGGAGCTGGCGGCAGGGAGAGGAAGGCAGAGTCAGAGGGAAGAAATTCATGTCCGTGCCACACTGCCTCCCTGCAGGGCCCCGGACACCAGCCCGCACTGCCATCTCCCCCCAGAGCTGCTTTAGTCCCATCCGTCCTAGTGGTCTCTACTTATAGCTTTAGATCAAATGGCACGATCCACTCCGTTTTGATTTAAGCATTAAGTAAACAGAAGAGATTTTTCTTTTTTTTGATCAAGAGAGGAGGGTAAAACGAGTCAAGCCCTTGTTCAGTGGGCCAGTCCCAGTGCTGAGCGCCGCTGGCCGCACCCCGATTCCGGACTCACGCTGAGAGGAGAAAGGAGCTTCGAAGACCGCCCCCATCCGGGCCAGCCTCCCCAACCAATCCACCCGTCCATTCTTTTCGCAAGTCTTCACAGCACGGCTTGAGAGTTAGCCCAAGGGAAGGGCCTCTGTGCCTACATATATCACACGCTTCCTACCAGCAAAAAACAAAGAGGTAAAGGACACTCCAGATAGAACATCCACCCATGCTTTCTGCAGCACCCTGGACTCCTGGGCTTTGGGAAGTGAGTGTTCTTAACAGCAGGACCAAGTTCTCTTAAAACCCCGGCGTGGGCCGTGTGCCCCGCGCTCGCGGCCTCCCTGCCAGGTGGGCCAGAACAGGACATGCAGCCATTTCCCACAGACTCCTGCTCCTTCAGAGGGAGAGACAGGAAAGAACCCAGCACAGCAAACCCTCTTCCATTTCGGTACCTTTGATGTTCTGTTATCTCTGTGGCCTCCATGTCTTTTAACAAACTGCCCTGCGATTCTTGCAGGGCGTGGCGGCGTGACTGATTTAAAATCCCTGCATTGCTAAAACTGCATTGTTCTTCATCAAGTTGAGTCATTTTTATGTGAAGTGTCAAGCTCCCTAACAAATAACTCCTGCCAGACAAATCAAGTTCCTCGTCTTAGAGCTGCGGCTAAATAGTTTATAGCTTTAATCTGCTCACCGAGGTGTGCAGTCTATGACAGTAATTATAAATGCAAGGAGAAATTATAGCTGAATGCTTTAACTGCATTAGGAGCTGTTTGATGAACAATCATGAGCGCCTGCTCATTTCCAACAATAGAGGGCAAGTTGGTGTCAATGCATTAGAAAGATTTCAGTTCTGCATGGTTTTTTCTCTCATTTACCACGGAATGTCACTTGTCTCCTATAAAGTAGAAAAAAAAGCACTGTGGAACGCTTTAAACTTGATCGTTGGGGAAAAAAAAAGAAGACAAAGAGAGAAATGTAGGAGAAAACTGTTTATCGTGATGACTTCTGTTTTTTTTTTTTTTCCTCTTCTGCTTTCCTTGGCAGCAGGTTCATTTTCAAATTAGTTCGTTAAAGGTAACTGTTTGTTTACTTACTGGGGACCTTAAGAAAATCCCACCTCGAGCCATTTTTGAAAAACCTTTACAGAGAAGGACTTCTTTCAATGAAGGGCAAGTTCAAGATCCGCCCAGGCAGAGGCGCCGGCGATGGTGTGTGCGTCCCTCTGCTAGGTCTGGCCCTCTTCTCTGGCTACCTAAGCTAATGACACAGTTCAGCTCCTTATTTTCCCCTCCTCATTTTTGTAGAAAGACGTTTTTAATTTAGCTGAAGAATTACACAAATGTATTTTAAAGACATAAATCCATATAAAAAATATGAGCTAATTAAAACATTGCGCTCCCTGTCGCTCATGGATTTTCAATTTAGCAAAAGAAAAAAGAATTGCATCTGGTTAAATGAAAAGATGATACTGATGGCAGATTGGAGTAAATGAAAAATAATGTTACTCTATATTAAAGCACCAAATTATACCCGTCAGGACAGAGCATTCAGAAGTCCAAATGAGGGGGAAAGTGCAACGAAGGCGGAGACGCATCGATGCAAAAGAGGGGTTAAGCCAGAGCGCGGATAAAATGAAAATGTGAACGGAGGGGATGCGCTTGTTTCTTGCTGCGTTAGAAACGCCGAGGTCTCTTGGCTAGCCCTGTTTCCGATTTCACACCTTGCTTCCCCAAAATGAGAGTCAAGATGAGGATTAAAAATAATAGTAATTCTCACAGAGTTAGTTTCCCTGGGATCTGGATCATTTCTTGGTGAGATGCTCCATGCTGAGTGTATCATTATTTGACTGAACAGGGAAATTCCGTTAAAGAGAGTGAGGATGTATGGGGTCTTCCCCAGGTTGGTCCCTGGCTCCTGAAGCTGTGGTACCTGGTTTATAGCTGGAGCCTCCCAGATGCGGAGGCAAGCTGCTATCATCTCTGCGCACGTATGCCACACTTCACAGGCTTTTTTCTGAGCTGCTGATGGATTCCTGGGCTTGGGGAGCACTGGAAACCATCAAGCAAGATGGAGGAGAAGCTGAGAGGCAGGAGAGACTTGAGTGCTGGGCAGTCCAGGTTCGGATCCTGCCCCTCCACTCACTGTGCGTTCTTAGACAAATCACAGACGCCCCCGAGCTTTTGGCAAAATCAGGATGATCTGAATACCCATGCCCGGCTCATGGACAGAGGCCAGCAGGTCTCAGCTGTCATTGCTGTCATTCTCGTTAAACAGTGGGTCAGGGTTTCCTTGGGCTTCCCAGGTGGCTCAGTGGTAAAGAATTCGCCTGCCAAGCAGGAGACATGGATTCGATCCCTGGGTCGGGAAGATCCCCTGGAGAAGGAAACGGCACCCGACTCCAGGATTCCTGCCTGGAGAATTCCACGGGGCTATGGTCCACGGGGTCACAAAGCGTCGGACACAGTTTAGGGACTGAACCTCAACAGGGTTTCCCTGGGGCACCTGCCCAGGCACTAGACAGCTCAACCCAGGAGCACTCTGCGAGTCCTGCACACTTTGGGCAAGGCTGAAGAATGCGGCAGGGTCCTCTAGATGTCGCCTAGAGCTAACTCTCTTGTGAACCTACTATGCGCCAGGCTTTATGGAAAAGAAGTCACACTGGATTCTCATGACTCTCCTCTAGAGGAGAATCCTGTCCACGTTTCAAAGACGCAGAAGTGGGGCACATCTTAGAGATGGTGGGGGCGTTAGGGACCCACGCGGGCCTGTCCCGCCATCCCCTCCTCCGCTTCCCCTGGGACGGGCCCCTCCCGAGTGCTCTGGGCAGCCGCCCAGGCACACTCCTGCCCCAGTCGGTCACTGGCTGACTCCCTGGGATTAGCAGTGTCTGGCACGGAGTGATGGGCAATACTGAGTGAGAGAGGCTCAGAGACGGTGGGAATGTGAGAGACTCATGCCTCATGCAGACTCTCTCTGCTTCCATTTCTTTCCCTGGAAAGTGGTTGAATCGGTCCCTACCTCATACGGCTGTTTGGGAGAGTCAAGTGGGACAGTCTGTGTGGTCGCATGCTGCAGGCCTGGCGCGTTCACTCAGCACGGCCGCTGGCTCCCCTCCACACCGCCCTGCTAACAGGGAACACACAGCCGATGTCCAGCGAAAGACGGAAGAGGGGAAGGAAGGCAGGAAGGCAGGCAGGGAGAAATGGAGGGCGAGGAGAGGAGGACTGTTATTTGCTAGGTGAAGGCGAGGCTGATGCCTGTAACAGCCATGAGTCGTTGTTGTTTAGTTGCTAAGTTGTGTCCAGCTGATTCTCAAGCCCATGGCCTGTGGACTGCAGCCCGCCAGGCCCCTCTGTCCACGAGATTTCCCAGGCAAGCACACAGCAGTGAGTTGCCATTTCCCTCTCCAGGGGATCTTCCCAACCCAAGATCGAACCTGTGCCTCCTGCATTGGTAACCAAGTTCTTTACCACTGAGCCACCAGGGCAGCCCAGCCATGGGTTAGCCCAGCTCATCTTCTTCCCAGGCTGCCATATAACCCCTGCTGTTAGGGTTGCCAGGTCTAGCAAACGAAAACACAGGATGCCCAGTTACATCTGAACCTCAGATGAGCACTGAACCCTTTTTAGTATAAATGTGGTCCGTGCAACATTTGGGACATGCTTATTCTAAAAACGTAGTTGTCGTTTACCTGAAATGCTAGTTTAGCTGGACATCCTCTATTTTACCTGAGAACCTCACATGCTCTTCACCCTGAACATGGGTTTTTATCAAATCATCCACAACAAAGGTGGCAGCTTATTGGGCCAGAATTCATTCTCTTTATCAATTTCAAGGCTAGGTGTGATGCTAAGCTTGTACATACACTCTTGTGCACTGAGGTACTGACTATAATTTCAAGTCCTTATGCGTCTTAGACTCATTGATTTGCTCTTTGTTTGATTTCTGATTTTCAAGAGCATGTGGTTTTCAAAGGTAAATATAAATATCTACTGAAATTATCTCAGATTACTTATGTCCTAAATTAGGGATGCACATTAAACATAGTCTAATTAATTTCTCATGAAAATTTGCATTTAATATTTGGCAGAGAATTTGATAGAATTTAAGACTTATCTGTTTTTTTTTTTTTTTAAACGACCTAAGAAAAGAAAGAAAATTCAGGTCAAAATTCGCATCTTGCATAGAACATAGATACTGTAAAACTCTCAAAATCTCCATAAACATTGACCATCCCTCCCAAAATGACGTCATTTCTGTACAATCTGTGCGGTCAGGCACCCTAACTGAAATTAGAGTTCCAGATAGCAGTGATCTCATGTTGTGATCATTTAGTATCACATAAGCACCATTCTGAGCAGTGGGCAAGTTTTGCATGCATATTGTCAAAGAGGGCTGTAGGGTGGAGGGGTTCGTTTGCAGCTGAGCAGAGCCCCAGGAAGCTGCCTCTGAGCAGGTGTGGGAGCTGTGGGGGCAGGCGGGGGCATCCTCAGTATCGACGTGAACCCCGAGCACCCACACCGTTTTTTATATGCACACGGCCCATACAGTCTGAATGATTCCTGAACACTCAAACCTGATTTTCTGCAATCCCCTCTCAGAATCACAGCACACCAGTGTTTATATGAGAAGGGAGCTTTGTTTTCATATAATGATCATTCTGTAATATGACGTGTTGAAGGTGCAAGTCAGAAATGTTTATTCTATACAGACGCAGAGGATGAGACAAGAGCTAGCCTATCTATGCATTTTACAGACTTTTGAGTACCTTTGTGTTGGCCACGGCAGAGTGACCAGAGAGCATCAAGCCCCTTTGTACAGGGTTTTTCCAAATACTAGTTTTCTTTGCTTCCCTAGAACAGGTATGCGCGTTTCAGATTTTCACTGAGGCTTTCTGTTTCTCCTTATTCTATATCTACATACTGTAATGTTTTGGCTGTGATATTAATTAAAAAAAAATGATTACAGACCTAACATGGAAAAGGTGGAAAATTGGTCTTTATTGTACCACAAATAAACATACCTATTTGTCATTTTCATCATGGTTTGGACCTACCACTTTGAGACTGGAAACATTTCTCTATGTGTGTTCTGTGTATATCCACCTTTTTTTTTTTTTTTTTTTTTTTACTTTTTTGAAGGACCAGGAAAGCATAATAGCAAGTAACATAAAATTTAAAATTGTGTAGCAAATAAACAGGTGTCATGAAACCCCAAGCTCACATGTAGATTCGATAGATGTGTTTCGGCTTTTCTTTCAATATATGTGAGCTGAAGAAACCATGCTTAGAAAGCGAGAGAGGAATCTGCCAGGAACACACTTTAATTATCACAATAAAAGCATGCAAGCAAAACCAAAGTCACCATTTGGGCCCGGAGCACCATGCATGATGGGATGGGTTCCCTCACCACCAGAAGCTCCTAGGTCATCTCACTGAGGGAATAGTTCCGATTTTAACCCCTTGTTTCATTCTGAGCATCCTCACATTCGGTTAGTCCCCCTGCTTGGTGTGAAGGGAGCCCACACCCACCCATATTCACTCCTGTCCCCACCTGCCACTCTGCTCCCGCTCGAAGCCTGATGCCTTGGTCTGACATCTCCTGTTGACCGACAAGTGCTCTGACAGCCCGAGGCGGGGCGGGCTTATACAGCCGACCCCGAGCAGCTTGCGCTCGAGCTTAATGAGGCCGCCTGGAAGTGGTGTCTTTTCAAAAGTCTCGATAAATACTACAGTACTCCGTAGTCTGGGGTGTAGAATCCACAGGTGTGGAGCCTCGGATACAGGAGAGGCAGGAGTACAGCAGAGCTGTCACGGGAGGGCCGGCGAGCGGCTCCACACGGATTCCCACTGGGCAGAGGGTGGTGGCCCTACTCCTGCGTTACTCAAGGGTCAACTGCATGCTGTTATTAGCTGTTCGTATCTTATTGCATATGTGACTAAAAAGACTAACCTGTAACCTAGCATGACATAAGCCGGGTTGGCAAGTGCCAGGGTTTTAAGTCAGGTGGGGTCTCTCATTTTGGGCTGCGGCCCAGAGTGCAGGACAACTGGTACGTGTGGGGAGTTTCTTGCACTCGGGGGCAGTGTCATACTGGAGGGGAGAGAGAAGGAAGGAGAGGAAAGACACAACGGGCGAGGAAAATAATGTTGTCTGCCTTGCTTATGCCTAGCGCTTGAAAATGGCTGGCGTGACTAGTCTGCCCCGGCACCTGACCGTGGAATCTGTCTGCTTTCCTGAAGGTGCCCGAGATCGGCTGGGCCCTGCTGACTGCCAAGCATGGAACTTGGACGATTCGTGACGCAAACCATCTCGGAGCTGTGGGCCCCACGTGCATTGGCAATGAGTGTGCCATTTGTTTCATTACAAAATAAGGTCTCCAGCCATGCACTGCATCTACCTTTGCTAAAGGTGGACTCTGATACTAGCTTTAACTTGAGAGCAACCAAAAGACCGGGGAAGGAGATACGCTTCCTCTCTTTTCATCTCAGTGGCCTGCAGAGGAGAGTCTTTTCCTACCGTCCGGCTACAGGGCACATGCCCTTTCACAGGAAACCAAATGCACAGGAACTAAACAAACTGCGGGGGGCGGGGAGCAGTGGAAGGTAGCAATTGCTGCAAATAAGCTGCCAAAAGCATCAATTGTAACTCATAACCATAAAGCCCGCTTTAAGCTATTCACGAGTTGACTAAGAAATCTCTGTTGAGTGACTGCCCCCAGGAACTCCACCATCTTTGTTCTCTTGCTCACTATTTCTTTTTTAAAATTTTCATCACTTTATAAGTCATTAGCACGACTATAGGAAAGGGAGGTAGGGAAATGGGCTAGTAAGAGAAGTCAGTACTTGCTGATTACAATGGGGCAGAGCCTTGACCGGACCTTGAGACTTGGGCCCTGGGTCACTAAGGAGATCACGAATCAAGAAGCAGTAAGCTGTGAGCTCCTACTCTTTCAATCCCTTTTGTTCTATTCCCCAGCGCTAACCTGCAGAAACCGAGAGAACGGTTAGGACTTATTTACGTTCTGGTCTATTCCAGCAGGCCACAGTCCTCTCGCTGTAGGGAGAGGTCGGCTGCCCCTAAGAGAACCATCTCCCTTCCAGCAGCGCCTCACAAAGTCACCGTCAAAGCACCTGGGAGCAAACCCATACCTGCAGGGCTATTCTTCGTCCACGTCTGCTACAAACTGTGAATGGAGTTCGGGTGACTTGCCGTGCGTTTTGCTCAGGTGCAGTTTCACTGCGTGTTTGCTCACAAATGTCCGACAGCACAACTTACACTTGAGCTGCGAGTCCGTGTCCTCTTCGCCAGCCATGGTTTCCGGTGACCGCTGAGCCGACGACACCCGGGCCATCTCCGGCTCCGCTTTGCCTTGCTGCTCCATGCGGGTCATGTCCTTCATTTGGAAACCCAGGTGGGACTCTAAGTGGCTGATGTAGGTAGACGGGGTTCTGAACTGCGAGGCACAGTCACTGCAGTAAAAGATGGGGTGTCCTTTGTCCATGTTTTTCAGGAACTTGGTCCCGCCCGTTTTCCTAAGCTGGTACTTGACGTTGGCCAGCCAGTGGCTGATGGTGGTCATCGAGAGTCCCGTAAACTTTGCGATCTGCATCCGCTCCTGCGGGCCCAGGTCGGACAGCAGGTATTTGCCCTCGGAGGTCTGGAAGAGGCTGGAGGCAAACTGAGCCTGCAGGATCAGAAGATGCTGGGGGTTCCAGTTGGACTGCCGGCCTTTCCTCTTATGCAAGGTGGAGACCTCACTGGACACGTCCTCGAAGCGCCTCACATCCATCTCCAGCTTCACAGGAGGGACCCTGGAGGAGGTGGCGGGCTTCGGGGTGGTGGCTTTGGGGAGGACCTTGACCATGTCGGCGATGTCGGACAGGGCGTGCTTCTGGGGCGGGGACGTGCAGGACTGTGCTTGCGAGGACTCGGCCTTCTTGCTCTTGGACTTGGTCAGGTCAATGGGCTGATCGTTGTTCTCGAACAGATAGCGTCTGGACATGCTGGCTGGCCTTGTGGAGGGGGGACTCAGGACCGGCTTGTCCACGACGCTGAGGCTCGGCTTGTGAAACACAGACATCGTGCTTGAGCTCGGGCTGGAGCAGGAGGGTGTGCGCAAGGGTTCCGTGGCTTTGCCCAGGTGATTGTTCAGGACGGACTGCAGGGCGCTGAGTGGGTTGATGCCCGGCAGGGCCACCGCGGGGTTGGTGAGGGCACAGCCGTTGCTGAGCGGAGACGCCGGCTCCAAAGCCTGGGCTTTCTCTTTCTCACCGCCCTCTCTCATCAGCTTGTCTTCCTCCTTTGGGGGACGTGGCTCAGCCTTTTTGGACTCTGCAGGGGGCTCACTTTTGGAGAAAGTGTGGCCCTCACTGTGGCTGAAAGAGGACGCCTCTTCGCGGGGACTTTCTTTCCCACACTCCCTCACTGCTTCGTCTTTGTCCTCCGGCTCCTTCTTCACCTGCGTGTAGGGGGCCAGGTGTGGGGGCACGGTCACCAGTGGCATCACTTTCCACTTGGGTGCGATTGGCCTCAGCTTGTTGCTCAGGTTGGGTCGGATCTGCAGGACCTGGGAGCCCATTGGCAAGGAAGGCTTGGTGCCCTCCGACAGCTGGTAGGCTGCGTGGATGCTGGGGTACGCACTCCAGCTGGGAGCCCCATTCTGGGCTTTGTTGATGGCGGTGGTAACGGTATTTTCCAAAGACTTCAGAATGTCCCCTCCGCCCTTTGAGCCATCCTCCAAGTCCTCCTCCCTCAGATACTGGTATTTTATCGTAGGATCTAGTGGCTTTTGGAGAGGGTCTTCATAGTCCTCGCTTTTCAGGACTGTCTCGTCCTTGTTGCTCTCTGCTGGTTTTTCCTTTTTGCTGTCTTTCTTCAGCTCCGTCGAGGAGGCTGCACTGTCAGAGGCGGAGTTACTTGATGGCTTGGGAGCCAGGGCATCACTGTTTGGGGCATCTGACAACGACTGCATCTTCTCCACGGCCAGTGGGTCCAGCACCAGCTGCTTGCCTTTCTTGGAGGCGGAGCTGGTGACCTTGAGGAAGTGCCCGGTGACCATCATGTGGGTGGTGAGCTGCTGCAGCGTGTCGTGGGAGCTCCCACACTCCATGCACTTCAGGATCTGGGACTTGCAGGCTTCAAACTGCCAGGTGTAGCTGGCGCCATTTTGGTAGCCGTAGCGGTTGTTGCAGGACAGTTGGAGGTTGGCGTTCTTCTGGGGCGGAAACGAATCTGCAAATGACCCAGTGGTCGAATCCGGGGAGCACGGCCGATTGACGTCGAAGACGCGTTTCTTGGCGGGAGTGACCATTTTTGATGAAATGGTTGGCACTGGCTCCTTCAAAGGCACTTTTTGGTAATGTTTTGTTTTGATCATGTGGACACTCAAATCTTGGAGGGAATCGAAGGAATCACCACAAAACATGCATTTCAGGACCTTTTGAGCATCCTCCTTGTCCATGTCCTGGAAAGCCCTCTTCCGGGGCTTGGAGTAGCTCGCGGGTCTGAGCTTGTCCTTTTTGCGGTTGTCATCTTGGTAGTGGCCGGTCTCGTTCATGTGCACGGTCAGCTCGACCAGGGTGTCATAGGCGGCGCTGCACTGCCGACAGCGGAATCGGCTGGCCCCAGTGAAAACCGTCCCGCACAGTCTGCTGCTCTGCCGGTATAGCTGCACCGAGCTGAACAGGCTGGGCTTTGACACGGGCCTCGAGGGCAGGTTCTGCTGCAGGCTTTTGGACAGAGCGTCTTGGTGCCAGTCGAAATCCATCTTGTTGCTGCCGTTTCGGGTGTCACAATTCCGCCTCTCGCTGTTGGACAGCTTGAAGCCAAGACCCAGGCCTGACCAGTAGGAATCGGACAAGATGTTGGCGTAGACGGCGGTCATCTTATCCATACAGCTGTGGGCTTCGTTTGGAAGCTTGGGGTGCACGCTGGCTTTCTTGTCTGGGGCATCTCGGCTACACACACTCTTGATGTCCGACACCTGATCGCTGGCATCGCTCAGCAGGGACTCGCTCTCGGCATCCTGGTTGGACAGGTGGCTTCCTGGAGAGTTCTGGAAGCTGAAGCAGCCCTTTTGCTCGGGGCCCGTTTCCAGCTCCTCATCTGTCCCTGGGTCATTGCTGCTCTGAGGTTGAGCTCCCGAACCACTGTCCTCCTCTTCCTCCTCTTCCTCTTTGATTTCCTCCTCTTCCTTCAGCTGTTCCTCCTGGGCATAGCCTGTGAGGGGAAAAGAAGAAGACATGAAATAACCAGTGACATATTCCGCCCCCAAGTCCTGGTGTTCATTGGAAGGACTGATGCTGAAGCTGAAGCTCCAATACTTTGGCCACCTCATTCGAAGAGCTGACTCATTGGAAAAGACCCTGATGCTGGGAAGGATTGGGGGCAGGAGGAGAAGGGGATGACAGAGGATGAGATGGCTGGATGGCATCACCGACTCAATGGACATGGGTTTGGGTGGACTCCGGGAGTTGGTGATGGACAGGGAGGCCTGACGTGCTGCGGTTCATGGGGTCGCAAAGAGTTGGACACGACTGAGCAACTGACTTGAACTGAACTGAACTTTCCCACTCAGACCAAGTGCTCCCCACATGGGACAAACAATCTAATCGACACTTTTATGAACAGTGAGCGATGAATAAAGGAAAGGGCCAAATGATGTCCTTCATGCTGTCTAACACCTTCTTAAAAGAAAACTGGCAGGAGTCATCTTTTGAATGGTGGTGTTGGAGAAGACTCTTGAGAGTCCCTTGGACTGCAAGGAGATCCAACCAGTCCATCCTAAAGGAGATCAGTCCTGGGTGTTCATTGGAAGGACTGATGCTGAAGCTGAAGCTCCAATACTTTGGCCACCTGATGCGAAAAGCTGACTCATTGGAAAAGACCCTGATGCTGGGAAAGATTGAAGGTGGGAGGGAAAGGGGACGACAGAGGATGAGATGGCTGGATGGCATCACCGACTCAATGGACATGAGTCTGAGTAAACTCCAGGAGATAGTGAAGGACAGGGGAGCCTGGCGTGCTACAGTCCATGGGGGCGCAAAGAGTCGGACATGACTTAGTGACTGAACAACAACAATCATTCTCTATAAATGCTTAGAATCCCAAGTTAATGATTTTAATGCTTAAGGGCTACCATTCTAGTCTGCCTGTAGCAGTACAGTCTCTAAATTAACATGCATGACTTCCAGGAAAGCTGGACTAAAATCCAAATCCTATCAAAGACATAGCTCTACAAGAAGAACATTGGCTCAGAAGCAAACTAAGACGACCCTTGGAGTCTTCATGGTCAGGTTTACTGTGACACTTGACCCTGTTGGCATACAATCATCTTAGTAAATCATTTTTGAGTGCTCAGAAGTAATTTGGATGCACAGCCATTATATTTCTGATAGCTGGGGTCTCTTTGGTTACAACGGTTTTATTTGTAGAGAGTCGCACAGCAGGAAGAGAGATTATGGAGTATCAAATAAAGTCTTCCACTGATAGCTCAAAAATTATGTAAGCTCAGCAAATATAATGATTTTGAAATAATAGCAAATGGTGTTAGAATGGGAGATTTGGGAACTATCCTATTATTCTCAAACAGGTTTATGAAGACCTTTTCAGACAAGGCTGAAAGTGCCCTCTCGATCTTATGCCTGTAATTTCAAATGCACTGTGATTTGTGGGTCCCCGTCATGAGATGCCAATTATACGTTTGATTTGTGGATGCAAAATGCTATTGGGGATGCATGCTTTCCTTTCTCAGAAAGGATTTAGGACCAGTAATTGCATAGGGAAAATGAAGGCATGAGAGAGCGGCTGCAAAGGGAATTGATAGGCAAATATCCATCAGTGAGATGAGGAATGTGACTATTTATGCCCATGTACTCATTTTTTTCACCTGGCCTTTTCAGAGCCACGTGGATAAAATGCAACCAAAGCCATACCAAAGCAAGGAACATTCGGTCTCAGATTTGCATGGGCTGCATGCTATCAGTGCAGCAGTTACCCTTTGAGGTTCTAGCTCCCCTCTCAGTGCAGGTGGGTACTTGGGAGAATCCCCAGTGCAATGGTATATTTCCATTCACCAGCGATAGTACTTGGAAAAGGGGTGATCAAGCATGAGGGGTCTCTCCTGTGAGAGGGAGAGAGGAGAGATGGGGCATTATTAGAAGCAAAGTGCCTGCAGTCAGGAACTCCAAGGGCTCCAAAGACTGATCATGAAGAATATTTTTTTTCAGGTTTTTATTTATTTTCCAAAATTCATTTAAAAAAATGAACTATAGGTGATTTACAATATTGTGTTAGTTTCTGGAGTACAGCAAAATGATTCAGTTATATACATTTATATATATACACGTATACACATCTTTTTATGTTATTTTCCATCATAGGTTATTATGAGCCATTGAATACAATGCCCCGTGTGTACAGCAGGTCCCTGTCGGTCTCCTGTTCTGTATGTACGAGTGTGTGTGTGTTAACCCCAGACCTCTAATTTATCCTTTCCTCCCTTTCCCTTTGGTAACCCTAAGCTTGTTTTCTATGTCTGTGAGTCTGTTTATGTTTTGTAAATAAGTTCATTGGCATTGTTTTTAGATTCCACCTATAAGTGACATCACTTACACTTGCTTTCTCTGTCTGACGTACTTCACTTCCTGTGATAATCTCTGGGTCCATCCATGTTGCTGCAAGTGGCGATACTTCCTTCTTTTTTATGGCGTATTGGCATTTTACTGTGTGTGTACCCCATGTATGCATACGGACCACACTGAAGATGAAGACTATTTGCTGAGTAAATATTCTCACCAAATACCTTCTTTCATTTTCATCAGTACCCATACGAAGGAGGAACTATTACTACTTTCATTTCATGGATGCAGAAGCTGAGGCTCTGAAGTTAAGGAATTCCTCCTAAGGCCACAAAGCTAGCATCGCCAGATGGCGCCTGAGCCCAGCCTGTGCGGTGAGGAAATCCACGGTCTTAACCACCAGGCTCCACTCTCTTTTTACTGCCAATGTAATGAATGAGAAGACTTCGCAGAGAGCCAAAGGTTAAAGGTTAAGCAGTGAGTTCCTTGAGATGTCTCTGAACAGATAGCCACCTCTGAGGGCAGAATTGTGGGAATAATGGAAACGAGAGCCCATGATTTTAAGGGTTTATCATAAAACAAGAGGAAACATAAAGTCAGCCTCGCCACTGGGTTTACAGTTGTGTTCATTTGTTTTTGTTGCTGTTGGTATTGTGTTTTTCTTTCCTAGCAAGCGGATTTTTCATTCAACTGGTATTGCTGGTCTCTAGTTCCATAAACTGATTTGAAGGAAAAAACGTTTCTCAATGTAGACAAACAATCATTAATAAGTGATCACTACCTGCAAAAAAACCCTCTGCTAAGTCACTTCAATTGTGTCCGACTCTCTGCGACCCCATGGACTGTAGCCTGCCAGGCTCCTCTGTCCATGGGATTCTCCAGGCAAGAATCCTGGAGCGTGTTGCCATGCCCTCCTCCAGGGGATCTTCCCGACCCAGGGATTGAGCCCGGGTCTCTATGTCTCCTGCACTGGCAGGAGGGTTCTTTCCCGCTTGTAAAGCCCCGAGAAAACTCCAGCGTAGAACAACTGAACGAGGTACCCCGCCCCATTCTCACTGCATCTTTTTTTTCCTGGACTAGTTTGTATGTTTGCAAAGAGTCATACCATTAAGCTGAAGGAGAAGGTCTCTTCACAAAAGCAATAAATGACTTGTTACAGAGCCAAGCAAAATACTCCAAAGAATCAGGCAAATTTTGCCCATAATTCAGAGTCACTTTTAAAAATTAAAAGGGCTTTACTACTCATACTTTGGGAGGATACAGGTTGGATAGGACTGTTCCAGGTTAAGACATTCAGTCACCTCACCCGTGAGTGAAACAACCCCCCAAACAAAGAGCATGCACACCCTCACACAGAGCTGGTGAAGAAGCTGAGAGGGGCAGAGGAGGGCTGTCGCTCAGCATCCTCGGTTAACGAGTTGCCGGGTTTTATTCATTCCACCGCTCTCAGGGGCTAGCCCAGGACCCTCACTGGATTTACTGAGGATCAGTCGCTCAGCTGCGTCCAACTCTTTGCGACCCCGTGGACTGCAGTCCACCAGGCTCCTCTGTCCATGGAATTCTCTGGCAAGAATCCTGAAGGGGGTTGCCATTCCCTTCTCCAGGGGATTTTCCCGACCCAGGGATCGAACCAGGGTCTCCCACATTGCAGGCGGATTCTTTACCATCTAAGCCACCAGAGAAGCCCAACACTTAATAGGAAGTTGGGAAATAATTCATATTATGTTGTGTGTGTGTGCTGAAAAAAATCTATGCAATCAGGGATAGGCGCTTGCACACACACCACAGACAATCTGCCTGGCCAATATACCACTTTCACACAAGGAGAAAAGGAGTGTGCTTGTTTTAAAAATTTTTTTAGGAGTGTTCTTTTTTAATGCTGACATTTGGAAGCTGAGCTTTCCAGCCCAGCTCAACTTCACAGTCTACTATGTCCTTCTAAATGGATTCCCCAGAAGAAAAGTCGAAGACAGCAAATGCCTCCCCCACAATACAGATAAAATTTTCTGCTTAATTAGGCATTGACATGTTTACTATAACCTTTACAGAAGAGTAACTCGTGCTGAGAGACCCTTTTTGTCTGTTTTCTTCTGCAGAACAGACTCAATCTCATGCACCCGATAAAGTAACACATTGAAAAGCCTCATAAAAAAAAATGCCAAAGCATCTATCAGAGTAAGTGTGTCTGAACAATGGCTGGGGGTTCCAGGGAGTTCTATAAAACACATCTTAATATTATACATTGAAGACTGCTCACTTAAGTGGTTTTGTTTGCCATCGGCAGCTGAGAGGAGAGAGGGGGAGACAGCAGAGTGGGGGTGATTGGGGTGCATAATGGATGTCTGTCCCTCTCTGTATTGATGGGATTTGTTTAATAAAATTGCATCATGTGTAAATCTTGGTAAAGTGGATTAGTTGACTTTATTCCTGGCAAGTTTATTCCTATGAATACTTATTTAGCTAAGATGACGATCACAATGATGCCGAGGCCCAAAGAGAAAGGAGTGTTCTCTGCAGAGCCTCCTGTGGATTTTGGGTTGAAGGCCAAACTTTCTGGGGGCAAACATCTCCCTTTCCAACCTACATGTCCAATTTCATCCCTTACCACCGCCTGACAGTGGCCACTGGAAGCATCCGCATTGCCAGGACAACTAATTCATGAGCAAACTCAGTTCTGTGTCTAGAAATTCTCTGGTCAAGAGAACTCCCTTCCACCCCCTCAGTCACTGCTCTGACCGCTCTGCTGTTACTGTTCTTTGCTGTGCCTAAATGGGTTTCCTGCTCCCCCTGCTTCCAGTCTGTTTTCTAGAGAACTAACTGCTGGAATAGGCTTCCCAGGTGGCACTAGTGGTAAAGAATCCGCCTGCATTGCAGGAGATCTGGGTTCTTTCCCTGGGTTGGGATGATCCCCTGGAGAAGGGAAAGGCTACCTACTCTAGTATTCTTGTCTGGAAAATCCCATGGACAGAGAGCCGCACAGAGTCCTACATGACTGAAGTTACAGCACGTCAATGATTGACACTCAGGAGACGCAGTTTCGATCCCTAGGTCAGGAAGATTCCCCTAGAGAAGGAAATGGCTCCCCAGTCCAGTGTTCTTGTCTGGGAAATCCCATGGACGGAGGAGCCTGGTGGGTGACAGTCTATGGGATTGCAAAGGAGTTGGACACACCCTGTCACACACACACACACACACACACACACACACACACACACACACACACAGCTGCTAGAATATTCCTTATTAAAGATATTAGTAAGCAACTGGCTGCTTTAATTCCTGCAAGTCTTTCTGTTGCATTGCACACATATATATAAATTACAATAAAATTCAAACCCTGGGCCTGGAGTCTGGGCACTTGCAGGATTTGGCGTCTACCCTTTGCTTTATCGCCCAGCACTCTTGCCTCGCCCTCTGTGCCCACGGGCCAGCAGCCCACTCTCTCCTTCCCGCATCTGCCGGTCTCTCCTCGTGTGTGCCTCTTTGCCACTGCAGGCTTCTCTGCTTAGAGAGCTCCTCCGCTGTGGTAGTTGGTTGCTTTCCATGCTTTAGAATTCAGCTCAAATGGCCCCTTCTGGGAGAGGTCCTCCCTGACCATTTGCCCCTTCTCTGTGTGATTCTAGAGTGTATCCACCTCTTTACTGAAAGCACCATGGCACTGACCACACGCTGAAATCAGCTCTGTGCTCGTTTATTGACTGGTCATGTTTCCTCACTAAATGTAAAGATAGAATATCTGTCTCCTTGAAGACAGAGACCTTGCTTCTCCCCGCACTCAGATATCCTGGCACCGAAAGATGTCTACAAGTTATCTGAGCGAATGAACAAACAGACAGATCATACAATGAAAGGGGGTTAGTCCGGCTGCAATCTCTGTCTCTACTTCTCAGCAATACAATCAGCGCCTGTGATGGGTAAATCTCCCCACCCCAACCCCCAGTCTAGATCAGCTTTGAATTATAACCATTCTGATCAACTTTCCTCAATGATAAAACCAGAGAGACCCCACAGATCATCTTTTCAGAGCATCCCAGCTACCTACATTCTTGTTGCCAGAAATCCCTGACCTGTGGATTTCAGCTTTTTAAGTATGAAGACTGCAAATAAGCATCAAGAGTGCAAAACACCAGAAAATACATTTATCGGGAGCAGATTTTGATTCAAAAAAGATTCACACAAGTTTGAAGGTATGGGTCGTTTTTGTCATAGATAAAACTCATATCTGTTCTATGATATATATTACACAAATATTAGGCTGGTGTTCTCCCAAATTCTTGATTGAAAAGGGGGAGAGATGTCATTAGAAAAATACACTATATTTTTCTGCAAACTTTATCAATAGATGGGTAAAATTTGGAAACAAATCCTTAAATTTTAGACATTTCCTTTTAAATCAAACATTAAAAAACCAAAAGGGAAACAATTAAAAAAAAATACCACCTCAGTTGTTCCCAAAACCTGTAGTCAGAATGGTTTGAATAAAATTGTGCAAAATAATTCATGGGTGGCAGGATGTAAAATACCAGAATTTTGGAGGCATCTATTTTTGTAGTTGCCTTGAAAATCCACAGTACAGTGTTTACAGGAAGCGCATTGACAGTTTTTAAAGTGGCAAAAGAGGTGGAAGAGTTATAACCTGAGACGATGATAAAACTCAAGAAAGTTGATTTTTAAAAATGAAACCAGAATTCAACCAAGACCTCATTTAAAAACATAGCCCGTGGTGACAGGATCGTTTTCGCCAATCTACCCCACTAAATGACAGTTTAAAATCACAAGAAGATTCCATAGTGTGCAGGACAGACATAAATGAGGGGATCGCAAGAATTTCTGGCTGTGGACCCAGTAGGTACACGAGATGATGACACAGAGGGAGGCTTCCCTGTCACGAACCTCTGGTGTTTTGGCGACTGTGGTCTTGAAATCTGTTAATATATATATTATTATTGGCACTAATTGGCACTCTTGTTGGCAGGCCGAGTGAAAGAGATGGAGGATTCACTGTTCAGGGAGGCTGAGCTCCTTTCAGCGGTGACTAGGCCCAGAGTGAGGGCAACGCTGGCGGCTCAGTCTGCTTTGTGTCCCAGGAGGTGGTCGGCTCAGGGCTACGGGATCCTCGACACCATTCCTGAACAGAGACCTGACTTTACAGGGAACCCAGATATCACAAGGCTCGGCTTCCCTCCCACCCAGAGAAATCTAAGCTCAGGCATATTTCTAAACAGAGACATTTTCAATTCAATTTTCATATAGATTTTTATTCCTGCCATACCACACAGAACTCATTAACATAAGCGTGACTTGTAGCACAGATTGAGAGAGAAGGACTAGTTCTTTCCTCCATCTGAATGTCAGGACTGAACACATAGAGCTCTTTGTTTAAAGGGATGTTGAAGATGGACTGGTTTGATGACAGGAGGCTTCTCCTGGGCCCAAAAGTGCTTTAAAGAGATGGATGGAGTTTTCTGAAGGTCACCAGAACAAGAACATCTCTCTTATTGTTTCCTGCAGATGTTTAGCTAATTGGAATATTTTATATGCACAATGGATATGTATCAGGTGGGGCCTGTATGAAGAAAAGTCCACTTACTTACTGGACTCCTGTCATAGGCACTTTCTGGGACCATCATCACCGCTCTTTGGACTGGAAAGCTGTTTCTAAATCATGCTCTGTGACTTTCTCCACTTCTTGGTCATCCATGAAAAAGGACTAAGCTTGTTTAAGTCAGAGAAAGTGGATTCTCTGTCATCCTTTTGTGGTTCATCTGTTTACTCATTTTATCAAGAAATATTTGTGTGGCTGCTAACACATGTAACACACTTAAGTAAAATTGCACGGGGACTTCTGCCACATTGGCTCT
The DNA here is from genome assembly GCA_007570785.1 of Antilocapra americana. NCBI lineage: Eukaryota > Metazoa > Chordata > Mammalia > Artiodactyla > Antilocapridae > Antilocapra > Antilocapra americana. The sequence continues at coordinate 2,491,200 of ML662452.1, forward strand.
CAGAGTAGAGAGCTGAGTTACGGAGAGAAGTTGGGCATGGGTTTGGGGAGGAAAAGGTCATGAGAAGGTCATGCATTACTGGAGGACGGTAGGTCACTTAAATGGGCAGAGGAGGCCAGATGGGAGCAGAACAGTCCTGAGCTGCAAAGGTAAGTAGCGCTGGCACTCAGGCGGGTTGACGCAGAGACACTGCGGTTCACTGGGAAGTCCATGCCACGTTGGAAGAAGACAGCTGCTCCCCAAGGAACAGCCACGGGGTCCAGGGTTGTCTGACATTTCATTTGGCCAAACCACGTGGAAGAGACCAAATATGTGTGGGACCCATCCATCCGCAAGCTCTAAACCAAAGGAATCAGGGGAAGCAAAGAGTCTGAAGAGGTGACATGCTCTTCTGGTACTTTCCTGTACTATCTCTTTGACCTTGGTTCTTTGTCGCTTCCAAATAGGAGTAACCACCCTAAGCCTGCCTACCTCTCAGCGTTCTGTTAGGACAAGGGAGGAAATGGAAGACGAAGTGTATCATAAACCCCTGCTCCTCAAAGGATGGTCCTTGGATGAGCTGCAGCATCACTTGGGAACTTGCTAGACATGCAGCCTCTCAGGCCTATCAAAGAAGAATCATTTAACAAGATCCCTGGGGGATCCCTAGGCTCAAGAAAGTTTGAGAAGACTTACTGTAAATCGTGACACTGTTAATTAGGAGCCAGATAACTGGCAAGCTACTTCTCTCTGCCTATGCTCCTATGTGTATGGGGGTGCCGTTTTTGGAAAGAGAATACAGCTTTGAAAGTGCCAACCCCTTCTTCTTTCTAGGGACTAAAAGATGAAATATCTGTGGCTTAGACAACTGCTTCCAGTAATACAGGGGAAAACTCAGCAAGAAAAAAAAAATGCACTGATTCAAAGACTGGTCAGTTAATGAGGAGACAGAATGGTCCACTGGCTGTGGGGTGAGGCTGGGCTCAGTTCAAATCTGCCAGTTATTGTTTAAATATGGTCAGAGGAAAGTTGCTAAAACTTTCAGAGGCTCAGCTTCCTCATCCATAAAATAAGAATAATCATAGTATTTACAGGGCTTCCCAGTGGCTCAGTGGTAAGGAATCCACCTGCCGACACAGTAGAAGCAAGAGATGAGGGTTTGATCCCTGGGTCGGGAAGATCCCCTGGAGGAGGCAATGGCAACCAACTCCCATATTCTTGTCTGGGAAATCCCATGGACAGAGGAGCCTGGAGGGCTACAGTCCACAGGGTCACAAAGACTTGACAGCACATACAGAGCATTTACCTCTTAGGCTAGTTAGGAATATCAAATACAGCAAAGTACGCAACACACCAAGGTGGTAGGAATACCTTCGGACTCTCAGGCCTGTTGTAGGCACTTCACAAGCACTGTGTATCCGAATCACCAATCCAAACCCATAGACAGCTGAGATCAGTTGACTTTGGCGTTCTTTGCTGTTGTTCAGTCACTATGTCTAGTCTGACCCTTGTGACCCCGTGGACTGCAACACGCCGGGCCTCCCTGTCTTTCACTATCTCCCAGAGTTTGCTCCAATTCATATCCGTGGAGTCAGTGATGCCATCCAACCATCTCATCCTCTGCTGCCCTCTTCTCTTTTTGTCTTCAATCTTTCCCAGCATCAGAGTCTTTTCCAACGAGTCAGCTCTTTGCATCAGGTCCCCTAAATCCTGTTCCAAACCAATAGCTTTTAGATGATATCTGCATTAGATATGAACCGGTCATACATAAGAAAAGAGCCTTGCTCCAGTTTGGGTTTGTTGCTTAATATTAAATCATTCATATAGGGAGCCAGTGGTATGCATGCTGGGAAATTCCATAGAACTGATGTGCAAACATCAAATGGCAAGTTATTAGGTCATTACCTGTAATGATAATGTCTGCAATCTTCAAGAAATAAAGCAACCCACCATTTGAGCAAAAAGGTCTTTGTTGGAGGCCTTGGGCTTGGCAATGAGAGAGATGAGTAACGCTCAAAGCAGAAGGTCTCCTAAAAAAATACTTTATATTCAACTACCTAGAATTTCAGTTTGGCATGTGTTATTATTGGGAAATGTTCTGGTGACAATTTTAAAATGCAGAGTGAGAAAATATTCATGGAGAAGGGTGAGAAGGGGGCCACTTCATAAGATTTCTGATAGTTCCAGCTTAGAAATCATTATCCTTATATTATCCCCACACCAAGAGAGCATAAATCAGGAGCAGGGGGTAAAGTAAAAGGAAATGAAATAGAGACAGAGAAACTACACAATAGGACTGAGACTTTCCTTTCAAATTAAGAGTTTTAGGCTTCGACTTTTCAAGTGACATCAAGTATTTTCAGCCACAGGTACACACTGATTCTCTACACATTTTCTCCCACATAGAGCTATATAAACGGGTGTCCCTGGTGGCTCAGCAGTGAAGAATCTGCCTGCCATGTAGGAGAATTGCTGGGGATGTGGGTTTGATCCCTGGGTCAGGAAGATCCTCTGGAGGAGGAAATGGAAACCCACTCCAGTAATCTTGCCTGGGAAATCCTGTGGACAGAGGAGCCTGGTGGGCTGCAGTCCACGGGGTTGCAAAGAGTCACACGTGACTGAGGGACTTAGTGACAACAGCCCATATATAGTTTTTTCCAAGACTGGAAAGTTTGGAGGGTTTTTGTGGTTTTATTCCCAAGAAAAGGGACAGTAAATCATTGTCTACAACGACCTTCAGAAAGCACATGAAGCCGATGCACCATCTGTATTTTTTCAGATGTGCATTCCCATTTTACTTGAAATATCATCATTAGCGCAGCCTTCCCATGGAGCTAGAAGGTGATCCTGTTTCCCTCTTGCCTGGCTTCAAGTCAAACATCTTTTCTTTTTTTTGGCAAATGCTGTTCCTTTCTCTGAAATATTTCATGCAGATAATGGATAATGACCACTTCTCATTGCCTTTTCTCGAAAACGTCTAACTGCATTAGCCAAGAACAGAAAAATTTTAACCTGCTTCTTTTGCTAAGTTCATGGCTGTGACCACTTCCCGTTAAGAAAGAGAGAAGAAAGCTCTCTGTCCCTTTAGAGAAGCTAAATTGGCAATGTCAGAGAGCAATCTGGCCTTTGCTTCTCTGGTGAAAAGCCTTTGCTATCTCTAGAATCACAGGAGTCCAAGGTGGAAAGACCTTTCATGTCTATGAGCAGTGATTAAGTCAAGGCGTTCCTAGCCCTGGTATTCTTCAAGGCTGTGATTAATGGCTCAGATATGGGACCTTCCAACTCTCTTTCCTGTTGGAGTCTCCGCCAGTATGACCTCTGTGAGCAGCCTGACTGTGAGGACAACAGTGTTTAAAGTTTCCTCCCATTTCTCTCATTCCTGGGGGTTTCCACACTGCTTCACCTTGCCTCAGACGCCTCCATTTGACTTTTGTTCATTTGACATGAGGCAGATCAAGAACACATTCCCCGTACAAATATAGACATTCTCTTATCTCATCATTGCACTTCAAGGTGAATGAGTTTATTAGCTGGTTTCTATAGAAGAAACTTCAGCTGAAGCTCCAATACTTTGGCCACCTGATGAGAAGAGCCAACTCACTGGAAAAGACCCTGATGCTGGGAAAGACTGAAGGCAGGAGGAGAAGGGGGTGGCAGGGGTGAGATGGCTGGATGGCATCACCAACTTGATGGACATGAATCTGAGCAAACTTCGGGAGTTAGTAAGGACAGGGAAGCCTGGCCGGCTGCAGTCCATGGGGTTGCAAAGAGCTGGACACGACTTAGCGACTGAACAACGGCAAAAATAGAAAAGCATTGGTCCTAAGAGTCAGCTGGGTGACCACCACACTTTAACCCAAGGGTTCTCAACCAGGAGAACATCTGTGCCTTCACACAAGGTCTAGACACATCTTTGGTTGTTACGGCGGGTGGTTAGAGGGTGGAGGGGCCAGGGATGCTGCTGAACCACCCGCTGCCTCCCCAGAGCAGAGAAATATTCAGTCCCAGATGTCACAAGTCTCGAAGTGCTGTAAGGTCAGGGTCGGCAGTGGGCAAGGGGCTCTATGGAGAGCGCTCCGGGGAGGGCGAGCACTGAGGAGAGCAGGAGAAGAGGGCGTGTGCGGACGCTCCCAGCTGTCCTGGCACGGGAGTGAAGGGCACAGCCAAGCCCCACCTCGGCCACACTGGACACTGTCTCTGCAGCAAAGCCACAGACTCTCGGGTCTCCTCCCTCTTCTGTAAATTGAGAAAATAATAGTACCAGCCTTAAAGACCAGTGTGAGACCTGAGACCGCCGCAGGGCCTCAGAGTGCCCGGTGACAGTAAGCACGTGGCGTCCACTCCCTCTCACTAGTGTTAGGAGAACAGAGACGTCATCGTGGAGAGCCACGTTTTGAAGCTGGATTTCTCAGGATTTTTAGGGGTCACTCTTTCAAGTGGTGGCTGAAGAAAACACACAGAACAACAATCCGTCAGACTCCTGGCGTTCTCCTCAATCCGTTCCTTCTGGGTGCACTTAAATCCCCTTATCAGATTGAGTGTCTTTATAGTACAAGAAACAAACAAACAAGTTAATGATGCCAATGATTAGCATTTCCAAATAACTCCAGTAACTCTGCCAAATAAATCCTGACCTATTTCAGGTCTTAGTTAACTAGGTTAGCTCTTACAGGAGGCAACTTATATAAAACAGTGAGTCTGATCTGAGGCCAAACCCCGCGGGACAGTTGGATGAAGCAGTTCTTGGAAATGGCCCAAATGCTGGGAGATACAGAGGTAGTTGATCTTTTTGAATCAACAGTTTGAATAATCTAATGGAAAATTCTCCAAGGTTTTCTGACCCTTAAGAAAAAATTATTTATTTATATTAACTGCAGAATAACAACAGTGCTGTGACGGCCTCTGCCTTAGGTGAAGGCGAATCGGCCACTGGCAGACACTTCGGCCCCTCTCCCCGGCCCCTCCCCTCCCCTCCCTCCTGAGCCCCCCTCCCCCTGTGCCCCTCCCCTCCCCTGGGCTCCTCCCCCATGCCCCTCCCCCCCCTTCCCGTTGTCATCAGACATCACACTCCCACTGGCTATCTCTCCTACATATGACAATGCGCATGTTTGATGCTATGCTCTCAAATCATCCCGCCCTCTCCTTCTCCCACTGTGTCCAGAAGTCTGTTCTTGATGTCTGTGTCTCCTTTGCTGCCCTTCGTAGGACTGTTAGCACTGTCTTTCTAGATTCTGTACATATGCATCAATATACGACATTTGACCCTTTGATTGAAGCTTAGGGCTGGTTTGCCAAGGCTTGGTATCTTTTCTCTGTCTCTGCCTACAAAGGAGATGGGTAAATAGAAAAGGTTCAAGGTCACTATGTCAGCACTCTTCCTGCCTGGACAATGGTACCAAACTGGTCATTGTCCCAGGAGAGGAAAAGGCCTGAGGACAAAAGACTTCGGGATCTAATGTTCTCCAAAGGGGCCTACAGACACACAGCTCATAATACATCCCCGTCTTGTCCTTGACACTCTGTCTGGCCTTTTTTTTTTTGTTTCTGTTTTATGCATTTTCCTCTGCTTTTAAAGTCTTCTAATGCTAGTTTTCTGCAGTGCCCAAATCACTTCTATAAAATCAGAATTCTCTTAAAAATAATAATATATGCATATTTTTTCTTAACAACAACAAAAAGGCAGTATTCAGCTAATTGGTTAGTTAATTTGCTTTTCAGTGTAAAGGATCATTTTCCTTTTCCTGGAGAAAAACAAACAAACAAAAAGAACCAGAGCTTTGTGACCTGGAGGAGGATGAATTGTTAGCAAAGATTCTTCTTAGATGCAGCCTCTAAGACCTTTGACTGGCTGTTCGGAGATGATGGAGGGAATTAGCCATTGTATCTAGAGTTTCACAGGGCTCATTGGCTGCCTTTCCGGGTCTTGTTCATTTTCTGCTACTTGTGTGTGCGTGCTCAGTTGTGTCCCACTCTTTGTGACCCCCAAGGACTGCAGCCTGCCAGGCTCTTGTGCCCGTGGAAATTTCCAGGCAAGAATACTGGAGTGGGGTGCCATTTCCTACTCCAGGGATCAAACCTGCATCTCTTGTGTCTCCTGCATTGGCAGATGGGTTCTTTACCACTAGTGCCACTTGGGAAGCCAGTGTTACTTACAAATATTTAAAAATGAAGTTGGTTAATTCTTGGGCAACACTGGAAAGATCATCAGTGTTCCAGGATACATCACCATCGACAGTGTGGTTGTCTCCTAACCAGGATTATGTGGGGCGTCACCAGGATTATGTGGGGCCCTGATTTGTCTAAGCCAATCAGGTCCAAGTATTGGCTTATTTAGGTAATTCAGGCCTAAAGTGAGCCTGTAGGCAATAGGCAGGCTCAGAATCTTGCTTATATAGACCAGCTGTGTGCCTAGTCACTCAGTCATGTCCGACTCTTTGACCCCATGGACTGTAGCCCGCCAGGCTCCTCTGCCTGTGGGGATTCTCCAGGCAAGAATCCTGGAATGGGTTGCCATGCCCTCCTCACATAGAACAGAAGAGACGACGTTTTCCTGAGGAAGGGCCCGGTCCCCGAGTACACACTGAACAATAGACACAAGCAGGCACCCACCGCTCCTGATCAGTGGGACCCAGCTTATTCTTGGTGACTCAGCTGGGGTGATTTTTCCCCCTGGGGACGTTGGCAGGGCTGATGCTGAACATCCCACAGTGCACAGAAAAGCCTCCACAACAAAGAATGATCTGGCTTAAATGGCAATAGTGCCAAGAATCGGAAGACCTAGCGTGAGAAAGCTTTCTCCCCAATTTGAACATGAGGCTCCTAAATCAACAGCTCATTTGCCTTGCTCACTGCTGCAGGCTCAGTGCCAAGAATACTTCTTGAGGTAATTATTGTCAAAAGTTCTTGTCAAAAGTGGCTTCCCTGTGATCCAAAGGTTTAAGAAGCCACCTGGGCTTCCCTGGTGGCTCAGCTGGGAAAGAATCCACCTGCAGAGCAGGAGACCCAGGTTCTATCCCTGGGTGGGGAAGATCCCCTGGAGAAGGAAATGACAACCCACCCCAGTACTCCCTTGCCTGGAGAACTCCGTAAACAGAGGAGGTGGGCGGGTTACAGTCCACGGGATCACAAAGAGTCTGACACATCTGTGAGACTTTCACTTCTGCCAAGGCAGGGGACACGGGTTCCATCGCTGGTCCTGGAAGATTCCATGTGCCTCGCAGCAACAAAACCGGAGTGCCACACCCACAGGGTCTGTGCTCTAGATAGAGCCCATGTTCTTCAACAACAGAAGCCACTGCAGTGAGAGTCCCAAGCACTGCAGTAAAGAGTAGCCCCTGCTTCCCGAAACTGGAGAAAGCCCGTGTGCAGCAACAAGAATCCAGTGCAGCCAATACAATCAATTGATCAATCAATTGATTAATTAAAAAAAAGTTCTTGAGACTTTTGTCAGAGTGCCATCCATTTCCCACTGGTGGGGGAGCTTTGTCCTTTAATCACCCCCTCTGCTTTTGCAATTTAGGTGAGTTATTTGCTGAAGTCATCTCCCCCTTCATGTTAGAGTAGGTAGCAGAGCTGATTTTATTTTTTAAGGCATATGATCAGTTTGGAACTCATGTAAGAACAACATCATCGGGTCCAGGAGGAATCAATCTGCTGTCTTCCAGGCACATTGGGGAGAAGCCAGCAGGATACAGAGTCTAGTCTTTGGGAGATTAATTTACTGAGACTCCAGCACATGCAGACTGCTTTCCAACAAGAACAATCCAGATAGCATGTGTTTAAATATCTGACATTTTGTCCAAAGAACAGAGAGGTAAAACAAAAACATGTGAACTTGTTTCTTTCCCTTTTGGCATTTCATGTTTGTTTGTTTGTTTAGTACGAGCAGATGACTCCAGCTAGGCTGATCAGAATCCACGGAATATGAATTCTGACCCCACAACTCAAGAATGGAAACTGGTTGGAGAGGATCCCTCTTGACAATGGCATCAAGCACAGATCCCCTTTTGACCATGTCCCTGTGATCTTCAGAAGCCCACTGTCTCCTCCCCTTTCAGTGAGACACTCCATACGTCTTCCAGAAAATTCCTTATTTTGACTTGAATTAGCCAGAGATAATATCTGTGGCTTGCAAATCAAGCCCTTACTGGCTAATGGATGGTGCACAACACATGCCTTGAATCAGAGGATGAATCTGTGCTGACTCTAACAGAATGGTTTCTTTGCATGTAGAATAAAAGAAGCTCAGGCTGTTGATGGCATTGCCCGGCATTCAGCAGAGGGCAGTTTCAATGTTCACAGACACTCGGGCAGACCATAAAGAGATAATAATGAGAGCATCCTATTTCTAGAAGCTGAGAATTTCCCTCCAAAACCTGAGTCCTCTCCATCCAGATGTACATTTTTCCATAGATCCTGGCTCTTTGTATAGGTCTGCTTTCAAAGTGCTTTTTAGAAACATATCATCCCCCAGTGAGTTGAACATACCCATCTAGGGTACGTTTTCAGCGCTCACAGTCTATTGTATCAATAATCTGCATATTTAAGAGTCCCTACGTGCTCATTGAGACGATGGATGGGGCTGGTACAGTCTACTGGGTCAAAAATCTGCTTTAAGTAGTCTATATACACAGTCGGTTGAGTAAATAACAGCATTCTCAAAAAGCCCCTAAATATATAATAACATGATAAATTGCGTCAGCTCCTGAAAATGCAGGCTTGCTACTGCTGATCAGGAAAATGATGTGCGATTTAACAAGCCACTTACAAATGATCTCATCTTTTCCAGCTGTGGGAGCATTGTCTTTGCCTCTGCTACTTTTTTCATATGTAGAGAAAAGGAACCCACACAAACACACATACACACAGAGGCCTATATGCATCCTCGACATGCACAAATAACCTGGGTTTGGACCGGTGGTCCAGAAGTGAAAGGAAGAGCGCAGGGTTCTTCCTACTTGGTTTGGAGAGTTCACCCATCACTCAGCTGTGGGCGGTTTGGAGTTAAGCTGGGCTCCACATGTACAAAAACTGCTGTACTTGAATCAGATAGAAGCATTGATTTTGAGACCTCCGTCTGACCTCATTTTGTTGGGAAGATGACTTTTCCTATACCACTTCATTAGAAACCTGTTTGCTTATAAAATGCTTCTGTGTGTACCGTATTCTAACAAAAGTGAAAGTCTCTTAGCCGTGTCCGACTCTTCGCGGACCATGCCGTCCATGGGACTCTCCAGGCCAGGATACTGGAGTGGGTAGCTGTCCCCTCCTCCAGGGGATCTCCCCAAGCCAGGGCTCTAACCCAGGTCTCCTGTGTTGCACAGGGAATTCTTCACTGGTGAGCCACCAGGGAAGCCTGTTACAGTATTCTAATGGCTCCCGGTTAATAAGTGCTTTACACGTACGGTTTTATTTAACCTCATGCTCCACTGATGGGGTGATACAATTAGTTCCGTTTTCAAAGACAGAGGAATCTTACGCTTCAAGAAATGAAATGACTTTCTTGAGGTCACATATCAGATGTTGGTAGACTCAGACTTTGAGTCTCCAGACGTGAGTCTCCAGAGCCATTGCCCTCTGTGGTTGTCGGTTTCAGCTCACAATCATGCCCATGCCTGTTTTCAACTGTGTCCTGCTTTGTCTGGTGTGTATGGCCCAGGTGTGTGTCTCTGATATAATGGTATACACTCCTTGACGAATCTTGCATTCTGCAAAACCTTGCATTAAAACGACAGTACTTAAAGCAAAAATACGATTAGGGTAGACTAGCTTGGAACTAAGCAAGTAGGTATCCAGAATGTAACCCAACAAAACTATACTAAAAATACCAGCCCAGTTAAAAACGCTTGTTAAACTCATAGCAAATAAAACAACACTACAGCAAATAATCTGGGCTGGATGAAGCACAAGCTTCATCAAGATTCAAGATGTGAGAGGAAGTCTTGATGCAGAATCAGGATTGTGAGAGAGATATCAATAACCTCAACTACGCAGATGGCACCAACCCTTGGGCTTCCCTGGTGGCTCAGTTAGTAAAGAATCTGCTGCAGTGCAGGAGACCTGGGTTCAATCCCTGGCTTGGGAAGATCCCCTGGGGACGGGAAAAACTACCCACTCCAGTATTCTGGCCTGGAGAACTCCACGGACTGTATAGTCCATGGGATCACAAAGAGTCAGATGCCACTGAGTGACTTTCACTTTCACTTTATGGCAGAAAGTGAAGAGAAACTAAAGAGTCTCTTGATAAAAGTGAAAGAGGAGAGTGAAAAAGCTGGCTTAAAACTCATAGTGCCAGGTCCCATCACTTCATGGCAAATAGATGGGGAAACAATGGAAACAGTGACAGACTTTATTTTCTTGGGCTCCAAAATCACTGCAGATGGTGCCTTCAGCCATGGAATTAAAAGACGCTTGCTCCTTGGAAGAGAAGCTATGACCAACCTAGATAGCATATTAGAAAGCAGAGACATTACTTTGCCAACAAAGGTCCATCTTGTCAAAGCTATGGCCCTTCCAGTAGTCATGTATGGATGTGAGAGTTGAACCATAAAGAAAGCTGAGCAGTGAAGAATTGATGCTTTTGAACTGTGGTGTTGGAGAAGACTCTTGGGAGTCCCTTGGACTGCAAGGAGATCCAACCAGTCCATCCTAAAGGATATCAGTCCTGAATATTCATTGGAAGGACTGATGCTGAAGCTCCAATACTTTGGCCACCTGATGGGAAGAGCTGACTCATTGGAAAAGACCTGGATGCTGGGAAAGATTGAAAGCAGGAGGAGAAGGGGATGACAGAGGATGAGATGGTTGGATGGCATCACCGACTCAATGGACATGAGTTTGAGTAAACTCCGGGAGTTGGTGATGGACAGGGAGGCCTGGCGTGCTGCAGTCCATGGGGTCACAAAGAGTCGGACACGACTGAGCAACTGAACTCAACAGCAAATAAAGGACTTTACTTTGTAAATAATGAAGTGATTGTAGTTGACTAGAAATAAGTTTATGGAAGTAGTAAGATTTCGGGGCTGCAGAAGGTGGACATCTTAAAAGACTGCAATGCATGCTCGCATGCTCAGTCGTGTCTGACTCTCTGTGACCCCACGGACTATAGCCCGCCAGGCTCCTCTGTCCGTGGGATTCTCCAGGCAAGAATACTGGAGTGGGTTGTCATTTTCTCCTCCAGGGGATCTTCTCAACCCAGGGACCAAACCCACGTCTCCTGCGTCTTGTGACAATTTGGACTTCTAAGACTGACCATCTGAGCCTGGGACTCCTGTGACCTGAACACATTCTCCCTGGCTTTCTGCACCCAGCAATCAGTGAACTTCACATCTGGCTGCTGTTACTTAGTGTTGCTAAACAATAAAGTGTTGGGAAAACTTACATGTGAATGTATGCGACGTCCTCATTATCTACACATCATTGACCGATTTACCAATCAGGAGTGAGATAATTGGCTCAGGAAATATGATTTGTAACAGAGCAGACTTTATTATATCTTTCATCCTTAAAGACCTTTCATGTTCAACTAACTCAGTTACTAAAATCCTGGGCACCTCACCAATAAAATCTTAGCATTGCATTAATTACTCAAGCAAACCAACCTAAAGTAAAGATGATAAATCTGAATATCTTCCAGACTACAGAATTAGCTTATGAAACCTCTTGTTTCTTGGGGAGATATGAAGAAAGAACTTCCCTTGAATATCTTCAAGCATCTACTGTATGCCTGTTAGAGTATGAAGTATTGGGTATGTGTTTTATTTTGGAAATAATCCTGTTAGGTAGGCATCTCTACGTCTGTCTTAAACGGGTGGGATTTGAGGCTAACAGGAGAGATACAAATGGGTCTCTGGGAGAAAGTAGCAAGACAGATAGGAAACCAAGCCCAAGACCCCAGACCCCGGTGTCCTCCCCTTCACCATTCTGCAACGAGGTGCATGCTAAGTCGCTTCCGTCACGTCTGACTCTTGGCAACCCTATGGACCACAGCCTGCCAGGCTCCTCTGTCCATGGCATTTCCCAGGCAAGAACACTGGAATGGCAAGAATGGAGGGTCACCAGTCCCTCCTCCAGGATCTTCCCACCAAGGGGTTGAACCCATGTCTTGTCCTGTCTCCTGCACCGGCAGGCAGGTTTTTACCACTAGTGCTGCCTGGGAAGCCCGCTCTGGAAAGAGGCAGCAAGTCACAAAACACACTCCTGGGAATGGAAAGTGGGAAACGGTCTCCATCTTGGCTGCCTACAGCTCTCAACACTCTCAGCGGCCAGAATGAAAGACGTATCAGATCACGTCATTTCCCTGCTCACACCCCCCAAGGGAAATTTATCTTACTCACGGACAAAGTCAGCCTTCTCACCGGCCCTCAGATTTATGGGCCTGCTTAGCCTCCATTCCGCCTCTCCCCCTTCTCTTCCTCCCTTTCTGGGTCTCTGGTCTCACCAGCCTCTTTGCTCTTTCCCAACCAAACCAGGAGCCTCGCCTCTGAGGCCTCTGGGCTCACCCATCCCTCTGCTTTCCTCTGCCTTCTGTTTGTTGGTGTTTAGTTGCTAAGTTGTATCTGACTCTGTGACCCCATGGACTGTGGCCCGCCAGGCTCCTCTGTCCGGGGGATTCTCCAGGCAAGAATCCTGGAGTGGCAAGAATACTGCCATTTACCCCTCCAGGGGATCTTCTTGACTCAGGGATCGAACCCACATAAACTCTTTACGTCTGCGTTACCAGGGAAGCCCCACCTGTCTGTAAGCGTGCTTAAAGGCTTTCCTGCTGAAGCTTACTCTGATGGCTCTGTTGGAATTGCAGTCAGTCTCCTACTCTCTCAAGTTCCCAGTTCCTCCACTCCGCCCCACTTCTCTCTTTTCATCGCACTTAGCACCTGATGCTGTAGAACTGACACCTCTATTCCATCTGTGGTTCATTGAAGGAATCACTGACTATGTAAGGGACCCTGTGCATTTTTAACTCGGGGCTTCCCAGGTGGCTCAGTGGTAAAGAATCCTCCTGCCATTGCAGGAGACACAGATGACTTGGGTTCAATCCCTGGGTCAGGAAGATCCTCTGGAGGAGGAACTGGTAACCCACAACAATATTCTTGCCTGGAGAATCCCAAGGAGAGAGGAGCCTGGCGGGCGACCATCCATGGGGTCACAACTGAGCGACTGAGCACGCAGGCATGTGCATTTTTAGCTTTACAAAGTGAGCGAGACTTACCCACGCTTACCCTTTCTGGGCTGCTGTGGGTTTCTGCCTACATTCTGTCTTCCAGTAAACAGTGGCCCCAGGAACTAGCCTTGAGTCCCAGATTTTCAACATTTGCTCAGTATAATAGCCTTTAAAAAAAATCTAGTCAGGTTCTATATCTAGGAGTAAATTCAACAGCAGAAACACAAAAATCCATGCTGCAAAGTCAGACATGCCTCTTAATTGGAAAAATTCTTAATGGGTCCATTCTTTCAGCTGGGTTGGACCTACAACTGTATGGACTATGGGCTTCTGAATATGTTTTCAAAAGTTACTTAAGCCAGAGATTTAGAAACCTAATTGTTTGGAAGAAAGTTTCAAAACATATTTTACTGCACCCATATTTCTGGTCCTGTGACACTGAGAGTGAAGTGGAAGTTGCTCAGGTGTGGCCCTCTCTCTGTGACGCCCTGGTCTATCGAGTCCGTGGAGTTCTCCAGGCCAGAACACTGGAGTGGTTAGCCTTTCCCTTCTCCAGGGCATCTTCCCAACCCAGGGATCGCACCCAGTCCCTGGTTCCAGGATACATGGAGTCTGTGATGTAAATAAACTTTTTTCTTTGTTAGCATTGAAAGTATTTAATAACATCAGGATTTACACTGAAGGGTCTCCCTCACCAGAAGTCCTTCTTCACCCCCTCTCTAAAGCAGCAAGAACTGAGTCTGCCCACCTAAACAAGTAGAACAATTCATTGGTTGAGAGGGAAAAGATGCCAGCTCAAACATTTACCAGCTGTGTGTTCTTAGGTGATTTACTTAAGCTTTCCAACTCTCTGTTTCCTCATCTGTAAAATGGGGATAATTAGAGTACCATCCAAATGTGGCTGTTGAAAAGTTTAATGAAAAAAATGCTACTTTTTCTTTAAGTCTTTTTCTGTCTCCAACTCATCTTTCTGGTTTTCATATAAAGATCCTTGGAGGATCTTCCCTGACCCCCTGGTGAGTAAAGATCACCTTGTAGACTGCCTTATGGGATTCTTCTCTTGTGGTTCCCATCAAACTTGCAATCACACAATTATACGTGTAATTGTTAAATTCTGGACTCTGCCATTTAGACTCCATTAGGATTGGGATGTTGTGTCTCATACATTGCTGTATCTTCAGCCTTTTTTCAGGAAGCCTGGAGCATAGGGCATACCTTACAAATAGCATTTAATTGATTCTATCTAAGACCTTTCTTTTACATTTTAACATCTCAGAAATTAGGGTAAATCTTAAATCAATGTTATCTTAAAATGGCTTCCAGGGGGCAGTCGGAAGATATTTTAGGAATGCCTTAACCAATTTATGTTGCTTATCTTTTCCTTTTTCATATAAACACAGGAGTGTCAAACTATAAAAATCTTTAAAAAATAAATCTCAAAGAGTCTCAGTAAATATAAAATAGAAATTCTAAGTGTTAGGAAGAGAGCAATAGGTCATGGTTTAATTATAAGCATTTTTCTTTCTTAGTGGTACAGATATAAGCAGTACAGTTTAGTGAATGGCCTCAGATTAAATACAGTAATTGTTGAATGAATGAAAAAGATAAAAGAGCTTCGCACAGTAATTGGCACATGGAAATTGCTCAATAACTTATTGGGCTATTATAATTTTTAGGATCTGGCTAATTCAGTATTTAAAACATTAATATTTTTACTTGGGCTTCCCAGGTGGCGCTAGTGGTAAAGAAGCTGCCTGCCAAGATGATGCAGGTTTGATCCCTGGGCTGGGAAGATCTCCCAGAGGAGGAAATGGCAACCACTCCAATATTCTTGCCTGGAGAATCCCATGGAGAGAGGAGCCTGGTGGGCTACAGTCCATGGGGTCGCAAAAAGTCAGACAGGACTGAAGCGAGAGTAGGTAGGTAATATTTTTACTTAATGGTTGGTTTGGATGTCTTTGCTATATATCTAAGTTTTGGCAGAAATGTTCCACAATGGAATCTTTTGGTGAGGTAAATTCAGCCTCGACTAGAGCTGTGATCCTTGTTGCAAGTAGGATTTGTCTCTTCCTCTTGATTGTGGGCTCCTCGGAGCCCAGTATAAGCAGTCTGGGTGTCCTTGTTTCCACAAAGCCTGGAGCATGGTGGGCTGAATAAATGTCAGATGTTTAATTAAAAAAAAGACAACAACCCAAGAGCATGAATCACTGGAGTTGAGGGTCCTGAGGCTGACTGCCAAGTGAGACTCCCAACGCTGTCTTGTTGTGCAGGGAGAAAGTCAGAATGTTGCTCAGGAGCCGCATGGGCTCATCATATTTTGCATGTTTACCCTCTAGCCCCGGTTCTCAGGGATGCACCACACAGATTCAAACACTCAAGAGCATCTGACTGAACTTGCACATTGTAAGGCTTGCCGTGCCTTCACTGAGCAGTGAGACTCACCTAGTGGTGAGTGTGTATCTCTTGGGACTTCCCAGGTGGCTCGGTGGTGAAGAATCTGCCTGCCAGTGCAGGAGACGCAGGAGAGGTGGGTTAATCCCTGGGTCAGGAAGGCCCCCTGGAGGAGGAAGTGACAACCCACTCAATATTCCTGCCTGAAAAATCCCGTGGATAGAGGAGCCTGGCCTGCTACAGTCCCTGGGGTCCTAAGAGTCGGACACGACTGAGTGGGTGAGCACACTCGCCCTGTATTTCTCTACATTTTCCTGTAGAAGTTGGTGATCACAGTAGTGAGGAAGCATGCTATCTGCCGAGGATCCTATCCTTGAAGGGCTGGGGAATTTACTGAAGACAGGAAAGTGGACTTATCCCAGGCACATAGCTGGGATATGTGCCTCAATAACCAAGGTCGAGTCAAGATCATTCCAGGGCCACGACTATTCCATTGATGACCCTCTACCATGTGTTCTGCCTTCTGTTTTGCTTCCAGTCCCTCGAGACTCCATTGCACACCGACCCCAGTGCTTAGATACTCTTCAAGGCCTGGGTCTGGGGGCTCCTGGGTCATCTCTTTGTGTGACCAGCTCAATGTACGTTGAAGGTTGATTTTGTAGATAAGCCAAGAAGAACAGCTCTTCAATAATCCGGTTCATCTATTGCCAGCTGAAGTCAAATCACTTTACTGCAGATTCTTTCTGAAGGGGTGCACGAATTGATTTACAAGCACAGCTAGTTAGAAAGACATCCCATGATTTGTATATGCAGGATGTCAAGAATGCCCTATATTCTCCCTCCCATCATGATGTGAATGATATCCTCTCTACTGTTTATTCTGTTTGTTTTAGCCAAACATAAGTAGACTGCAGACATGTCTGGGGCTGAAGGCACTTGCAGAAAATAAGCTTCTTCAACTCAAGATACACTGACAATGGAGACAAAGTGAAGCTGCGGCTGCTTTGACAAATACTCTCCTTCTCTCAAGAAGGCAAAGCAGACAGAATGTCCAGCGTCTCCATGCAGCTAAGGACTTTGTAAAACCACTTTCTACTCTGAATCTCTATGCTTAACTTAATTTTAATCTCCACGACTCTTTGGAGGAACTGGAAAATATTTTTTTCTTTTCTTTTATCGATTTTGTTCCTTTTCATGAAGCCAGCATCCATTTCGCCCTTCCGTCAGCCTGTTGGCAGAAGACAGGGCACCGTGTCACCATGCTGGTGGGTGCCTCGCTCCCGTGCTCTGGGCCACCCACAGAGAAGACACGCTTCATTCCGGCTGTGACTGTGGGGACCGCTCCGCTCTGTGCCTCGATGGACACGCCACCCCGGGGTGGCTGCTTGGCTGATATGAACAGACATTTTGGAAAAAGCAGAGGGAAAAGGAGGAAAAAGAAAACCACAGTCCCTTACATAGTCAATTAAGGAATCTGTTTCTGGGGAGGTGATGCACTCACACTTCTGAATTTTATATACTGTTAATTTATTTCTATTACTGTGGTTGTACTGAATGTGGGGTTTGCGTGCGTCTACTTCTAGCACAGTGGAGGGAGGTATCAGCAATAAGCAAATGTATTAAAAAAGTGAATGAAAGAACAAAGAACTCTTTCAGGGTTGGCTCTGGGACAGGTAGCAGGATGGAATGAGAGACTGGAATTTCAGGTCTTTCTTAATGTTCCTATTCTGTTGCTTCCACTTTCATTTCTTCCAGGTTGAAAGGTGGAAAAGAGTGCTGCTCCCAAGGAGGTAAGTTGATGGGGGGTGAAGGTTCTTCCGGCCCTCTGAGGAAATATTAATTATTTAATTTGAAAAGCTGAGCACACACTGCATGCCCTGGGCTGGGTGCCCAAGAGACATGGCATTGAAGAAGCTGTACCTGTTCTAACCTCATCAAGATCAGAAGTTTGCAAGTGAGACCAACCTTGAATTAATTAAATATAATCTCACAGTTTATGAATTAGGTGTACGCGAAATCCTGTCTTTGAGTTGTTACAAAAGGTAGGCTGGGGATGTAAAAGCATACTGCTGTTTTTACTCAGTGGAGTCTCTGAGAAGTCATGCTCGGGGATCCAGAGCAGAGGTGAGGTGGTGCATCTCGGGGGGGAGATGCGAGGAGGGAACAGCGGTGAAGCCACTCTGCAGATCACTCATTAGGACGTACTGAGCTTCTGTAGACAGACAGTGCCTCGCGGACCCATGCCACCCAGCCCTCTGGTCGGAGCCTGAAGGCTTGAGTTTTCAAGACAGAATGTTGCTGCCTACTTCTTGTTTGCACCGCATGTGTGCTAAGCCGCTTCAGTCGTGTCCAGCTCTTGGCGAGCCTATGGACCATAGCCCGCCAGGCACCTCCGTCTGCGGGACTCTCCAGGCACACTGGAGTGGGTTGCCAGGCCCTCCTCCAGGGGGTCTTCCAGACCCAGGGATCGAACCCATGTCTCTTACGTCTCCAGCAGAGGCAGGCGGGTTCTTCACCACTAGTCCCCCTGGGAAGCCCCACCCCTGCCCCGAAAGCAACAGGTAACTAACGAGGACCCGCTGTATGGCATGGGAACGTGTCTCGGGACCCTACAATGGTCTATATGGGGGAAGAATCTAAAAGAAAAGAGTGGACATGTGTATTCATATAACGGACAGACTACGGTAAGCCTGGCTCTAACACAACGCTGGGCATCAGCTCTGCGCCAATAAAAATTAAAAAACAATACCGAAGAAAAAAGCAAAGGTGCAGATAATGCCTGGACTCCCGAGTGTGGGTGGAAACTGTTCTAGAATATCAATATGAAGAACTATGTTGTGAGGTTTCTGTCTGGAGATTCCTCATTGTTGCACTGTTTGTTGAAAGAGAACGACCATCACCTTTTCTACCCTAGTGGGGCCAAACGTACGCATCGTTAGCACCCTGGTCTTCCTCAGAAGGAGTGAGGGGCAATTCTGTCCCCCCAGGGACATGAGGTGATGTCTGGTGACTCTCTAGCGGTCAGAGCTGCAGAGGGACTGCCAGAGATGCTGCTAAACATCCCGCCAGGCACAGGACGGCCCCCACGACAAAGGAATCCCAGGCCCCGAATACCAACCGTGCTGAGGTTGAGAAATCCTGCTTGAGAGATTTTACTGCTTATAGGTCCTAAAAGACTATTTTATCATTTCAAAAAATAATAAACCTCAGCAGTTATAATTCACAACCTCGCCAGAAAACACGGGGATAAATATGAGCTCTAGTCTTGAATTTTGTAAAGTTCAGTGCAAACAGCTTTAGCCGGAGAAGGTCAGTTACAGAGGATTTTTTTTCTCTTGCATGGTGCCCTTTCATTGATACTGGGGTGGAGACTCCTAGGAGGCAGAGTTCCAAAAGCATAGCAAGTATCAACTAAAGCTCCCAAGACGAGGTTTATTGTTTTACATCCTCCTCCTTTCTATCCTTGTAAGGATGTCAGTGTGTGTTGTGTGTGTGTTGTGGGGGGAGTGTCCACCTGTACTTCAAAATATCTACAGTGATACAAGCAACTGATCAGAACCAAAAGAAAAAAAAAATCCCCATCATTTAGAATATAAAGGTCAGAAGTCTGCTAGGTAACTGGAACCATTTGAAACAAACTTTGTTTCTACAAAGTACACCATGGTAAAGCTTTGAAACTTCAGTTTGTTTAAAAAAAAAAAAAAAGGAAGAAGGAAAGAAAGAAAAATGAGGAAAAAATACTGTTACAGCCTTACTTCCTTTGAAGTCACTACTGATATAGCTCTGAACAGATCCATTCAAGTTCAACTAACATCAGACAAATGTTTAGTGTATCAGAGGAAGCCACAAAAGCAAGGGTTTCATCAATATTTCACAACAGCCTCAGGGAAACTGTAGATTGCAGTGCTGTAGGGCAGCTAATGGAATTACACACAAGGGTTTTGTACATTTAAAATAAGCAGCTTCTAAAAAAAAATTACCTTTCAGTTTGATAGAAACTGTGTAAAACTGCAGATAGGAAACAATTAAATCGCTCCCAACATTTATCCATGTCACTCTGATAGGTCATTTAATAACAGGTATAACTGTGTGTGCGTATTTTTCTCTTCTCCCCCCATAAGGCCATAATAAAGATTAACATTTATGAAAAGAAACATAAAATATAGCACAGCCAAATGAATAATTAAAGACAGTTTTGAAGAACGCTTGCCATTGTATGCCAATGAAGTCTTTTCCACAGTCACAAAATATGTTTATATGAAACATAAATAGACAAAGGCTGCAAGGGAGACCCACTGACCTCTTGTTTGTTTTGATGGTTTAAAAAAAAAAAAAGAACTTTGAAGATTTTACTAGGAACGTGTGGGCTTCCCCAGATCTCATAGATATATTATTATCTGGTGAGTCTCAGGATGAGCAGCTTTTTCTTTCAGAAGATTTACAGAGGTAGACCTGGAGCTTGCAAAATTCTGTTCAATAAGTTGGGGGAAGATGACTGTTTTCTCCCCTAAAGTCCGTTGTGGGAGTAAAAGATTCTGCATATGAAAGCAGACTGCATTTTTGAAACTGATACTCCTGGTGACCACAAAACCCCACCTGCCTTTTCTCAGCCTTGGAGCTTCAGCTCTCCAAACAACGCCCTGGCTATTGATTCGCATTTCATAGGAGAAGGCATTTTCAGACACCTTTGGACCGGGGGTTCTCAACAGGGGCACTTTTGCCTCCCAGGGGACACTTGGCAATACCTGGGGGGCAGCTCTGTCTCCCTCCGGATGGGGCAGGAGTGATGCAGATGCTACTGGCGCCCAGTGGGGTCCACCTAGGATGCTAAACATTCCGTCCTGTGGGCACCACAGCTGGCCCCACTGGCAGTATTGCTGAGGCTGAGAAACGCTGTTCTAACTGAGCCATTCAAGCACCTGAGCTTTACTGAAATAGTAACAATAGCCTTGGTGATATGGTGTCTTAACTTCTCAACCGTTCACTGGTTTTTTAAAGACACATATTAGAGAGCCTCTAAGTGAAACTTACAATGTTACGTCCTCTGGGAAAGGCAGAGAGGATCTGACACGCTTACTGACCACAAACTATTCTAATTAAAGAAGAGATTTCATATCCAGCTGTCTATAATACATGTACACACACATTCACATATAAACAGGCATATCTATATACCTGTATATAGTAATAGCTATATTTTCTGAGCACAGAGCATATAGAAGGTGCTTTGCCCACAGTATCTCATTTTACCCTTTCAGAAATTCTGGAGGGGAAACATTGTATCCTTTTTACAGATAAGGGGACATTGCCCATAGTCATTGCCAGAATATGGCTATGGAGAGTCTGAGACCCAAACCTTAGTCCTGTCACTAAACCTCCCGTGGCCGCTGGGCTTCTTTGAAGCTAAGCTAGGAGCCTGCGCCTGTGCGTGCGCGTGTGTGTGTGTGTGTGTGTGTGTGTGTGTGCGCGCGCGCGTGCACGCCTGTAGTGCCAGCATGCAAACACCTCTTCCATCTCATCTGCAAGGAAGAAGTAGAAGGTGACTTGCAAGGAGAAGGGAGGAGAACATGGTCCACTTTAGAGAAGTTTGCAGGTTAAAGACAAGAAAAAGGCAACTGGAGCAAGTAGCTGCCAAAGGGGGGGCGTGGGCAGTGGTCCTGCGCGTTTATTTGTTGTAGTTCCTTGTGGAGGGAGGGCGCGTGAGCCGATATGCAGAGGCAGAGGGGAAACTGCTGTAGGTCAGTGAAAGCGAGGTCAAAGGAAACAGAGAGAGAGGAGCCTGCGGAAGCAGGTGGGGCTGTCAGCTCCTCTGAAAAGATGTGTTTTTTTTTCTTCTGAGCCAGCAAGTTAGGAGAAACGGCTGTGGGAAAAGGCGGAGAAACTGGGCTCAAGGAACAAGCTGGGAAGTCTCAAGACCCGTGGTGAAGAGGGGAGATGGCTCACCTGTTGTGGAAAGGGGGTGGGAATTCAGGGGGCTGGGAGGAGGCGGGGTGTGGGCCCAGCTGCGTCTGTGTGGACCCGGCCGCTGGGCCGCCTTCTCCAGGTGCAGGCAGCGCCGGGTGATGGAGGGGCGGGCCCGCCTGTCCCTTCCCCGAGCATCGCCAGGACGGCCATTCCCAATCTGGGGAAGAACAGGTGGGTTGTTTGCCTCTTAGACGGGCAGAACTGGAAAGCCATTCAGGATGAATGGAGACTGTAATAAATCAAGAGCATCTGCCTATCTGAAGGCTACTCATTCGGATTTATGAATGCTTTGCGGGTTGACCAAAGTAAACTGGGAGTTAGACCTATTCGGGGAGCCACCTATTTCAAACTCCTGCTTGAGTCTTCTTTGAGGTTACATGTGCGCTAATGTGAACATACACTTTATTATCTGTGCGTATTTACTCTACATGCGTGTACTCTTTAGTATATATTATACGTTTGTACTTTTGCATGTGATCTGATACAAATGAAATATTATCACAAATACTGCTGTAATGGAATTTTTCATTTACATTCCAAATAACGTTAAGGTTGAAGGAATTTAAACCCATTCCCTCTTCCTCAAAGTTTACACTATAATATTACTGGAATAGCAACCAGGCCACTTTTCCATTTGTTAAAAGTTCCTTTAGCAGCAGTTGCGGTGTCAGAAAAAGACCTGAGTTTGGAATTGGGACAAGCGGGTTTCTGCCAATTAATAAACCACACAGCTTTTGGAAAACGCCTTGGTGCCTCTGACTTTTCGGTCTCTCCAGCTATCAAGCACAGCCGCAAATAGCACCATAGCCGTGCTGTGACAAGCTGAGCGATTAAGCGACGTAATCGCTAATCAAGTGCTCTGCAGTTTGCACGGTGTAAGATCAGTGCGAGGGCTGTGTGGATGTGGGCAGCCCTCTGCGCCCAGGGCACCTGGGGCCCGGCCTTCGCATCTGTGCTGACTTCTGTCAGGACTCAGCTCTCCTCGTTAATGGGTCAATCAATCAATCTCTCGATATTCATTGAGAGCCTACTATGCACAAGACCCAGGGGACCTGTGATGGGTGCCCATCAATAGAACGACACACTGCAGGACAATTAGCAAGCCCGTTCTGACTTGACCTCGGGTTGGCATAGTAATAGAATGGTCCCTAAGCGTAGGCGGTGGTGAGAGAGAAGCGAAAGGAAAAGAGAGCGAGTCTGTCTGAGTAACCTCCCACTCCCCTCAGAGTTCAAGGGAAGAAGGTTATTTCAACCAGGAATTGGCGATCTACGCCCTGCAGGCCACGTCTGACTTGCCACCTGATTTTGTAAATAAAATTATGTTGGAACAAGGCCACAGCAATTCATTTACGTAAGGATGCTTTCATGCTACGTTGACAGAGCTGAGTAGTAGCAACAGAAACCATATGGCTTGCAAAGGCAAAAATACTCTCTGGCCCTTGACCGTTTGCCAACCCCGATGTATGCAACCTCAGGAATAATTAACCATCGCTGATTCCTGTACACGTGTGCCGTGCTAACAGCCATGTCCTAGGTTCTTAGAGTGACTTGGAGTATTTTACATACATTTTCACACGGCAGTTTCCAAACAGCGTCATGAGAACAGTCCTGTTCTTACCCCTATTTTGTAGGTGAGGAGACTGAGTCTTAGAGAAGTAGCTTGCTCAGGGTTTCACAGCCAGCCTACGTGATTTCACCCCAGCTTTGCCTCATTCCAGAGCCTGTTTTCTTAATTACAACATTGTCAGGTTTTCAGACTTCGGTCTCTCATGTGCCACCCTCATGTTCACATCCTCTTCACTCTTCTTTGCCATTTTTTCCCCTTTGAATGGTCACTGTATTTGTTCCTTTGGTGTGATCCTAGGAAATTATATTCAAATAGCTTGGATTTGATATACTGGTCATATATATTTATATATATTAACTTTTTTTGATGTAATTGTAGATTCACACACACTTGTAAGAAATAATACAGAGAGATCCCATTACCCTTTACCCAGTGTCCCCAGTGATAGCATCATGCCAAACTGGAGTGCAATGCCAGGAAATCGACCCTGACAACATTCACTGACTATAAATCTCACCAGTTTTACCTGTACTCATGTGCACGCACTTTTATCACATGTGGGCTGTAGATTCACGTGCCCGCCACTGCAACCAAACTACAGGAGCGGTCCAGCACAAGGACACCCTGCGCTCCCTCTTGTAGCACGGCCGCCCGTACCCCACCAACCCCTAACCTGCCTCCCGGCTCCATGACTCCATCCTCACTGGGGTGCTGTATTGTGGGGCAGGCAAGATTTCGAGGGGCCTCCCAGGCGGCTCAGCGGTGAAGACTTCTGTCTCAGAAGTCGGTGCAGGAGACGCAGGAGACGGGGGTTCCGTCCCTGGTGGGGAAGATCCCCTGGAGGAGGAAATGGCAACCCACCCCAGGGTTCTTGCCTGGAGAATCCCAAGCACAGAGGAGCCTGGGGGGCTGCAGTCCGTGGGGCCGCAGAGTCAGACACGACTGAGCAACCGAGCATGAGAACCAGCAAGCTTTTGAGACTGACTTTTTCACTCAGCACAACTCTTCTCTTATATTTTTAAATTCACCTTGAAATAAGCACCTAACCTTTAGAAGTAAAGAGACAAGGAAGTTCACTGATGTTAAAGCTCCCTTGCGCGCCACCAGTGGTACCCATATCATCCTCTAGGGGGCCCTGCCAGAAGCTGCCATAACACCTGATAGACAACTAGACCGATAAGGCAAGCATAAAGCATCAAGATTTTGAATAACAAAAATCTCTGCATCAATGCTGTTCAACAAAACTTTCTGCAATGATAGAAATGTGAAGTGCCTGATCTGACCAATATGGGGGCCACTAGGCTCAAATAGCTCCTGAGCATTCAAAATATGGTGTGTACCAATGGAGAAAGGCATTCTTCATTTTATTTCATTTTAATTGATTTGAGTTTACATTTAAATCACTATGGCTGGCTAGTGGCTTCTCTGCTGGACAGCACACCTCTAGAGATTAAGGGCTGGAGTAGGAAATGGCACCCACCCCAGGGTTCTTGCCTGGAGAATCCCAGGGATGCAGAGCCTGGTGGGCTGCCGTCTATGGGGTCGCATAGAGTCAGACACGACTGAAGCGACTTAGCAGCAGCAGCAGCAAATATTAAGGGAAGACTATTGAATAGAAATAGATTGTTTTTGTTTTCTTACACTTCATTTTGTCAATACAATGACAACGAGAAAAAGTAAGAACCCTTTGTAGGTGTGTTTGCTCAGTCATGTCTGACTCTTTGCCACCCCATGGACTATACAGCCAGCCAGGCTCCTCTGTCCATGGGATTTTCCAGGACAGAATACCGGAGTGGGTTGCCATGCCCTCCTCCAGCGGATCTTCCCAACCAAGGGATTGAACCTGAATCTTTTGCATCTCCTGCATAGGCAGGCAGGCTCTTTACTGCTGTGCCACCTGGGATATCCAATCTAATGAATTTGTTTGTTGGGATCTGACCTTGTTCTATAAATTTGCTTGTGTTTGTCTTGTATTAGCTCTGCAGACACGCTGGCTGGCTGTGGGTGTTTGGAGAATCTTATCACCTCACCAGTTAGCATTCAGAGTGAGCCTAAGAGACCCTGCTCCCAGGTTCCTGCTTTGAAAGTGACCCTGTGTCCCGTGTCCCTCAGAACACAGGGCCAGTGACAGTGCCTTTGGATGCCCAGTTATACTTTAACTCAGACCCCCTGACCACGTAGTGCTCTGGACTTTGTGAAGGTCACAAAAAAGTCCTGTTGATTATGAGGGCTCAGAGCAGCAAGCCATCTTTAGGAAGATGTAAATTTTAAGCAACTGCTGGTAGTAATATTTAAAAATATTTGCTGATTAACAGGATCTGCTCTTGATGAATTTAGCTTGCACCACTGGTCTGGAACAAGGTGCATCACCACAAGCTGAGTGCAAGTGTTGAGATTTCAGAGGGTGAAGGCAGTAGTGTCTTGGCAAAGAGAAAAAAAATAGCAATGACAACATTTGGTACTTGGGGATGAGCTTCTAAAGTCACTTGGCAGAAGAGGTAAAATTTGAAAGGAAGTGGGGTGCAGTGGACTGCTGGAAATGTTAGTACTAACCGAGGTGTTTGCCTGGAAACAGGAGAAAGAGTGGTCTATGTTCCCTTCTTATTTTGTTTAGCCAAAGTATCACAGGCAGCAAAAACTCGCTTTTGACCATTAGCCATTCACACTGTTAGCGGCGTGGACCTGTTAAAACACGACATCAGCATGAAGGTCGTTACCCTGGCTAGTCTCTTATTTCGCCTAACTTCACGGATCTGTAAGGCGTTAGCTGTTGCAAGAGATTGATATGATAGTTTGTGAGTAATTTGGATGAACTATAACACTAACCCAGTAAAGTATTATAATTTTAAATGTGTCCAGAAAATAATTGAAATTCTGGCTTAGCTTCATCATAATGCAAACTGCTGGGTATATTTAACAGCTGACTAGCTTAGCATGAATATTGCTTTAGAAATGGGGTCATATTGTTTTTACGAAACAATATTGCTCTCAAACACATTTAGGAGGGAAAAAAAAACCCCACCAGATGACGAGTATACTTTTAACCTTTCTGTCTCTTTTTATCTGTGTTTACTACGGTGATCTAGGTGTTTGGTGTTGTTTGAAGGCAAACACAAAAGGTGCTGGCATTTAAAACAGACCTGGTAATGAGCCCTGGGCGGCCTCCTTCTAATTACTACTTTGTCACGAAAATCTCTGTTTCCCATCAGTCTGTTTTTCTGTGGGCTGGTCAGAAATGATAAAGATAAGCTCATTCCCCGATGACCACCGTGTGTGTGTGTGTGTGTGTGTGTGTGTGTGTGTGTGTGTGTGTGTGAGTCACTCAGTCGTGCCTCACTCTTCGCAACCACAGGGACTCAAGCCCTCCAGGCTCCTCTGTCTGTGGGATTTCCCAGGCAAGAATACTGGTGTGGCTAGCCATTCCCTTCTCCAGGGATCTTTCCCACCCAGGGATCGAACCCGGGTCTCCTGCAGTGCAGGCGGATTCTTTACCATCTGAGCCACCAGGGAAGCCTGGTGACCACAACAGATGTTACTAAGAGGTGGCCCCCACAGTTACCTATAGAGTGTCTGATTATTTTTTAAGTGTAATCACCACTATTTTAAAAATGGAGATTTCACACGAAAAATCTAGTTTGATGGATGTTCCTGAAAAGTCCAAGGACTGGCAAGACTGGGTCTGCTTTCCCGCTGGGTGACAAGCCCTGGGGCTGAGCAGATGCAGTCCCCTTGGGAAAAAAAGAAGGTCTTCCGGTGTACAGCAGCTTTCTCCTGGTCAGGACTGAGTGTTTCCTTCATAAGCATTTGAGCTCCTGACTCTGGAGACCCAGTGTCATTTTCTTGGTCCTTCTTACTCAAACAGTAAGTGTGTCTTAAAATGAGTCAGGGGGTGCGTGATGGGTCCGTGATAACTGGCAGTGGTCGGCAACCGTGTTCTGTGAAGGACCAGTTAGGAAACACTTCGGACTTTGTGGCTCACCATGCTCCCGCTGCGATGCCCCAGCTCTGCGGTTGCAGCACAAAAGCAGGCAGCGGGCGTACGTAAGAGGTCTGTCTGCGTCCTGTTTAGACTTTATTTGTTGAAACAGTTTGGTCCACGAGCTACAGGTTGCCGAGCCCTGACATAGGAGAAAACAAAGCACGGTCAAACGACTGGCTCTTAAACAGTGACTCTATCGGGGCCTTTCTCATCACTGCAGAACCTGAAACAGACTTGGGAGTAATTCCTCCAAAGGCAGTGCTCAAACCTTGAAACTACCATCTTCAAGCATGTGCGGCTGTAACTCATTCCTTTTTTTGTTTATTCTAAGAATATTTACTGACCCTTAGTAATTACTTGCTCCTAGAATCACCACAAAAGACTTTCCTCCCCACAAAAATGTAAAAAGTTTAAACTCCATTTCTTCATGGAAAATTAGCTAAGCTGCATTATTTTGACTGATGGGTTATTATTCCCCTGAGAAGGAATCATGGTGGGGCAAAAGCTAAGAGACCTCATTGTTCATTATTTGAGAGGGAAATAGTTTTCTTGTTTTATCTCAGACCAGCTTCCTAAACAGTGTGGGAGGGAATGCCAGCTCTCTTTCCTTAGCTGTCCTTTGAGTATCATTTAGCAGATCCTCAGTTTCCTTTTTCAAAAATGAAGACTTGGAACCAGGATTGGAGGTATTGAACTGGTGACTTTGAGGCAAGTCTAGTCTGTAGTCATATTTATTTGGTCCAGAGTATTTAAAAACAAAATATGAATTAGTTATTGGCCCAGGGAAGTCAGAAGATTTCACCAAAATATCAGCTTATCGGCTTCTTTTGAACAATTTGCAAATCTGCTAATAATGGACATACATTCCTCCGTGTCTATAACTAGCTGAGGATGGCTGCAGGTACTTTCTTTGATCATTAAGAGCCTTCACCAGGCTTGCTTCACCCACATAAGCAATTTGTCCCAAGAAGCCTTGAGATTGTAACATAAGTACCGGATCATTTGTAAGGTGTCCTTTAGAAATTTCTAGGATTCTGGCCCCTCTCTGTAAAGCAAGAGTCACAAGTCATCAGCCCATAGCATATTCCAAACTTTGTCAATTCAAGGATGAGGAACAATGATCTGGTCAGTATAGCAGGGAATTATATCTGCTGATTACGGTTCAGTTACAAGTCTAATACAAAACGAAGCAGAAACAGGGATGAGTACCCCATTCTCAGCCTCCGTAACTGCAGGAGGAAAAAGCAACGGGTGACACTCGCTTTCTTTTTTAGGGATTTAAGCTTCACAAATTTTATTTCTCGTTACTGGCTAAACTGCTCAAGATTGTTCTTGTGTTTAAAAATCCAGAGGGAGGGACTGGAATGGATGGATGAGGACACCAGATTTTATGGGGGAATTCACAGCATTTCAAATAGACTCTGTGCTTACCTGGCAGTCTTGGGCCAATGGAGAAGGCAGACATTGGCATTCTACGAAAATACTGAGGAAAAAGGCCCTGAAAGGAGGGACAAAGCAAATCTTCCTTGAGCATCAGTGTTCCCTGTTGAAAATGGGCCCACTTGCCATGGAGCCAGCGGCTCCACAGGCGGCAGCTCTCATTGTGATCAGGCTTGTGATGAACCAGCTGATTCATCATACGGTGGGGATTCAGTCTACATTACGTGGTCTACCCACTAGACTAACCTGCATTAGACTCTGTCAGGTGCCATGTGCTCAGTCGAGTCCGACTCTTTGCCACCCCATGGACTGTAGCTTCTCTGTCCATGGAATTTTCCAGGTAAGAATACTGGAGTGGGTTGCCATTTCCTCCTCCAGGGGATCTTCCCAGGCCAGGGATCAAACCCCCATCTCCTGCATCTCCTGTATTGCAGGCAGATATTTTACCTGCTGAGACTATATTCAATAGTCTCTAAAATAGGGTGGCAAATTCACTTGTGGAACAGGGATGAAGAAAGTAACACTGCATCATTTAATATACATGTTAGAACAGTCTTCACCTCCACAAAGAAACAGACTCATTTTTCTTGCAAGCTCTCTCAGTCTGTTTTCCCACCTTTAACATCGCTATGGGAGACATCTCATTTTCTTTATGAAAAGAATGACAAAATCACGATGATAAATAGCTACTGATATTTGGCCTCAGGGAGACAACAGACATAGGTGGGAACTGGGAAGCCTTGCTGAGTGCTGTCCCATGGGAAGGGGGTGGCCACCACCCAGCTCTAGATGATCCTAACAGACACCAGTAAAGAACCAAGGTGACAGATTTTTGGATTTTGCAAAAAAAAAAAAAAAAAAAAAGTGGGAATTTGGACTTTTATGTGGGATCTCCTGATCATTAAATTTTGGCAACAGTGTTTCTTATTATTAACACTACTGTTATTAATGTGTAGCATTTTGTGGGGGCCAAACAAAATAAGTCTGCTGGCCAATTTCAAGTGCCCCTTTGCCAAGTATTTTGCATCTCAGTGTCGCCCATTTCTCAGTTTGAATCACAGTAGATGCCAGGTGAGACCTTGTGGATGGCTGAGCACACACACAGCTCTGTAACTTGAAAGCTACTCAAAGCATGTGCTCCAATCACAAGTCAGAGGCCTTCAGCCTACAGACACGGTCTTCAGAAAACCGGCTGAGTGCAGAGTAAGAGACAGTACTGTGCTTTGCAAGAACCAGCCTGAGACAGCTGAGCTCCTGCAATCAGCCATTAGCAGGGCCCTCATCCGAGCCTGTTTGCTGATCCTTAAGAAGGAGAAGTTTCTCCCAAAGTGAAAACAAGGCTGTGCCATCGAGGGGAGAGAAACTGTGATTCTGCGTCTGAATCATCTTTCCAACGTCTGTTAGACTTCCAAACTTCCCTCCATCCCAGTGGTCCCTCTGCTAAGTGAGGACAAAGGGAGCTGCTAGCTCAGGCTTCTCTGACACTCAGATAGCAGACAGGAGAGCTCTGTGGGAATTGGGAGTTAGAGGCTGGGGGAGGTGGGCCTGACAGCTAGCCCTCAAACCTGGTCCGCTTGAGCCACACGTTGTTTTGAAGTTAGGAAAACACTCCTGATTACAAGTACGAATGGGGCCTGTCTCCTGAACGCAGAAGTTCTGACATTACCCGCCCTGCACGGTTTCTGGGCAGAGGTGGACCCCTGCCCCCGGCTCTGCACTGAGCAGCAGGGCTCAGCCAAGGCCCCCAGCCGCCCCTGTATTACTCCAGCTCCCTGCTCACCCCGCCACTCATAACTGCAGTCGCGGGGCCCCGGCAAATCCAGGCGCGATGCTCACGTCCATGCAGAGTGCCACCCTGACTACTGTAGTTCCTTCCCATCCATGACTTCTGTGAGCCGCGTTTTCGCTTCTCCGGCCCTCAGTTCCCTGGTCTTTGAAACCGGAAGGGTGACATCTCATTGGAACGGGAGGCTCGGGTGCGGCGGGGCGCGGCCCGGGGCGCTGGGCAGCAGAGGGCGCTGGTGCGAAAGGCTGCGCCGGGCCGACAGGTGGGGCGCCGGGGGCTGGCCCTGCCGGCCTCCGCCCGGGGTCACCCCTTCACCTGGCCCGCCGGCCACCGCCCGGGGGGCACCCTTCACCTGGCCCTGCCGGCCTCCGCCAGGGGGGCACCCCTTCACCTGGCCCTGCCGGCCTCCGCCCGGGGAGCACCCCTTCATCTGGCCCTGCCCGCCACCGCCCGGGGGGCACCCCTTCACCGAGGGCTCGGCCCGGGGCCACTGCTGCTCCATCGACGTGCCTGAACAGCACCAGCCATGGGACTTTCTGGAATATGTGATGCGACCACAAACTTTCCGAATGCCGCAGCCTGATGGGTCCGCTCTGCGGCGAAAGAAACGGCCCCTTTGGAACTGGAGCCGGTCACTGTCAGCCCTGCCCACCGCCGGGCCCTGCGCGGTGCAGCGGCGGGGCGGCTGCGGAGGAGCGCTCCCCGCGTGTGGACGGCGCGCTCACTCTCAAGACAAGTCGGTCCCAGCAAGATGTGACAAATTGGAGTGAGTTCAGAGGAGAGCAAGCCGAATGATTAAGGGGAGAGAGGACTGACTGATAGGGAGAGATGAAAGCGGCCCAGCACGTCTGAGCTGTCTTCCGCGGTGACGGATCTGGGAGCGACACGCGGGGGCCTTCACGCACCTTTCCGAGGTGTAAACAGCGCAGGGAGGGATGAGCGCACTGCGAGTTTCTTTTAACAGCATTTTCTGGGATGATGTTGACATCAGGAAAATGCTGATGGCCAGCAAGAGCTGCTGGGGTCACACCTGGGCTCGAGAACCATTTACTGTCCCGATCGAACCTGGCGGCCAACGCCACCTTCTAGCAGGAATCACGACCTTCTGTGATCGGGCCTGGCCTCCTTTTCCTTCTACTTCTGCACCCTTTCTTCCTTGCCAGGAACCCCCCGTCCCACCTCCACCCCATTTACACTCCTAGGTCACATGACCGAGGCTTGTTCCTTCATCAGGAATTGAAGGGCTTAGCAGTCAGCGGGCAGGAAGATCCCCCGGAGAAGGGAATAGCACCCCACTCCAGGATTCTTGCCTGGAGAACCCTGCAGAGAGAGGAGCCTGGTGGGCTAGAGTCCACGGGGCTTCCAAGAGTTGGATATGACTGAGTGCCTTAATAGCAGCTCTGGGAAGCTGACTGGAGAAGCAGGTTTTGAGAAGAAGAATCCTGGGAGATGAGGCGCCAGGCCTCGGAAGGAGCGAGGCCAGGAGGGGGTCCAGCCCCCGAGGCAGGGAGCTGCTCACCCCAGGGCAGAGAGGGGCTCCTAGGTCTAAGCCCTCTTATAGCCCCTTCTTCCCATCTCCATGACACCAGAGCCTCACATTTTCTTAAATTATCTCCCCCACTTCTACCCTCCTCAAGAAAAACTTCCCAGAATGCCTCCATGATGGGAATCTGGTTGCAGACCGGAGCCAGGGTAGTTCTGGGAAGCAGGCACACACATCTAATAAAAGCTGCTGAACCTCCCTTGTGTACCAGGAAATGAGGATTAAAACGGCAACAAGACACCCTGGAATGGCTTAACCAGTGGAGGGGTGTGGCGAGAGCGCTTTCAGTATGGCATATAACGATCCAAAATGCTGCTATTTTGGTCCCCGAGCTAGCACAATGGGCTGCAAAACTGCAAACTGGTATCGCAATCATGGGTGAGGTGGGCGGGCTCTGGGGGAACAGCCCAGATGAATATTTGCCGTGTGGCTTCCGTGCTGTTAGATGTTATCATTTTGTTCACTGTAGCCCCCAATCTGGGCTTTGATAAGATAAGCTAAAACAAAGCACCGAACAAGGAGTGCACTTCTGCAGGGGGATAAACCCCACAGGTCTGCCCTGAGTGTCTCCTGGTCTTCCTGTCCATGTGGACTTCTCATCCCACCTCTCTTTCAAAGGCCACATCCTTCCCTCACACAGCTTCTATAATCAGGCTGATTGCAGTTCTACTCTCATCTCAGATTCAGGGGTCCTTATTATATTAATGACAACAATAACAATAGCATTTATTGAGTGTGTACTAACTAATAAAAAACATTTATTAGTGTTTACTAACCCCACGGGGGTGGAGTGGGGTGAAGGAGAGTGGGATTTGAGATCACTTTACACATTTTTCCTGATTCACTCTTCTCTGCTCAGATGCTAGCTGTTTAAAGAGACCTTCCCTGAGAATTTGAATAGAGATTATATCCTACTGTTGTGTGAAAATTATATGTCTTGATTATGTTGAATCGTCTCAGAGTGCTTTTCAGGTCTACTGTATCCTTCTATTAATACTTCTCTGTCTATTCATTCTATTAGTTTTTGAGAGTTTGATATTGAAATTCCAACTAAAACTTTAAATTTATCTACTCTAAAAAAATAATTGTAATATAGACTAGAACTACATGTAAACTTTGTTCTATATTTTCCGTCTCCTGTAAATGTCTTAGCATACTTTCATAATTTAAAAAATAAAAAGAGACTGTCTCCGAATATTCTTCATGACAGCGTACTCTCCTTCACCCCCAAAGACGCCCTGACTCTGCTTCTTTTCCTTGCACAGCATTTAATAATTTGACATAGTTCATAATTTATTTAATTGTCTGTTGTCTGCTTCCCTTCACCAGAATATAAACTCCACGAGAGGAGGGATCCTGTGTGTTTTGTTCTTTGTTATTTTCTCAGTACCCTGGGCCAAGCCTGTCACATAGCACACATATGGAAATTAGTATGTAATGCTATCAATGGGAATCAATTGACAATTTGGGCTCCCTGCCGCATTTTCTTTTGCACTGTGCACTACTGTGAGTTCCAGGTCCTCATACTAGACTGGAGCAGTGTAAGGCCAGGACTCCTGCCTGGTCTGTGCCCACGACCCCCTCCACTCCAGCTTCTGCTAGTCTCCGACTTAGCACAATGTCCTACCTATAACAGGCATTCAGGAAATCCTTGTTGAGTTAAATCATCCTTTCCGACAAGGGAACCGCAGGATGTTATAAAGCCAGGCTGGACTCACTCTTAGGACACCCAGTATTGCCCTTTAGCTGTCAAAATAACAGAGCAGTTTTGTTCTGACACACTTTATTCCAGGTACTTTTCAGATCTCAAATGTGAAGTGCAACCACCGAGGTTAGCAGCATTCATTGGCATGAAATTGCAAAAAAGTCCAATTAGTTCGTTGATTAAATTCTTAGTGGTATCCCAAATCTAGCGGTTTTCAAAAGAAATGAAGGCTATTGGAAATATCTCTCTATCAAATTTATCTGTGTGTGTGTGTGTGTGAAGCCTAGTACCATGTTTTACTCATGGTATACGGCCCAGTTTTTCTCACTGACGGTTTAATTAAATTTAAACCCTTTTTGCTGTGGACTCCAGCAGCGATGCAGGCAGCTCGGCTCAGGTACTGAGGGGTGCCTGGTGGCCCCTCTTTGCTCTGGTTGTTACCACGCATCCAGGTGGAGCAACAGAAGGGATTCAGGGACCAGCTTTCTCCAGGGACTAATTCAGACTCCCAATTGTCATGTTTCTTCAGAGAGAGCCAAGAGGTAGAATTCTGCATACATTTTCAAGGCATGGGCAAGGAAATGATGACAAACTTTCAGCCAGTATTCTCTGCTGGCTAAGTGTGTAGCCATTCGAAAACGTATTTTCAAAGTTCTTCTTATGCTTTTTGGGCTGTTTGCCAGATGCTGCAAAACTCTATAACTAAATGGGAGCTGAAGTGTTATGCTCCTTCCTACCAATTACGTACGGCTCTAGTCATCTTTTGGTTTTTCCCATTGTCCTCTGCTCTTGCTTTAATTGACAACACCTTGGTTTGAATTCTCCTTTGGCAGAGAACCCACTCCACTCTTTCTTTCTGTTCTGTGACTCAGAGAAAGTTAACCCGCCCCTGCCCACCTGAGCGGAGTGTGACCCAAGTTCTGCCTGAACTTCAGAACGCGCCATTCTCTTGCCCATAGGGAGTGGTCCAGAGACGGGCTCTCAGCCAAATCTGACAAATAATAGTTGCAAGATTTCATTGGCATCTTTGCAAAGCAGCCTTTCCTTACCTGCTGGTTCTGAGCCAAGGAGACCACCTCCAAGAAGAGAGAACTTTTTAAGAATGAAGTCAGCAGAGGGGAAGGCAATTTGATTCCTGTATCCAGCCATATTGGACCAAATTTACCTCCATATTGCTCAGTTAAAAGACCCAGTGAAGTCTCTGTTGATGCCAATTTGAGTTGGGCTTTCAGTCCTTCGAAATGAAAACATTCCTGACTATCATATAAATTATTTCCCCCCAAAATGTGAACTAATGCTTCAGAGTTCTACTTGGGGAGTTAGGGAGTTAAAAATTCACAGACCAATCCCCATCAGACCTTTATCTGAAAATTATCCTGTGTTCTGGTGAAGAATGGCAAGACAGAGTTTTCCAGAAGAGGTCTGTTAATATCCTTTGCTATAACTTTACAAGCTTCTCTGGTGGCTCAGATGGTAAAGTGTCTGCCTACAATGTGGGAGACCTGGGTTTAATCCCTGGGTCGGGAAGATCCCCTGGAGAAGGAAACGGCAACCCACTCCAGAATTCTTGCCTGGAAAATCCCATGGACAAAGGAGCCTGGTAGGCTACGGTCCATGGGGTTGCAAAGAGTTGGACATGACTAAGTGACTTCACTTTCACTTTCATAGCTTTACATGAACAGAAATCTACCCTAAACTACTATCATTATTTAAAGAAAATATGGCCCAAAAGGGTTCATGCACCCCAGTGTTCACTGAAGCACTATTTACAACAGCCAAGACATGGAAGCAACCTAAATGTCCATCAACAGAGGAATGGATAAAGACGGGTGTGGTGTACATATATATATATACACACATATACAGTGGAATATTACTCAGCCATTAAAAAGAATGAAGTAATGCCATTTGCAGCAACATAGATGGACCTAGAGGTTGTCATACTGAGCAAGTCAGACAGAGAAGGAGCTACAGCGTATGGCATCCCTTATATGTAGACTCTAAAAAGAAATGGTACAAATGACCTTACTTAAAATAGAAGCAGACTCACAGACTTAGAGACTGAACTCATGGCTGCCAGAGGGAAGGATGGGGGTAGGGAGTGTGGATCGACACGCTCACACTGCTGTTTTTAAGATGGAGAACCAACAAGGTCTGGCTGTAAAGCACAGAGAGCTCTGTTCAGTGCTATACAGCAGCCTGCATGGGAGGGGAACTTGGGGGAGGATGGATATAGATGGTTGAGTCCCTTCACCCTTCACCTGAAACTATCACAACCTTGTTCATCAGCTATACTCCAGTACAACGTAAAAAGTTTAAAAGTAAATTAAAAAAAATAGAACTGCCATAGGACCCAGCAATACCACTGCTGGGCATACACACCGAGGAAACCAGAATTGAAAGAGACACGTGTACCCCAATGTTCATCGCAGCACTGTTTACAATAGCCAGGACATGGAAGCAACCTAGACGTCCATCGGCAGACGAATGGATAAGGAAGCTGTGGTACATATACGCAAGGGAATATTACTCAGCCATTTGAATCAGTTCTAATCAGGTGGATGAAACTGGAGCCTATTATACAGAGTGAAGTAAGCCAGAAGGAAAACAATAATACAGCATACTAACACATATATATGGAATTTAGAAAGATGGTAACGATAACCCTGTATGCGAGACAGCAAAAGAAACACAGATGTATAGAACAGTCTTTTGGACTCTGTGGGAGAGGGCAAGGGTGGGATGATATGGCAGAACGGCATTGAAACATGTAAATTATCATAGGTGAACTCAATCGCCGGCCCAGGTTTGATGCGTGATCCAGGCTGGTGCATTGGGATGACCCAGAGGGATGGAATCGGGAGGGAGGTGGGAGGAGGGCTCTGGAAGGGGAACACATGTATACCCATGGTGGATTCATGTCAATGTATGGCAAAACCAACACAATAATGTAAAGAAAAAAGTCTTTCTTGACTTTGTTACAATAAAAACAAACAAATAAATAAATTAAAACAATGAAAAAATAAATAAATAAAAATAAAGGTCATTGGCACTTTAAAAAAATAAAGAAACCAGACAATGATAATTAGGTTTCTCCACACATTTTTTCTGCTAAAGAAGAAGCTCAAGGGTCTGCCAGCATCCTGTCATTGCTTATGTAACGCTTGAAATTCCTGCAGCTCAATCTCTCAGCTCCATGTGCCCGGACACTTGGCGGCTCAGAGTGGGGGGTTCCAGAAGGAGTGCATGGGGCAGCTCCCTCGGCACCCAGTCCTGGGCACCCAGTCCTCGGCACCCAGGCCTTCTCTGACCATGGGGAGAGCTTGGGGTGACCCTGGATTTGCTGACTGACGAGCCTGTGACGCGATTTGCACGCAGGTGGGTGGTGCCTGTGGGGACAGGCTGGTGGCAGACTTCTGTGCCACCCTCAGCACAGCTGCCTTCGGGGACTCTTCCCCCCATAATGACACCAACCCCGACACGAGTCTGAGCAAACTCTGGGAGACAGGGAAGGACAGGGAAGCCTGGTGTGCTGCAGGCCGTGGGGTCACAAAGCGTCGGACACGACTGAGGGCTTGAACCACAACAGCGCAGCGTCGTAAACCAACCATCAGTTCAGTTCAGTCGCTCAGTCGTGCCCGACGCTTTGCGACCCCAGTAAGTCAACTATACTCCAGTTTGAAAAAACAAAAACAAGAGCAAAAACCAAGCCTATTCTGGATATTACTTTAAATGTTCCCACATTTAAATTTTTTCTATCTTAAGCAAACTTTAATAAATTTTTATGAAAGTTTATCTTTTTTTCCTAAAAATTTTTTTTCTGATGTGAGAAACAACAACAACATTCTCTTTGACTTTAAAGTTCATTTGTTTCCTTCTGATTTTAAAAGAAATTAAAACATTTTTACAGGCCCCTAAGAGTTTGGGGGGTGGGATGGGGGGTGGGCAGGCAGGCTCATTCTGCCAGATGCAGCCAGGGGCCCCGGGCTGGGGCTTTCACAGAGGTCCTGTTTTGCTTTGCTTTGTTTCACACAAAAAAGAGTTTTTATCTTCGATCATTAGAGGTTTAATTTTAAATGGAGGTCCTGGATCACCAAGTTACTTAAACTCTCAAGACCTGTCTCCTCAAACGCAAACAGGGCGTGATGATTAGCCCTGGTCCCAGGTTACTGTGGGAATGAAATGGCTCAGTTCAAGTAATGTGCTTGGGGAGTCTGGCACACAGAGAAAGTCACTTAATCAACACCAGCGACTAATTCTACGGCTGCAGCCGCTCCTGCTCTTACTGCTTCCAGACGGATTTGGTGGGGATGTAATTATGTTTGTTTTCTCCCCTTTTCTCTCTTGTCTTCCTTTCTATCTTTCTCTCACTTTCCTTAATTACGTGCTCAGTCATTTTAATTGTGTCCGACTCTTGCGACCGCATGGACGGTAGCCCGCCAGGCTCCTCTCCGTGGGATTCTCCAGGCAAGAATACCAGAGTGGGTGGCCATTCCCTTTTCCAGGGGATCTTCCTGACCCAGGGATCACACCTACGTCTCCTGCACTGCAGGCAGATTCTTCACTGCTGAGCCGCAGGGGTAAGCCCTTTCTCTAATTACCAAAGAAATATTTCTTATAAAAAACACAAACACTGCAGGCATTTTTAAGATAGAAAGTCAATTTCACACACCCCTTCGTTGTCCCAGAAGTAACCGCTGCTAAGAGTTCTGGTGTGAACACACACACACACACACACACACACACACACACACACACACTGTTTGACTGAGGCTGCAGCTATGTCCTATACACTTGCTTCTCTTACACTTAGCTCTACACCCCAGCCGTGTTCCCAAGGCAGCACACATATGAAGAGCGGATCCTCCACCTTTCTCCAGGCAGCCACCTCCACCCAGGGAAAGGCCCTTCAGCTCTCTCGGAATGATGGGGAAGGATGGAGAAGGAGCTGCCATCTCCCCTGGGGAGAGGTCTCCATTCTCGATGACGTTCCCCGCACAGCCTCCATGAGTTCAAGGCCATTGCCCCGCTGTTTCATCTCATGCTCATCCACGTGTGTCCTTTTCTAAGGATTACCCAGAAGCATGTGGTTCTGGTGGTGGGGGGGAGGAATTCAGAAGCCCACTGTGGCTCAGCTTCAGGCCAGCCTTTCCCAAGCAACATTGGCCTGTGATTCCATTTGGATTCACACATTCATTTATTTGGGGCTTCCCGGGTGGTTCAGATGGTAAAGAATCCACCTGCAATGCAGGAGACCCGGGTTTGACCCCTGGGTCTGGAAGATCCTCTGGAGAAGGGAACGGTTACCCACTCCAGTATTCTGGCCTGGAGAGTTCCACGGACAGAGGAGCCTGGCAGCCTACAATCCACAGGGTCGCAAAGAGTCGGACGTGACTGACAGACTAGGGCTTTTATCTAGGGCTTCCCTTGTGGCTCAGCTGGTAAAGAATCCGCCTGCAATGTGTGAGACCTGGGTTCGATTCCTGGGTTGGGAAGATCCCCTGGAGAAGGGAAAGGCTACCCACTCCATTATTCTGGCCTGGAGAACCCCATGGACAGAGGAGCCTGGTGGGCTGCAGTCCACGGGGTCGCAAAAGAGTCAGACACGACTTAGCAACTGACACGTACAGACACTCATTGGTTTGACTGGAACCAACATGGAAGGCCTCCTGACCAGCACTCTGAAACCCTGACACGAGAGTGCGACCTGTCAGGGTTCATGTGTGTGTGTGGCCAGCTAGTATTGACGTTGTCTCAATTTGTTTAACTAGCTCTCTAATGACGGACGCTGACCCTGGTTCCTGAGATTTCACAGCGCCAGACTGAGCGCGGACGCTGTGCGCCGGCCCGTAAGCCCCCCTCCGCGGCACAGACCGCAGCCCCCAGGGCAGGACGGGGCTTAGAGCCCGTGTGCATCTCAAGCGCGTGTGAGGGCTGCTATCACCGCGCCTCTGCTGTCTCCCGAATGTCTCCGTTTTGGCTCGGAGACGCTGACTCCACGCCCAGCCGAAACGGTGGGTAGAACAAATGACAGATGTGTCCTTGTGGGGGTACTGCTCTTGGGGAAAAGGGAACGGAAGCGTAGCTAGAAGTCTAGGGGAGCCCCTGGGTCAGTTACGGAGCAGCAGAAGGGTCCCCAAGGTGCCACAGAGCCCTTGAGCGTCACCCTCTGTGCTTGCTGAGATAAAGACATTACCCACAAAAGCAAGAGAGTTCACACTGATACTGTGAGAGCCGAGGTCACACAGGCCGTGGGGGAGACAGCTCTATAATTTCCCACCCTCTCGCTGTGTGACTTTAGGGTGTTGGTTAACCGCTCTGTGCTCATCTCGTCTGTGAAAGAGGGTTAACAGCGTGTGAACCCGCTGGTTGTCACCTTCCACCACGCGCCCGCCCGGGACACTGGTAGTTGCGTGCCTCAGCACAGAGACCGCCTTGCACCTGATAAGCACCTGATAATCCTGGGTGTCATTTTCCAGTAACCCAGGGGAGGGCAGCATGCCATCAAAGGGTTTGGCCCAAGATCCCACACTTGGGAAATTCTTTACTTCTCCAAATCTCAGCCTCCTCATTCACAGATCAGCATTAGTAATTCCTACCTCAAAGCACCAGCCCGAATGAGACACGGGCAAATGCCTGGCACAGAGGAGGGGAGGCAGGGGCGTTCCCATCTTCTCCTTCCCACATCAACCAAAGGGAGAGAAAGTTCACAGCAGGAGAGGGCACCCAGGCAGCGAACGCCCCACTTATCAGCATTGCTGGGGAGTCTGTGACGCACGAGGCAGCGGTTGGTCATCATCTTGGCTCAGGGTTGCATTCTTTTTTCTTTTTTAACTAAGCTTTTACACTTTTGTAAAGGAATCGGTCTTAGGGTGATGCCATTCACTACCAGCTAGGGGGAACCTCGGTGGTACACCAAAGCATATGCTTCACAGGTCAGGCCTGTTTGCATCTGTGTTGTTTCGCTGACTTTTTGGACTTCATCCTCCAGCAGAGAGTGACAGCACCAAGAACAGTCACGCCTGAGAATCTGGGATCTGGGAGGTTTAAAGAGTTTAACTTTTACAAACGGGGTTTAGCATGCTGATATCCACACACGAGGCGGTGGACAAAGGTGGGAGTCAGCTGGCCCTACAAGTGAGGACCGTGATGGGGGGAAGGCAAACAGCTGAGGGCATCGCACTTCTACTGACCACATGCTCCTGGGATCTGGCCCACAGGCCCCTGCCTCCAAACTTCAGGGCTTCAAAACATGCCTGACTTGAGAAGGGACCTTCCGCTCCCTCTCAGCGTTTAACCACAGCAGAATAAGGTGCTGGTCCCCCGAAAAGGACTGCTCTCTGAGGGTTCTCTGATCTCATAATTGGTGTGTGTGAACTTCTCGGCCACTCTAGCTCCCTTCCAATCTCTCTTTTTTCCTTCTTACTCCCTTAGCTAAGGCAGCAGTGAGCAGGCAGGGCGAGCTTGAATTTCAAACAGGGCAGGCTGCACAAGGAACAACTGTATGTTTATAGGGCATCATTATCCCTCTGGACCGCATCATTTATATCCCTGGGAAGAGACCATGCCAGGGCAGGAGCAACAGTTTGAGTCGATAATTTGTCAGGTTGGAGCAGGTGCTAAGGGGTGGCGTAAGAAATCACCCGAAAGGCGCCTGCAAACTGAAATGGATGGAGGAGGGAGAGTAATAAGAAAGTGATCAGTGAATCCGCAAACAGGAGCAGATAAATCAAACAGCGCCAGGTGGATGGGGCAAAACAGGAGAGATTCAAATGAGCAGGGCCCGCACCTCGTCAAGGCGAGGTCAGCAGTGCGCCTCCAGTCTCTGCTATCCGCCCAGGGCTGGAGAGGTGTCCACAGGAAAATGAATCTCTCCAGGGCAGGGAGCTAGAATGGAAGAGGTTTCCCCGAGAGTATCAATTTGGATTATAAAAATCCCAAGGTCTCGAGCGCTGACAGGGTGAAAGGTAGAAAAATGGACCAGGCTTCTTGCAACTGCCACTGCCCGCCGAGAGTTTGATACTCCTCAAATGTTTGCACATTCACACAAACTCTTCAAGAAGCCGGGAGACAAAGGACCCAGCTGCAAAGCCTTGAAGAGATAAGTGTTTCATCCAAATACCCATGAACTTGGGGGCTCGGCGATGAAATATTTTCCCCTCTGGTTCTGTCTTAACTCTTTGATAAAGTTTAGTTCTGAGTGTTAGGGTCAGGGAAGCATAGGCAAGGAAAAACAGGGGGGAAAAAGTCCCATCATCATCATCATCATCATCATCATCATCATGATTATTATTATTTAATAATAATGACAACTGCTTTATCTGAGTACCTGCTCCCTGCCAGCATCTATGCTGACTGCTTTCAGGCCTGATCTCTTGGAATCCGGGCGGCAATCAGGTGTGGTGACTATTATTGCCTTTATTTTTCACTTGAGGAAACTAAGCCTCTGAGCATGTAAGTGCCTTGACCA
Organism: Antilocapra americana; assembly: GCA_007570785.1. Taxonomy (NCBI): domain Eukaryota; kingdom Metazoa; phylum Chordata; class Mammalia; order Artiodactyla; family Antilocapridae; genus Antilocapra; species Antilocapra americana. Next base: position 2,533,183 of record ML662452.1, read on the forward strand.
GGGTCGAAGCTCACAAATCACGTGATCAGGCTTGGTGCCCAGGGCTCTCTGAACCCTAAGCTCCATCCTGCCCTCTACAACTGTTCTTAAATATTTTTGGAAGCAGATAAAGACCTTGGGCCACAGAGGGATGGTTCTCCATCCGTAGCTCCTTCACTCACACGTGTGAATCTATTGCATAAAACTATGGACACGCATCAGGTCTAGATGAATAGGCTTTGGTCTCATGTCTCAGGAAAATCCAGTAGGTAAAGGTCTAACCTCGACAAACCAACAGTGTGGCCACATGTTTACAAAAGAAGGAAGATGTACATCCTGTTATGTGAGCATTAAAAGGACTTGGGATAGATCTCCTGACATTTGAAACACCTCTTGCGCATTTCAGAAGTGTTTTAAGTCACTAATACTTGGTCTACTCTCAGCATAGAAAGAATATGTACATATTGCACAAAGCAAATATACCTGTATGGAAATATTTTCTGCCTTCTGAATTTACATGAATCATTGCCCACAAGTTCTAAGTTGGAGAGAAACATTAATTTCATGGGCTATAATGGGTGCTCAGACACACGCCTGAAGCCAATAACCAATACTCCTAAGATTTGTCCAAATTCCTTGTTTCATTTTGATTGTTTGCTAGCACAGTGGTTAGTTGCTTGGGTGTTCTTACCTGAAAGACCCATAGGTAAATCCAGAATCAAATCTGTCAGGTACTAACTGTGTGTGACTGTCAGCAAGTTAGTCCACCATTTGACTAGCCTCAATTTTTCTCATCTGTAAAATGGTGATGATACAAATAAGCTAAATGGACAGTTTTGAGGATTAAATGAAAGAAAGTTCAAAAAGGGCTGCCTAGAGTGGTACATGGTAAGGGCCCAGTAAATGGAAACTGTGACTATTATTGTCTGTTGTACTGAGTAAGTAAAGGCTTCAAACACTGTTGTCCAGCTGATGCAGAATGTGAACTATAGATACAGTTTTAAACTTCCAGTAGCCACATTAAAAAATGAAAAAAAATGGGTGAAATTAATTTTAAGAATATATTTTATTTAACCTAATCTATCCAAAATATTCTCATGTCAGCATGCAGTAAATAGAAAATCAGAGATACTTTACATTCTACGGTTTTGGACTAAGCCTTTGGGATCCGATGTGTGCTTTACATAGCATATTTCAGCTTGACCCAGCGCCGTGTCAGCCACATGTGGCCTAGGAAGTCAGATTTAAACCTCAAGCAGAGTTAATAAACTGGATTCAGCCTCTAGATGGGATAGGTTTGGGGCATGCCGTGAAGACAAATGAATTACCAAGATCTAAAAATCAGGAGGTTTCACATAAAGTATCAGTCTTCTGGATTCCCTTGGCAAAGCCTGTGTCTGGCAACAGGGCCACATTCCACTTGGCATCTTCTCTGGAGCTGTCCTGGTGTGGTGGGGCATGGTGTGGTGTGGCATGGCGGGGTGTGTTGTGGCATGGTGTGTTGGTGTGTGGCATGGTGTGGCATGGTGTGGTGTGGTGTGGCGTGGTGGAGTATGGTGTGGTGTGGTGTGGCATGGTGTGTTGGGGTGTGGCATGGTGGGGTATGGTGGGGTGGGGTATGGCATGGTGTGGAGTGGTGTGGTGGGGTGTGGCAGGGTGTGATGTGGCATGGTAGGGTGTGGTGTGGTGGAGTGTGGTGGAGTGTGGTGTGGCATGGTGTGTTGGTGTGTGGCATGGTGGGGTGTGTTGTGGC